>OZ010786.1:584850733-585248733 GCA_963932465.1 Maratus speciosus | reverse complement strand
AATTTTTAAGATTTTTGTCTGAGCGAAGCGAAGGCTAATACTCAGCGAAATATTACTGTCCGGACACTTTACTACTAAGAATGATATTAACGCCATGTCCTATTAAAAAAAAAAGCCTAATAAAAACCTTTCGTCAAGCATAACTCAAAAAATATTGGTCGGATTCCGTTTCTGATTGCACCAGAAGGTACCTATGAGGGTCGCCTACTGAATGCACCTACTATGAAAAATAAGTTCCAAACCGTTTAAAAATTATATAGAAAAAACTCTTAAAAAAGCACAATTTATCTGCATACGTCACAGAAATTTGGTGTGCGTCACTTTCACCGGTTGATGTTTTCGTAGACAACTGGTTTGAACACATGGAGCAAATAAAAAAAAATACGCACGGAGTAATATTGAATAGATCAGTTTCAACCACGTGATCACAAACCTTGCAACAACCCGTGGCAACCAGTTTTGGTGGGCAAACGAATAATAATACAGTATTCCGTACCACGGTGACCGTTTTTAGCCTGTTGTATAAAATCTGGCATGTTGTATGACATACAGTTGTGGATGATTAAAACAAAAGACATGAGTGTTTATTGATCCGGGAGGTTATCTTTCTCTGGATGTCTGTCTGTCTATCATACAGTATGCTATTTTCTTGTAAAGCATGATATTATTATGCAGTAAAACCTCCATAACGGACACACCCGATTAGTGGACACCTCTATTTAGCGGGCATTTTTTCGATTACCAACTCTTAAATAACTGTACATTTTTTACTCTCAGTAGCGGACACCTCCAAATAGACGACAAATTCTGCCCTCCCGAGGTGTTCGCTATTCAGAAGTTTTACTGGTAAAACCTCCATAGCGGACACACCCGATTAGCGGATACCTCTATTTAGCGAACATTTTTTCGATTACCAACTCTTAAATAACTGTACATGTTTTACTCTCAGTAGCGGTCACCTCTAAATAGAGGACAAATTCTGCATTCTCGGGGTGTCCGCTATTCAGAGGTTTTACTCTATATAATATTGATAATTATTTTACAGGGCCGCACAAAAGAATAAGAATATATGAAACGAATATAAACTAAATTCGGGATTGGTAGATCGCTGATGGTAATGTAATTTTAGGATGTTGTTACAGTCATCCGCAGCATGTTTTTAGAGTTTCGTTCATCTAACGAAACCCTACCTGTCTCACTACTTTGTCTGACTGTTTGTCCGACTGTCACAGAGCCCGTTCTCAGAAACTATATATGTCAGAGACTTGAAAATTTGCATACTTATAGCTGAACACCACACATCAAACGGCAAATAATAAAATTTTGAAAAAGTCTAATATTTAACCCTCTGGGCTCTAACTTGTGTAATTTAAGCAATTTTTCTAACTCATCCCCTAATTTAATTAAGTTGGGACATGAAATTTCGCATACTTATAGCTGAACATCTCACATCAAACGACAAATAATAAAATTTTGAAAAAGGCTTAATATTTAACCCTTTGGGCTCTAACTTGTGTATTTAAAGCAATTTTTCTAACTCAGCCTCTAATTAAGTTGGAGACATGAAAGTTTGTATACTTATAGCTGAACACTTGCGATAGCACGATAAATCATAAAATTTTGAAAAAGTCATATTTAACCCTCCGGTCTCTAACTTCTGTATTTTAAGCAATTTTCTAACTCAGCCTCTAATTAAGTTGGAGACATGACATTTTGCATACTTATAGCTGAACACCTCACATCTAACGACAAATAATAAAATTTTTAAAAAGTCTAATATTTAACCCTCCAGTCTCTAACTTCTGTATTTTAAGCAATTTTTCTAACTCAGCCCCTAATTAAGTTGGAGACATGAAATTTTGCATACTTATAGCTGAACACCTCACATCAAACGACAAATAATAAAATTTTGAAAAAGGTCTAATATTTAACCCTCTGGGCTCTAACTTGTGTATTTTAAGCAATTTTTCTAACTCAGCCCCTAATTAAGTTGGAGACATGAAAGTTTGCATACTTATAGCTGAACACTTGCGATAACACGATAAATCATAAAATTTTGAAAAAGTCACATTTAACCCTCCGGTCTCTAACTTCTGTATTTTAAGCAATTTTTTTAACTCAGCCCCTAATTAAGTTGGAGACATGACATTTTGCATACTTATAGCTGAACACCTCACATCAAACAACGAATAATAAAAATTTGAAAAAGTCTATTATTTAACCCTCTGGGCTCTAACTTGTGTATTTTAAGCAATTTTTCTAACTCAGCCCCTAATTAAGTTGGAGACATGACATTTTGCATACTTATAGCTGAACATCTCACATCAGACGACAAATAATAAAATTTTGAAAAAGTCTATTATTTAACCCTCAGGGCTCTAACTTGTGTATTTTAAGCAATTTTTCTAACTCAGCCCCTAATTAAGTTGGAGACATGACATTTTGCATACTTATAGCTGAACACCTCACATCAAACGACAAATAATAAAATTTTGAAAAAGTCTATTATTTAACCCTCTGGGCTCTAACTTCTGTATTTTAAGCAATTTTTCTAACTCAGCCCCTAATTAAGTTGGAGACATGAAATTTTGCATACTTATAGCTGAACACCTCACATCAAACAGCAAATAATAAAATTTTGAAAAAGTCTAATATTTTACCCTCTGGGCTCTAACTTGTGTATTTAAAGCAATTTTTCTAACTCAGCCCCTAATTATGTTGGAAACATAAAAATTTGCATACTTATATCTGAACACCTCACATCAAACGACAAATAATAAAATTTTGAAAAAATCTAATATTTAACCTCTAATACTTTGTCTCGCGCAATTTTTAAATTTAAACTGTTTTGCAATACTATTTTTTGTTCATTTTGCATAATAAGTGTAATGTGACGTAATTTGTTCTATTTCAGATTTCTAACGCATGTTAATGAATTTAATATAATATCCTTTCTCTTTTAAAATTCATATGAAAATATAGTTTTTATGGCGTAATTTCCAATAAGTGCCTGCTTTTCATACCTAATCATTTAATTCTAATTTGAAAGTTTTTGACTGTTTATAATAGTAACCTGTAAATAATTTTTTTATTTGAAGCAAACATTATTGTTTGCGCTGTTTATACAGTTGGCAACAGTTTAAATTAATACCATTTTCTAAAATATGTAAAAAATATCTGTCAAAATGCTGAATATTTGAATTTAAAATAGAAATAAAACCTCAAAAAATGAGTCAAATTTAAAAAAAAATTAATGAAATCAGCAGACCGGGATCTTCTATTAAATAAAATGATCTAAAAATGATTAAATTCCCATGTATACCTTTTGCTCTTATAATTTTTTTTTAATGGAACGATTTTGTCCAACTTTAGCATTAAATATCTCTTAAAATAATTCTTCGATTTGAAAACTGTATGCATTAGTGTGTTGATCAAACATTTCGCTATAATACCACAGATTTTCATATATTTGTGTGCAATAGTTTTCTTCATATTAACGAAGAAAGACCTCCGGTCACAAAAAATTCAAAACCGGCGGCGGCAGCGGCGGCGGTGACAGCGTTAGTTACTTTTTATAGAATAGAGAGATATATAAAAATGAAAACTTGTCTATCTGTCTGTTTGTAATTCTATAAAGAATCCACAATTTGGAAGCCAAAATTGTGAAGAGATACGTACATGTGTATTAAAACATGGCCGAGACAACTAAAGTAATCCGGAATCGAAATAACTTATAGTTAATTTTTAATTAATAAAAAACCACCAATTTAACAGCAATTTCTTATCAAATTTAAAAATTTTTCGTTATAGCAGTTGCCAACAATTAAAAAACACAATAAAATTATTACTACAACAATTAATTTTCTACTGCAAGATTTCCACGTGAAAAATGAAAATGAAATAAACAGTTTGCCGAATTAAAAAAAAGGTGAATATTACGTCATAACTTTTCTATTGCAAGATATTCACGTGAAATATGAAAATGAAATAAATGGTTTGACGAATTTAAATGAAAGTGAATATAACTTCATAACTTTTCTATTTCAAAGTTTCCACGTGAAAGAGGAAAATATTACGTCATATTGGAAGTATAAAGGGCATGGTGGATATTGTATAACGTCATATGAGTATGAAAAAAGTATTGAAGCATGATAAAAATCCGATTAGGGAAAAATATTGGCTTATTTTAACATTATTGCTCCAATTATAAATTGAAATAAGTTCATTTATAGCTGTATTCTTTTGCGTCTGTTATATACATTTATACATTTTTATATAGCGTTTTCATATGATTCATTCAACAACATTTCGACTGCTTTTTTTAATGTTTGTTTTGTGTTGTATGTTAAATTTTGAAATTGATTTTTCAGAACAAACATCCTTCAAATCCTGGGCAACGCCGGTACTTTGGTTTATAACAGATAAATGGCTTTTGTATCTCTACATCTAATGCTAATATTATAAAGCGTTATAATATTATAAAGTATATAATATTATTAATGCTTGTACGTTTGTGAGGTGTTATCTCTGAAACTACATAGCCAACTTAAAAAAAATGTTGGTGGCCACCTCTGCTCCGAAAAAAAGACTATTTTATGTCAGTGCAAGAACCTACATCGTTGCAGGAGAAAAAAAGTTCTAAAATTGTGATTTCTGCGATATTGATTGGATTAGAAACTATAAATTTGGTGCGGTAGTTACTTTTAAGATGTAAATACTCGTAATTAACGCTCTCTAAAAGGTTCAATTTGACGGATAAACGTAGAAATTTCTAGAAAGGTTCTAAACTATGATTTATTTGGAATACTGAAATTTTTGGGATACTGTTGGGGTTATAAACTAGAACTTTGGCATGGTAGTAATTAATAAGATGTAAATGCTCGTTGTAGAACGAATTCTAGAAAATAGAAAGACTAAACAAAGCGGAAAAAGATCTAAAGATGATCTAAGTAACGAAGAACATGGAACTGTTAGGAATATAAACATGAAAATTGGCATGGCTGTATTTATCATGACGTAAATTCTCGCAATAGAACAATTTCTAAAAATGTCGCTATATAAAACAGTGCAGAAACAAAAAACTTACAAAAATTTTCTATTTCTCTGTTACTGCTGAGCCCAAAATCTTGAAATTTTGCTTCGGGTTAGTTTTAAAATATACAATTGTCTCTATGAATGGTTTCTAAAAAATTTAAAATTTAAAAAGATGAAATTAACGGAAAGCGATCTCAATTACCATTAATTTGGAATTATTAGGTACAGCAACTTTAAATATTTCATAATGCTCATTTCCTCTGCAAAACATGCGATTTAAACGCAACAAAACTGATGGATACCCACCTAGCATTAAATAAATTGTGTAAATATTGAATAAAGACCTGTATGAAACAGTGAGTAGGTTGCCCGAAAGTACTTGTTAAAGTGTTCCTTCTCTAGGCTTTTCTCTCTCTCGCCAAGGCCACTAACAGAGGGAAGTGCCGTTTTAAATGTGATATGAATTTTTTATCCGATTCATTTTTCTAGACATTTTATCCTAAGGTCATATTCTCAATTATCATTAGTAGATTTTTTATATATTAATTTATTCTGGTGAAATTTTGTAATCGGGTTCATATTGGCGTATGTTAGCTTGCATGATTTGCTGAATAAATATGTATGGATTTGTAAATTACTTCAAATGACACTTTGACAGCTCAAAAGTTATGCAGACGATATATTCAGATCTTGTGTCATACTTTATGTTGTAATCATTGCCGATTTCTTTTATTTAATACATGCTAAATACAGCTCAACTTGTGCAGAATATGTTTGAAAACACAACAATACAGCGTATGTAGTGGCCAGCATACACTCATCATTTAAATCCGATCGAGCATATCTAAAACACACTCAAACGAAGCATTGCATGCCACTTTTGATGTATTCGGTACTTTGATACTATATTAGATTTTGAGAAGAGAATTCCTTAAATGTTATCGACAACCTCATTGCATCCGTGGAAAATAGATATTGTACAATATTAACTATTCCGGGGGAGCACACACCATATAAAGTATAGTCCATTCTTTTTAAACATCATATATTTGTCATTTAAAGTTACTCAAATTGGTGCGGAGCGTCCGATTATGCTCTTGGCATCATTTTATACAGTTAAAATTCCGATATAAGTAAATTAGTGTTTCATTTCCTAAATACTTTTAATATATTGCGTACTTTCAATTTTATATCCATGCATGACTGTCTTGAATAGTTTGATTTCCCATTTTTTTAAACAGTGTATACGAATTTATATATAAGATTTTGTAATTCTACAATTCGTTTATTTTCATCATTTCAATTTTTCGCAGTATATGGACAATTAAAGATAACATCTCATTTTCTTTGCTTCCACATGTTATTATTAAATCTATGTTCTCAGTAATATCGCTCAGACTAATCCCTCTGAGGGAAGTCCTAGTTATTTTTATTTTTCGAGATAATGACCTTATTATTATCACACACTGTATAAAACCAGTAAATGAGTTCTGGTTTTTGCATGACATACGGGAAACTTGTAAACATCTAAATTGCTTCGATGTTGTTAGTGCAAATTCTGCGATGTAATGTACAGGTGTATCATTCCTGTCGCATGAAAAGATGAAAAAATAGTACACGGCTGAATTTGAATACGGAGTCTGAGATTTTTCAAGAATTGTTATGGTAATACAATGGACTTTTTTAATCACATGTAAACAAGGAGCATAATAACGACCACATGCTTTTTTTTTACTCAGTATAAGTTGTATACTACTAAACAGTTTGTTATTTTAATGTAATGAACTAAATAGGGGCAACGAACAGTTAGCAGTGTCCAAGCATTAACCTATGGTAATCTTCATCTTATTACATAAAGATTTTCTGTCATTAAATAAAGCGATCGTACTATTAAAAATTAAAGTTATTCAACAGTTCTAATTAAGGGAGGTACACTGTAAAATAATTTCATGGACTTTCCGTTTTGGAAAAGGCAACTAGTTGCATTTTCCGAAACGGAATAGATTCCTTTTGAGAATGAAAAGTTTTAATTTACAACACGATTAGTTTCACATCTGCTGAAAGTGACATCTTTCATTACCAAAAAGATTACTTTCATTGCAGATGTGAAACTAATCCTGTTGTAAATTAAAACTTTTCATTCTTAAAAGAATCTATTCATTTCAGAACGGAAAGTCCATGGATTTTTTTTACAGTGCAGCAAATACTTCTATCATGTAAAGCATACTGTGTTGACAATTAGAGAGTTTTTAATAATTACAGCAAAAAAAAAAGTCAGGAAATTGTATTTCAAAAGTGGCAAATGAGGCTCGTTCGTACTATAACTTGTTTTATACATATTGAGATCTACAGCATGGTGCGATAGTTGTTGCATACTTATGCAAACATTCATGAATAAAATTTTATTACGATTATATATATGTATTAAATTCAGTAATATGAAAATAATATGACGCCATAAGGACGAAAGCAGAATGGCAACCTAAAAGAACTTTAGAAACTTTAAAAAGAATATCAGCACAAATATAATTAAAGGGATTTACTAAAAAACGTATAATATACGTGAAAGTTAACACTTTCAAAACATTAAATAAAATTCTAAAACTCTAAATCCGACAAGTTTCCTCCACCCTGTGGCGATCATCAGGGTCTTACTTCAATCCAAGAGAGAAAAATACTTAATAGTTATCTTCCACTTTACTTTATCTAAATACTTTTTCTTCTCTCTTGGACTGAAATAAGACCCTGATGATGGCCACACGGTGGCTGAAACTTGTCGGACTTTTAGAATTTTATATAATGTTTTGAAAGTGTTAACTTTTATGTATATTATACGTCTTTTAGTAAATCTTTTAAATTATATTTGTGCTGTTAACATCAAGACGTAATAGTCCTTCAATTTATTTAACCCCTTCAGGGTCGCGTAATATTTTGAAAAACCATCAAAAAAGTACCTATTTCTTTTATTACAGAAACTGAATAATTATAAGATTTCTAAATAAAATATGCAATTAGTTTTTTTTTTTCTTTTATTTAAGGCGAAAAATAAAGATGTCATAGAACAAATTCAAATTTGTAGACAAGGCATCATTAAGAATTCTGCGTCTTAAAGTTGTTTTACACCATACAAATTAATGCGAGTAAGACCTTTATTTTTCACATCTTAGATCTTTATTTATCATCATCACACAAAGTTTTACAAATAATATTTGAAATAATATATGTACATTAAATTTTGATTATTAATAATTTTTTTAGTGTTATGTATTTCGAAACATGCAATACAAATCCCAGCATTACAATCAGCGCCAAAAGCCAAACCGAAGCTGGAATATTCAAAGACTTCACACGGAAATGTCAATTAAATTTTTCTGGTTTGAGAAGATTTTTACAGCAATTAAATCTCCAGCTCGGAAATATGACGAGCACGAGAAATAACGAACGACACCTCAGCCCGTAATATTGACGGGAGCGAGAATTAAGGGGTTAAAAAATATATTTACGAGATTTAACCTTTTGCTGTCACATGCCGGCAAATAGCCGCCCAAGCTATATATACATGATTTTATTTTTATACCCTTTTAGCACTACTATATTTTGCATTATTATTATTATTATTATTATTATTATTTTTTTTTTTTTTGTAAATACATTTTTTAGTTAATTTCTCTTGCACAAGATGTAAAAGTGCAAGTAAAAATGTTTCTTAAAATTACAGGATGTCATTCATTCAATTGATACATAATGTAATACATAGTGTTTCTAAGATTAACTAGTGTAATCTAAGATTTATTATTTTTTAAGTTACTTTTTAATGATGAATTTAGCATTCTATATATTTATTTGAACTATGTGAAATTTGAAAATAAGACACAAATAAGAGTATTTTTGTATTATCTGACGAAGGCTGTGTATACAGTTGAAAGTACTAAGAAATGTTAAAGTAATTTAACACATTTTTAAATATTTCCTCATCTTTTAAGTAATTTGCACATAGTGCTATTTTAAATTTTTTAAAATGAGTTTAGCATTATATTTATTTATTTGCTGATGTAAAAAGGTTTCTTTAAAAAAGTTGTGATAAGTGTAGGACATGCCTGTGCTTGTGAGGAGTACATCGATTGTACCCTTTGGTTAAAGAAGTGCAGTAGAACCTCTTTTATCCGAAACTCTTTTAACTGAAACTCTCGGTTAACCGAAATCAAATTTTTAAGCTTACTTTTTTTTTTCTCCCTCCTTTTTTTTACCATGACATTCCTTGTGCTCAAACCCATTTTTAAAGCTCTTTTTTTACTATCACATTGATCAAATCTCAGAAGAGTACAACGATATGGACGAAGAAAACGAACAAATTAGCAATTTTTAAGCTTTTGAATGTTTTGCAAAAGGTTTGGTATGAGTGGAGCAGCAGAAAGACTGTGATACTGGTGATAGTATTAAAAAAAATACTTCGTGATAGAGCTGCAAAGGAAAGGCAATCGAAACTGCGACAAGCGAAACATTTTTCCAAACTCCTGTGAAATATATAAAAGATACTTAATTTCAAAATTAAAATCCAGGTAATTTATACTTGTTTCTATTTTGCTATTGCTTTATTTTTATTAAGCACTTGATATCATAATAAGAAATAGCACACATATTTGTCCTTAATATTAAAGTTGAAGCATTCTCGATTATCCGAAAATTTAGATTTTCCGAAAGAGGTTTGGTCCCAATTACTTCGGATAACCGAAGTTCTACTTTATTTATAAAATTCACTTTTTTGTGCCACTGAATTTCGGAAACTTTTCTCAGTAGTTTTTAGAGTGTACTCAGAAGTTTTTTTTTTTTTTTTTAACCCCAAATATCGGTTTTTAGGATGGTACTAATTCTAAGTTAAATATATTCTGCTGCGCCATTGAATTTATACTCTCTAGAGGGTGATTCCGTACAAAATGAGCAAATCAGCTGTGGCTGGCATGTCACAGATTTTAATGAAAATCAGCACATAAGTTGTTCATATATATATTTTTTTATGAATAAAGCAAAAGGATATGTTTCAGGATTGTTTATTTAATTATTAAAACTTACATTAAAAGTTGATGCAAAATCGAGGTTTTGTCTAAATGTTTGAGATTTCAATTTCGATTATTAACCTTAGGAAATGAAAGACTATATCAGAAATAATTTATAATTAACAATGAATAGTAATTAATCATTTGGCGTAATTCTCTTTATTTTTTTTTAATGAGGGAAAAATAAAAAATGCAAAATTTTGGGACGAAAATAGATTATTTCTATTATTTGTTTGAACATAAATGAAAGCTCTTAAAACATTAAAATTATTTGATGTTATAAATAAAAGTATATATTTTAAATACAGAAACTTTTATTCTTGCCTTTTTATTCCTTAATTAAAAAAAATAATAATAATAAATTTTGAGGTGAAAATACAATATTTATATTACTTGTTTGGACATAAGGGAAAGCTTTTAAAATTTTTAATTTTTTGACATTATAGATAAAAGAGTATATTTTAAATACAGAAATTTTAACACTTGCATTCAGTATATTAATGCTAATGTTAATAGTCTTAGTTTTACATTTTAATTTATCATATATTATACACGTTATTTTAAATAGTTGATATAAAAATGAATAGATAATTTTCTATCACAAAAAATTTATTGTACACATAAACTACAAAGATCTATGATGAATAGTAAGAAAAAAAAAGTTGCCTCCGAATTAACTGTGCGACTATGACATGTCAAGAAAGTTTTCGCAAAGTATAAACTTCGCTTTATTTATTTCTTATTTTTCTGACTTCAAACTTTTGAAATCTTCTATGATAGTTTTATGATAATAATCGCAAAAATTCTAGAAGTAATGTATTAATTTTTCTCTCCCGTCATTGCTTAATAATGGAATCCTATTATAAATAATTGTTGTTTTCTATAATATCGAAAATATGTTTGTGAAACATCTTAATGAAGAATGACCCGCTGAAAAATGTCATTACTGTTCTCAGAATTAATTAGCCACGAAATGAAGTTTCATTGATTCATTTATTAAAATTCTAAAGATATGTATAATTTGTATAGCATAAAATTTTCAATTAACTAGACGAAAAACTAACATCTATGTTCATTATCCAAAACTTTTGTTAAGATGTCTATTAACAGACAGTTTCGATATTTAGATTTATTTATTTATGTGTCGCTTGTTTAATGAAGGTTATTCGAACACAAAAATTATCACTCACACAAAACTTCACAAAATATGACTAGCACAATAATTATGACTCATATTTCGACATGTAATTAAAAAATTCCTGCTGCAAAAATGATATCTTATACAAACCTAATAGTTGGTAAAATGAGATCTAATTTACCAATCATAAGTTATCTGCCATAAAGGTCATTTGAATAACTGTCATTAAACAAGCGACACAAATGTAAATATTGAAACTGTACCTGAATAGACATCTTAACAAAAGTTATAGATAATGAACTTAGATGTTAGTTTTTAGTCTTAATTCCTTGTGTTTATTTGAAAATCTTATGCAATTCAAATTATACATATATTTACAATTGTTAATAACTATGCATAAAACTATTAGCTTTCTGACAATAATATATGTTTTATTTTGAAGCATCTGTATGGAACAGGAACATTTTTTTTAAAAGTTTAATACGTAAATGCGTCGTGTATTATATCTGCAACAAGAAAATAAAATGTTTGTTTTTTAAATCAGACGGAGTTTCCTTTAACCCCTGTCTCTTAAAAGACATCTTAACAAACGTTATAAATAATGAACTTAGATGTTAATTTTTAGTCTAATTCCTTTCTGTTTAATTATTTAAAAATATTAAGCAATATAAATTATAAATATATTTGGAATTCTTAATAATTATGTATAAAACTATTACATTTCTCACAATAATGTATACTTTATTTTAAAGTATCTGTATACCTTCAAACATTTTTTTTTGTAATTTATGTAATTTTTTAGTTCAGCTTTTAATTGCATCGTGTAGCATACTAGCAACGTGTATAATGTTTTTTTACACCTGGTGGAGTTTCCTTTAATTAATCTATGTTTCATATCTGCCACATTATGTTTTCTGAAGGATTATTGCACATTTTTTTCCAATAGACGGTAGAAGGACTGATTTTCAATGAATTTGACGGGGAGGAATACAGAACATCAGGTATTCAGAATTCGCTTATGTTTTGCGGAGTTTAATTCGTACTTATAGTTTAGTTTTACAAAATAAAAATTCACACAAAATAAGGTATCTAGATTCATACCGATAAATATAATTACTAATTTTTCACTATTTTAGTTATGGCTTAGTTAGTTAGTTAGTTTTGTTTGTGTTTCAGATGTGTAGCATAAAAAAAAAAGTTTGCAGTATTATACGAAAAATACATCTGTAATTTAACGTGACATAAAGCTAGAAATTTCAAAATTTTTTATCATTATTTTTTTTTTTACAAACATGGGATAAAATTATTCGAAAAAATACTATTTTCTTAAAATTATTTAAATTTAAAACTTTTAAGTATAAATAAATTTTATGAATTCCATAATAAATATCATGAAGTTATAAATGAACTAGAATATTTTTAAGACAATTTTCATCGTATGAATATGGCAATAACATAAATTTTTGAAAACGTTATAGGTTTAAAAGTTCAAACAATGCAGAAAATTCCAGACAAAAGTTAATAATTCATAAAACAAAACTTTGTAACTTATAATCATTTCACACACGAATTGTTTACTTCCAGTGAATATATATTTAAAACAAAATTTAAAGTTTTGTAGTAACTCAGCTATTATTTATTGATTTATAATATTTTTTCCATATAGTTTAAAAAAAAATTCACTTTTGATAAAAATCAAAAATCAACTTTCAACTTAGTTTTATAAAGTTTTTAAGAAATTCGTATGTTTAAAAAGATCCATAATCATACAGTTCACGCTGCATTTTTTCCAAAATAGCAAGTTTTTGAACTGAAATTTTGATCGAAATTGAAGTTTAAAGTACTACAAATACTTTAAATAACAAAATTTATCCATGATTGATTGTTAATTTTGTTTTATCGCACCATTTGTTTTATCGAAACTTAATTCTTAGTTTATAAAATGCTTTAAAGAGATATAATTGGTTAAATGTTATGGTAAAAAATATGAAAGCATAACATGTACAGGTGTAGGCATTTTATGGAAAATGAAAGATGATTAGTCTGATATATTATATGAGACTTTAAACAGTTAATCATGAATGTTTTTGAGAATATCTTGTCAAATATATGAGGTATGCTTTCTCCTATTTGATTACTTCTGTGTTATTATTTGTTTTTCAATAAAAATATTGAAGTTAATTTCATGTTTGATGGAAGCAATGAGAACAGCAGATAAATATACGAGGACAAGTCAGTAAATAGGTCACAAAATCGAATAAAAAGGGGGAAACCAAGAACCATACTTAAAAGTCATGTTTATTCCTCTATATAATAGTCATTTACATTGATACATTTGCCCCATCTCTTTATGAGTTTTCTAATACCTGAGGCATAAAAGTCTTTGGACTGCACTCTCAGCCATCTGTGTGTATCACATTCAACTTCTGCATCACGCAGCTGTTGTCTCATAAATTCGAAATTAACATCTTACATTTAGACAGTGCTGCCACCTATTGGCATATTTGGAAACAATTTAGTACTAATTTCCGAGCATTAACACTCTCTTGCAGTTGCTAATGCCGTCTATTTTTGTTCGCCTGTCAGCTCTAACCATTTCATCAACATTCCACACTGTTTCTTCCGTCGCAATTTCAAAAAGAAAACCACTTCGTTCTTCGTCAACAACTGTTGAACGACCCTGCTCATCTTGTACAGCTGTTGTCTCATAAATTCGAAATTAGCATCTTACAATTAGACACTGCTGCCACCTATTGGCGGATTTCGAAAAAATTTAGTACTAATTTCCGACATCTTTATTGGTTTGTGACCCAATTACTGACATTCCCTCGTAGAAATCATCATTGTTATTGTAGCATAGTTCTTTAATACCTTCAGAATGATATTTAAAAAATAGCGTGACCACGCCAGTAATTGATATCCTTTCAGTAGTTGATCAGATTTTTGAAATATTGCGCCATTTCAGGCGGTTTTGAGTTTTATATGGAGCACTAGACATAGTAATTTATTTGAATGTTAGTGCACCTGTTTGTCACATTTTAGGAATTGTCTTTCATTAACATGTGCAAACATTTAGTTTTTGATTAGTTGGAAACAATTACGATAAGTTAAAATAATCCACTTCCATCTTGCTTATTTAAACTAATATTTTTATAAGAATTATTGTTAATCACAGAGCAAGGATGATATTTTAAAGATTAATTTTTAGATTTCCGATTGTCTTCTTTTGCCTGATCAACCACTGAGAAAATGAAAATGAAAACTAGAAAACAGGAATTCTGCTTTTTCAGAATTTAGTGTCGCCCCCGATGAAAAAAAAATATATATATATGTATATAAATATAGATAGTTCAGTTTAAAGACTTAAAACATACGCTTTTATTGTATATAAAATGACGTCATCCGCATCCTCTGAATAATTCCTTTCGTCATTTAAGAAACTCGACAAAAACAATCGGCTATCTCATGATTCATATACCTTCATTTGCTTGTAATATTATTATAGATACTTAAAATTAAATTTAGTTTATAAAAGCTCCATGTTTTCTCAGAAATCATTCATTTATTCCTTTTTTCAAAATAGCACGTATTTTAATTACATTTTTTTTCAGTTTTTATGAGAAAATTGCAACAAACAGATATAATTGCTATTCCAACTATTTTTCCTTTCCTTTTTTTCTACAGAAATGGAGTACTTGAGCTGCCAAAATCAAACAAATGACGCTAACAACTACAAAAAAATTAATATCTCAAAAATAAATGGAGATGCAGTTTTCAAATAAATTGCATTTAAAAGTAGTTTTTTTCCCAATACGACGGTATAAAAATTGAAAATGTGCGATGCTTAGAAGTTAAAAAAAATTGTAGTAGAGATTATTCTGTACAATGATACATCTGCTTTGTTTTACGGCTGGCTTATACAACGTAACGTTATTTTTTGGAGACGACACTTTATTAGCTGGGGGAAAGAAATAGCATACCGTGAGCTAAAAACTATATTTTTATGATTTTGTTGCTGTTTAATTTCAGCAGATTTCATGTTTGTCCATAATAGGACATACATTATGTATTGTAACAGTCATGTTAATTTACTTCTAAAACTTAAAAGGAAGAAAATAGAATAAAACACCCGGATCACTGACTCTATTTGATCAACAACTGTCTGGGTCACCCTACGCTGTAAAAAAAATTAGAAAAAAACGGACTGAAATACGGAATACTTCTGGCAAACTAGTCGCCAGTAATATTTCCGTAACGGAAATTTTTCCCGGTAAATTACAGAAAAAATTCGGTTAAATTCCAAAAAAAAAAACGGAAAATGTTTTGTAATATACCGGGAAAAGTTCGTTAAAATACGAAAATAGTACTGGCGTCTAGATTGCAGTAGTATTTCCGTAGTTTAGTCGGGTTTTTTTTTACAATGTACTTGTTAAATATTATGAAAAATATGAATAAAAATCTTTATTTCATGCAAATATTTGCTGCGCTCTGTACTAATAAAACTGAAACAGGGTAAAAAATAGCATATCTTTCATATAATTTAATTAACCGGATAAAGATGTTTCACTCTTTCTGTTTATTATCACCTTAATAAATGTATAATTAATATCGTGTATGATTTATGGTTAATTAGCAACGAGAAAATAAATCGATAACAAACATGTATGTTTATTATCTGTTATCATTTAATATTTTTATGAGGAGAAAGTTTGGTTTATTCTAAATATCACTTGATTGTTTTCTGTATTGCTAAAACTGAGTTATACAAAAAAGCAATTTAGCACACAGATAATGAAAAGTTTTCTTTCTTCGAAATGCTGGGCGAAATCGAATCGGATTGGGAAAGTGTACTGATCATGCCAGTGTCGCTCATATAAATTACTTTTCTCTGCAAGGAAGGTTTTAATTCTAGATAGTATTTCCCTATTTTATGCAAATGATTAAAGTTCTTCATAATACTGAAGATATAATTATGCACGGAATTGTTAATAAATAAATCTGCTGTGAGTAGATTCCACAGTAAGATTCTCAGGTTTTAATTATCTGGATAATGAGGTTTCATTCTTTGGTTTATTAATCCCTATTTTAGAGAATATAGACTATATTCCAACTATAAAAATACTCAATAGTTTCTATTCCTTCATCGATTAAGAAGGATTTCCTACAAATAACCACTAGGTATCACTTTTAAAAGTCCAATTGTAATGGGTTTATATGTCAAATTTTCACACACAAGCATAATAATAATTTCCGACCACGAAAGTTATTTATTTATACAATTAACAATATACATTCATAAGACTAAAGAAACGATCATTTTGAACATACTGCGATTGCTTCAAAATCAGTTATAATGCTTTCAACTATCCATTAGTATTTGAACACAATTATATAAATAAAAACGCATTTAAGAAGGCAATCATAAAAATATGTCATGATAACACAAGAATTTCTCAATTTGTGTGCAATCCCCAGTTATTTACAACTTTCCGGTAACAAAGACTTCCTCAACTAGTATGTTGTTGCCATAACAAAACTTTCTTCTATATAAATCACGTCAATTAAATCATTTAAATAGTACAAGAAATTACATAAATTTAGTACCAATTCATATCAAAGTATATCTGAATTTGATGAAAATTCGTGCATTAGTTCTTGAGATAGTGCTATAACGGAAATTATGAAAAATGTAGCATAGCAGCGCCACCTGTTGAGTGATTTACACGAAAAAATAAACAGCTCTAATTGATATCAAGGTAATCAAAGTCAATTCTGAATCTGAAGTTTGAAGAAAATCCCAGCATTAGTTCTTGAGATAGAGCTATTGCGGAAATTAAAGAGATGTAGCATAGCAGCGCCACCTGTTGAGTGATTTACATCAAAATGTATACAACATCAATTCATGTCATGATTAACAGAATCTCCAGTTTGATGAAAATCCGTGCATGAGTTCTGGAGATTAATCTATTGTGGAAATCGTGAAAACATTTGCATAGCAGCGCTACCTATGAGCGATTTACACCAACAACCAATCAGCACCAATTTATATCAGGGACTAACCGAATATAAATTTTTATTAAATTCTGTGCGTTAGTTCATGAGTTAGAGTCACCACAAAATTTGTGTCACACACAGACAGAAAGACAGACTCATAGACAGATATTTTGTAAAAACATGTCGGAATCTCTGACCCCTAAAACGTGTAAATCCGTCAAAAACCGAAAGTCGAAAATTTTCACAAATCCAATACTTTCTTCTTGTAAAGCTAGAAGAAAGTAAAAATGTAACTCAAATAACCATTTTGTTAATAATCCTATCCATGTGCCACTTCTTTGCCCTAACTGTTATAGCTTATGTTTCAGTTAATGGTTTTTCAAAATAGAGATGGTGTCAGTTACTGTTGTTTTAAATAATTAAATAAATTTCAAATTTAAATAAAAAGTATAATATTTTTTTAATGTTTGTGAACAATAATTTTTACTGTAGCTCAATTTTATTTTAAAAAATATAAGTTAAAAACCAGTAGATTTAAAACTTTGTAATAGTTGTTTGAACAAGTAAAAATCCTTAAGGTTTCAGTTACTGTGCGTTCTCAATGGGCTACTTTTTAAAAGTTCAGATTTCTTGATTGGTACCATTTTTTTGAAATGGTAAAATTCCCCTTGTTTTCGCTTTAATAATTATATCATTAAACTAGTCGGATGTACCAATTCCAAAACTTTCTTCTATCTCATATATGTTATTACTTCAAAATTCGCTATCACACTGCCAAAATTAAATGGCAATCTATGCCCCTCATGAGGATTCTACGGATATGAAATTCCGTGCATTAGTTCTTGAGATAAGACTATCGCTGAAATCGTGTAAATCCAGCAAAATGCAGAATAACAGCGTCACCTATTGGTTGATTTATATCAAAATCTAATTAGCAGCAACTTATGTCAACGTCTGACTAGATCTCATGCTTGGAGAAAATCCGTGCATTAGTTTTTGAGACTGAGCTATTGTGAAAAACGTGAAAATTTCAGCAAAAAAGCGCCACCTATTCGGCGATTAATACAAAAACCTAAACAGCAACACCTTGTGTCAACGTCTAACTAAATCTAAAGTTTCGTAAAAATTTGTCCATTAGTTCTTGAGACAGAGCTATTGCGGGAATCATGAAAATGACAGCACAGCAGCGCCACCTGTTGGGTGATTTACACCAACACGTATTCAGCACCAATTCGCATCAAAGACTAACTGAATCTGAAGTTTGATGAAAATCTGTGCATTAGTTCTTGAGATAGAACTATTGCAGAAATCTCGAAAAACGCAACATAGCAGCTACACCAGTCGGGTTATTTACACCAAAAACTAATCAGTACAAATTTATATTATGGTCTACCTGAATGTAATTTTTTTAAATTCCGTGTATTAATTCTTGAGGTATAGCGTCTGTATATATGTGACACAAAATTTGTGTCACACATATACAGACATACAGACAAACAAACAGACATAATCACAGATAGAAATTTCGTAAAAACATGTTTTTCGCGATCTCTTACCCCTAAAATGTGCAAATCCGTCGAAAACCGGAAGTCGAAAAACTTCAATATTCCAATACTTTTTGTAAAGATAGAAGAAAATAAAAAGGAGAATTTTACCATTCCAAAAAAGTGGGGCCAATCGAGAAATCTGAATAAAAAAAAAAAGCCCATTGGCAACACTTTGTTTTTAAGTCTATTGTAAATGAAGTGATGAATCGCAAGTTCACATTTTAAAAGAGCCTTTTATTTTCCTTCCAAAAATATTTCTTTCTTTCGCTGACCAGGAATCTACCTATCGGACTATGGCCATTTTAAGAGCTACACTAGTCACTCAAAAAGACCCGGTTGATCATGTTAATCGTATGGGGAAGTTATTTTCAAATATTTTTCTTGAATTTTGACATTTTCGAATGATTTTTTTTGCATAGGATAGCTGAGGACGACCTACAACCGGGCTAGTATTTACTTTTTTGATTTTGGTTATAGTTTTTTTATGTTATGATAGTTTAAATTTCAGAACCGGTTCAAACCGGTTCCGAAAGTAAAAGTAATTAAAAAATATATATATTAAACCAAAATCAAAAAAGTAAAAACTAGCCCGGTTGTAGATCATCCTCAGCTATCCTATGTAAAAAGAAAAAAAAATCATTCTAAAATATCAAAATTCAAGCAAGATATTTGAAAATAACTTCTCCATAGGATTAACATTATCATCCGTGTCTTTTTGGGTGACTAGTGTAGGCTCTTAACGGGTTTGAATGTCTAGCAGCGCGACGGAATCGCCTGATTGTCGCAGCATGGTTTTCTACTGAACAATGCCGTCTTAATGTTTGCCCAACTTTACTTTGTTTAAGATGAATTTGGGGCGGTTATTTAAAGAGGGCTTGCTTGTGGATTTCAAGCTGCACCGCCTTGAGAAAGGAAGATATGTTTAACAACCACTAGAATATTTTCTTATCTATGCAGTGATACAACCCGATTCTATTGTTTGCGTAAAATTTAAACTGAAATTTACGAGCTGAATGAAATAGCGAACTTATTGAATTGATTTATTCTTTTATGTATGTTAAAAAAATAATTAATTAATTGAAAATTTATATCTTTGGAATCATGACCTTCAAAATCATATCTGTAAACTTTAAAATTGTAATATCATTGTAAAACAATGTAAAAAATGTTTCTTAAAAGCTTCAATAAACCGTGATTCTTTCCTTGTTGGTACCTCTTTGGGTTAGCTGAGAATAAACACATCCTTCTTCTTGTGCTTTAGGGATATTTCCAATGTATGGATCTCACAGGTTGCTGTTTATAAACATGGTTAAAATGCATAAATTTTTTTGCTTACGTTCTATTGTTTATTAGTGTCGCAAACAAAAATTTAAAATAAGCACGTAAATTCATCCTCTGACCTCTGTAATCATCTTTATTCTCACAGAAAATTTCGATATTTATATTTATTTTAAGCGTAACTGGTTTATTGGAAAATTAATTGCAATAATCTACTAAGCACATCAATTATGCAAGATAATTGTAAAAGTTATTTTAGAAACAAATAAGTGATTATTTTCATAATTTACATCATTAAAGAGTCATTTACAGACATTTTGAATTTGTTCTTGCATTTTTCATAATACTATACGAGTATACTGTGTTTTAAATCCTACAAGCAGTCAATGATCGATTTTTAACTTTGTTTGAGGCTAATTCCATGAAAACTTGTCATGTCTGTCACACAGCCGAAAATCGCTATGCTTGTTGGCTACCAGTATTTTAGAACGGAAAATGTGACTTATTTTATCGGAGATATCTCATCAATTGAATAAGGCGAAGCAAACTTTTCGAAAATAACGGTGGCCAACAAGCAGAATGATTTTCAGCTGTGTGACAGATATGACAAGTTTTCATGGAATTAGCCTTAAACCTAGTTTGTACCACCGAATGCGAAATTATACATTTAAGTGTTTAATACATTTGAAAATAATTTAAATATTTAATACATTCATACGCAAATATAACAGCATGCATAAGAAATGTAAGCAGTAAAAAATGGCCAGTTTAATATTTATTGTGTGACTTTGAAAAGTTAGACATACTTCAATAAACATATATATGTATTACAAAATTAAAAAAATTTTCGCCAAGGTTAACATTATTCTATAAAAAAAATCCCCAGAGTTGGGCAAATTTGTAATCCCAATTATCTGCAATAATAATCTACTACCAGGTTCTGGGGATGACGAGCTCGTCACTCTTGCCCCGGACTGCCTGTTTAAAAATATTCGTTTTCACTGCCATGAAGAAAGGCGATTAATTGACATTTATTCATGGTAATAGGTAGTATTTAAACTATGTTACTCATAAATATTAAAGAGAATCGATATATCTTACCTGTATCTGTAGCAGAGCTTATTTACACATGCATAAAAGTTATAACGTGGCAGCGGTAAACAATCAAAGCTTCAGAACTAACACAAAAATGGCGATTTCCACGTCTCTATACTATTGTTTAATGAGCGGCCGATAGGAGAGCCAGTGTCCAGTTGATGCTGCCACCTAGTGGAAAACGGAAAAATTACGACATTCGTCATCTTGCCCCGGTCTCCCCTAGCTAATTATAGTTAAAATTACATGCCTTAAAAAATTCTTGGAGCACTGTACCCGGAACCGCCCTTATCCCATTAACTGACAAAATTTATGTATTTGAATTTGTGTAACTATATTCAATTACATGCACTTAACATTACACTGCGGATAATTGAGATTCCAAATTTTTCAAACTCTGAATTTCCCTTTTAATATTATTCCATATATTTATAGCGACTTATTAAGTTAAAACCCTATTCTTAAACTAATCTATTAATCTCCATATGTGAAAATATAAGATTTTAATCCATCTAATAATATTTATTCCAAATTCCTTAAATCAAAAAATGTCGCTAACCACATATATTCATTTAATAAAACTCTTTTATTATTTAAATCCCTATTAAAATTCGCTATTATTTCCCGGTTTATCAAACTCCTCTAAATTCTTTATTTAATTGTTAAAATATTATAATTTATAAATTATCCCGTCTATTTAAAATCATTCTATTATTAAAATACCAAGGTGCCACTATAACTCAGTGCTTTAATATTCTAAAACTTTTCCCGCGGTAATAACTTCATACTTCTTTACTGTTAAAATTATTGTCTGACGGGAAAAATCTTGACCGCAGGGATTAATTTGTATTTACACCTTGTGCATCTGATTGGAAGATAGAGAAAGTTCTAGAAGAAAGTTTTCGCGCTAGGAATTTAATTTACTTCGATACTATTCCACCGGAAATAGTAATAAATCCCTCAAAAAAGCGATTATAATTGGAAAAGAGGAATCAGCTGATTGGGTTGTAACTTTGAACCGATGTAGGAAATTACAGACGGACAGCCAGATACGGTGTGTATATAGGTACAGATAAGTTTGTAGAAAGGTGTAGTGTAGTACACAGAGAGTAAGAGTGTGGGAGAAAATAATGAGATTAGAGTTTGGAAGGTCCGCTTCGAGATGGAAGTTTATTGAGACTTCGAAAGTTGATGCGAAGTTCCATTTTTCTACAAAAACTCCGGTTATCCCCTTGAAATGATGAATCAATAATCTTTTTTATCATAGATTACTTCAAGCATTTTTACAAATGAGTACTCCTGAAAAATATAAATAAAGTGTGGATAATATCACATTTGACTGCATCATTAATGAATTTCGTCTATATTTGTCTTCGCATGACCAACCGACCAAAACCTGTGCGAATTAATTCGAAAAACCAGTAAAACAAATGATTTTCACCAACCGCTATTCTCATTACACCACATATACACTATATGTCCAAAGGTGACCGGTCACTTGAGATTTTAGACGTTTTCTTAAATGTCTAGAAAAATACATGAGAAATTAACCTGGAACTGTGGGTGTGTAATCAGTGTAATATAGGTCATGTATTTTCGCGAAGATTTGTTCCCGAAACCCCATACCCTCATAGCATGCATGGTCATGGTGACGTCGTTTTGACGTCACTGTGAGTCGCTGTGGTCACGTCACATCACCAAAATGCCACCACTCAGTGATGTCACATTGTGACTGAGTTGTGAACTTCTTAGAAAACTTTAAAAAATTACAAAAAATATTCAAAACATGTTATTTATGTAAAATTATATTTTCTGGCAATTAAAAAAAATTGTGACGTCACTGTTATGTCACTGCATGTAACGTACGTCACGTCACATATGTGACGAAAAAACCACCATATTGTAAGTCACAGTGGGACAAAAATATGAACATCAAAAATCTTTGAAAATGAACAGAAATATTTTAAACATGTCCAAGTTACAGCAACATAAGGAATGAAAACATATTAGTGGATAGGAAATAGTAAATTCGGACACAAAAAGAGGTGTGGGGGGGGGGGGCATAAAAGGAAAATACACGGTACAAGTATCAACAAACTAGATTTTTCTGCTATATTTTATCAATTTGTTATCTAAGACAGTGAAAGTATACTTTTTTTTTATGATTTCAATTTTATCTACCATTGCAATTTAATCCTTCACTGATTGTTATTATTATAAAAGTGTTCCTCGGAAAAATGATACGTACTGGCGCAATTTGGATAACATATTTAGAATTAGGAATATTAAATCTGTACACTTTACATATTTAGTTTGCAGAGAGGAAGTTTTTTTTTTTTTTTTTTTTTTTTTTTTTTTTTTTCCTTGTCGACCAGTGGTATTCGAAACACTTCTGTGGTTTCAAACTAAAATTTTCTATTACAGTTAAGTCTGTAGCTTTTAATGAGCACGTAGAAAGAGTATTCAGATACGAGTAAAACAAACTTTACTTTAAAAAAAAAAGAAAAAAGAAAAAAGGCAGGTGTTTCATTCAAATAGAAAATTTTCATTACACTCACATAAAGATAAAATGATTGCGTATTTAAACTCTAAAAATCTGTTGTCTACAAAAAAAATAAATAATAATACAGTATAAGCACCTGCTTGCTAATATCGTCTGCGCTCGATTAAACCGCAGAATAAAATAAGGATCAGAACTTTTGACGCGGGAAGTATGTCTGACAATTTTGTCATTTTGTCAGAAATATGTCTGATAATTTAGGATAAAACACGGATATTATTAAACTATTTATGGAACTTAAAAGGTATGTCTTATTTAATTTAATTTTTTTTATTTCCGTTTGATAGATTATTATCATGAGTTAAATAGTTGTTGTATGTTATATGCAATGTGACTGATCTGGTATTCTTTTTAGATTCGATGCTGTAAAATATCTTAATCTGCCATCGCTAGAAGGAAAAAAAAAGCTGATGCAGAGACTGATTCTAACACAGTATTTATCGTCATTAATATTTTGGAGTTAAATATGATATTCGATTATAATGATATTAGGAAACTGCTTCAATTTTTAAATTAACATTATACTGGGAAAAAATATTTTTACTTTTGAAAGAATTTTTTTTCATTGCTAATAATATTTTAAATTAGTATTTAAAATCTTAAATCTTCATACCAATGTTTTCAGATTTAACATTTGCCAAAATTATAAAATAATAGGAATTCCTTATAACGTATGGAAAGATTTTTGAGAAATTATTAAATGCATTTAATTCATCTATTGTAGTTTGTTGTTGTTTAATAGTACAATTATAAACACTAATTATTTAGTGTTTTTCAAATTGATATATTTATTTTTTAAATTGTATTTAATTTTAATCTAACATTTAATTGTAGACATTCAGAATCAGTTATTAAATTTTCTTTGATTGTAAACTCATTTTCAACGTTTTCGATACATTTATTTTATTGGCATTAAAAAATAAAAAAATAATATTTAAGCATTGAAATAAAGTGTTTTTCAGGCCCTATAAAGTTGAAAAGTGTTTATGACTTCGGTTTGTCTGGCCGTCTGTCCGCGCTCTAACTCGCGTAAATATACTCGGATTGACCGGAAATTTTTGAATGTTATTGACGTTTACCATAGCAAGGTCCCTGCTTGTAATGAAGTTTGTAGAATGTTTAGTTAATTTACAGGGACAGTCAAAAGTATTCCATTACATTACGGCCTGTGGGAAAAAAATCGTTTCAAATGATTTTTAATGATTTTACACGCTTTCGAACAGAATAAAATTGATATGCATTTATGAAGCGCACTAAAATGTGCATTCTGTAGAATATGCAATGCAGAGAATAGTTATTGTTTATTTACAGGGCTAAAAAAGGAATTCCAATACGTAATGATATAGGGGTGGAGGGAATTGTTTGCGGCGTACTATATTTATGTTAATCTATTTGATATGTAATGAAATTGATATACGTCGTTGAGGTTTACATACTATGAATTATTTCATGTATAATCGGGGCTTAATTTGCGCCGGAGCCCACCGGAGCCCGGCTCCGGTACTTCTCTGTTTTTAGTAAATATTTAAATATTGGTCGGAATTCACCGGAGCTCATAAATACAGGGCTCCGGAGCCCAGTGCAATAGTGCTTCCGAAAATCCGAAGCCTAAATTACCTTTCCCTTTCCTTTCCATCTCCTAGCTTTTGCATTATTTTTTACCAAACACTTACATGTGACGTAATGTGTCGCGCACGTGGGAGATGGAGATAAAACGGTCTCAATTTTTATTTATTTTGTATCATGAACTGAACGGTACCCATGCTAAGGCTCTGTTCTGCGCATTTATGAAGTCACTTTCATTTGTAAGTAGATACAATTGACATGTATTGTTATTCTGATAGAAAACAATCGAGTAGTGTTTTCCCTTTTTCTATACAAGCATCGATTCTTTCCGATAATGGTGTCAAAGTTTTAATTTAATCTGATTTTCAGGAACTCACCACAAAAGATGATTATGCGGAAGGAATCGATTATAGTTTGATATACACATTTTATAGAAAATTGTAAAACATTGTTCCATTCTTCAGCATATAAATATTTATTTCTGTAAATTTCATTAATATTTTCATTAAAATGCATAGCTACGAACTATCCATTTTTTGCGTTAACACTATTTTCTAACCATAATCTCTACCATATTAAATCGCAGAATTCTGCAATTAATTAACATTAAAATTAGGCAAAGATTACTATTCAGAAGGAGTGATAACTAAAAAGTGGAATAGTTGACAGATAAGTATATGCTGATAGACATATTTAAAAAATTTTATTTTGCTAAAGAAAAAAAAATTCTTTAAATTTTGCAAATAATGTACAAAATATAAATATGCAGATTGGGGTGACAGGAGGAGAGGGGGAACGGTACGGTTATTGAACCGGTACCGCAGAATATCAGGGCTCCGGTACTTTTTTTGTTAGAAATTAAGCCCTGTGTATAATACGAAGTGTATATAGCATTTACAGGGACACACAAAATATTTCAGATACTATATTGTATCCGAAGTACTGTTCATTTAGCGATGATTGCTGGAAATGCATTTTTAATCATGATATGAGCTTTTATGATTCACTACATTTATGCATAGTACATGGTGTATATATATATATGCTATAATTCATATACAGGACTATACAAAAGTATTCATGAGGGTTACTGGGTAATGCTTAAAGGTGGTTTTTAAATAAGTTATGCATTTTTACGCCGCACTGTATTTCATTTACTAAGAAATGTTTGTAGAATATAGATAAAATGATACACAGGGTCACGCAAAGAATTGGATATGTTGCCGTCTATAGATTATAATTTATGGAAATGTGATTTCAGCAGTTTTAAGAGTGTTTTAGTTTGAATTAAATTTTAACTAAATAGTGGCGTGTAATAAAAGTTCTAGGTAAACTACAGGGTTGTACAAAATTACTTATGTATGTTTCCATATATTAGTATTAATTGCTGAAAGAGAATTTCAACCTGTTATGCGTTTCCTTGATAAACTAAATTTTTCCATTATATAGTATAGATATCAATCTACAGATCAAATACAGGACTGTTTAAAAGAATTGGAAAACATATTTGGCTATGGATGGTAACTGCTGAAATCAGTTTTTCAAATGTTTTAAGCGTTTTCATGTTTAGTTAGTTATCTTGTTTACGTTATATCCCCCGATATCTTGTTAAAACATTCAAAAAGAGTTGGAAAGTGTTTTATAATCTATGCTTAACGCATGATATATCTTATTTTTTGTTTCTATTTCCCAGATCAGTCTTTTCCTATAAAAAATACCAAATCTAATTAGCTCATATTCACAAAATACAATATATACGTGAATAAAAAATTTAAATAAATAGGGCTTATCATGTCGTTCTATAAATAACTGTTGTATTAATGTCCGTTAGACTCCATGTTCGTATTTAGTAAAGCAATGACAAATCACAAAATATTAAAAAGCTTACACATTCTTAATATTAAGCTTGAATTCAAGATCAAGCTTAGAACTTAATAAAAAAAGATGTCAGTTGATAAGCATTGTTTTTTAAATGGAAAATTAAAAATATTTTAGAAGAATAGGACTCCAAAATAGGGATATCTTGCTAAAAAGTACGGTAAAAAGATAACATTTTATATTTCAAACAAAACTTTAATTTAAAATTATCATATTGTTTATGACAAGAATCATCACAATATTAATACTTGGAAATTTTTCCAGAAAAACATTCGCCTTGCATACAATATTTCAAATGAAAATCAAATTTCAAATTAATTGCTTAAAAGGCGCAAATGCCAACATAGTGAAAAATATTCCACGCCGGGACTCGATCTCGGGTCATTAGTATAGCGCACTGACATTCTACTGACTAAACCACATGGAACGATACCCAGCCTGGAAAATTTCTCCCTATTACATGTTGGCAAGGCTACGAACGCAGCACAAGATGGAATATTTATCGTGAGCCACCGTCATGGGGCAAACACGAAACGTAATTAAATCCAATATCGATTGAAACTATATTAAAACTTGAAATTTTTTCCAGAGAGAAACATTCGCCTTGCATACAGTATTTCAAATGAAAATCAAATTTCAAATTAAAATTGTCTTTTAAGCAATTAATTTGAAATTTGATTTTCATTTGAAATATTGTATGCAAGGCGAACGGCTCTCTCTGGAAAAATTTCCAAGTATTAATATAGTTTCAATCGATGCTCGATTTAATTAAGTTTCGTGTTTGCCCCATGACGGTGGATCACGATAAATATTCCATCTTGTGCTGCGTTTGTAGCCTTGCCAACATGTAATAGTGAGAAATTTTCCAGGCCGGGTATCGTTCCATGTGGTTTAGTCGGTAGAATGTCAGTGCGCTAAACTGATGGCCCGGGTTCGAGTCCCAGCAGGGAATCTTTTTCACTATGTTCGCCTTTGCGCCTTTTAAGCAATTAATTTGAAATTTTATTTTCATTTGAAATCATCGCAGTGTTTATGACAAGTTCGTCACAAATGACACATATTTCAAAAATTGGTCACAATATGACTTCAAAGCATTGTTACTTTGGTCACAGATTCGTCACAAAGTTAATGCCAAAATAGTCCCAAATGACACACTTTTCACAAATTTGTCACACCGTGACTTCACAGAGTGGTCACAATGTGACGTCACACACGACCTCTAAAACGGCCATAACGACCTCACATTCTAGTCACTGTGACGTCACATCGACGGTCACAAAATCACAGTGTGCCTTCACAACGACGTCGCCGTGACGTCACCATGCCTTACTGGTAGGAGACCGTCAACAAATTGAAAAAGAACGAATATCTTTTGGATAACCCTGTAAAAACTAATATAGTAAAAGAGTTCAAACTCGAGATTATTAATAAGTGACTTATTGTAATATACTATGTTCATTTTTATGAGGATAGCATTAATACTCGTAAAGAAATTAAGGTTTTTATAAAAAACAGTCCCAAATTTCAACAAGTTTTTTGCTTATAATTTACAGGGTTCTTAACATAAAAAAAATTTCTTTTCAAAAAATATAACAAACAACATTGTACGCAATACTCTGCAATCAGAATTAAAAAATAATTAAAATTGGATGAAAAATGAGCAGGTTTACTAAAAAATGTTTCACTGCGAATGCTATCAAAATATAATGTACATAATATATTAGCTAAGTGTATAGAGCAAATTTTGTGAATGCCTCAAAAACATAGCTGGAAAATTCAGAAAATTATCGTCGATAGAATAAGCTCGAAAACCGTTGTTCCCAAAAAGAAGCAAAGAGATGTGGGGTTGAATCCAATATCTGTTGATTAGTGCCAAGATAGCGTACACAATATTCCACGTACTACTAAATTTGGATACAACGCCTTATCTTTTTGCTTCTTTTTAGGAACAACGGATTTCGAGCTTATTCTGTTGACGATAATTTTCAGAATTTTCAAGCTATGATTTTGAGACTTTCACAAAGGTTGCTTTATATACTTAACTAATACATTATTATATTTTGATTGCATTCGCGCATGCGCAGTGAAACATTTTTTAGTAATCCTGCTCATTTTTCATCTATTTTTTATTATTTTTTAATTCTGATTGTAGAGTGTTGTGTACAATGTTGTCTTTCATATTTACTAAAAAGAACTTTTTTTATATTAAGTACTCTGCAAATTATAAGAAAAAAACTTGGCGAAATTCGGGACTGATTTTATAAAAACCTTAATTTCTCTACAAGTATACATACTATCCTCATAAAAATGAACACAGTATATTACAATAAGCCACTTATTAATAATCTCGAGTTTGAATGCTTTTGCTGCATTAGTTTTTACAGAGTTATCCAAAAGATATTTGTTATTTTCCCATTTGTTGACTGTCCTTTATGGGGTTTCGTGAAAAATTCTTCGCGAAAATATATGGCCTATACTATACTGTTTATACACCTGCAGTTTCAGGCTAATTCTTCATGTATTTTTCTAAATATTTAACAAAACGTCTAAAATTGCAAGTGACCGGTGACCTTTGGCCATATAGTGCATATATCCAGTATATAAAATCCCTTTTCTCGTTTTCGTTTATCTGTCAAAACGAAATTATTTATTTCTAGTGACATAGAATTTAAATTAATTTCCATTTTGTCAAAGAAATAAATACCCAACAGATATAGAAATAGTTATTGCTTTTGTAGCATAACGCATTATAACTAAAAAAAAAATTCTACATATACTTTTGAAATTTTATGCAAATATGAAATTTTTAATCAAGAAATCCCGTTGTACAATTTATGCTAATATTTGTTGTTCTCTCTAACACTGAAAGTGTACTTCCGCAAGATGGTAATAAAGAAATACGAAAAAGAAAAAAAAGATATTGCTTTTGAAGAATTTACAAATATTTACTTATATCTGTAGTTTTTATCAAAAAAAGAAAAAAAAAAAAAAAAAAAACAAAAAAAAACACAGTTTTATCATTTGCCCTTTATAATGTTTTTTTAAACATAATATTATTTTATCGCTATCGTTTCTTGAGACTTCTTTGTCTGTCTTTGTCATTAAACGTAGCATGAAACCTTATGAAATCTACTATTTATTTTATTTATAGTTTTCATTAACTTCTATATAGTTAATAATTTTGCAATGAATTTGGAATTACGAAAGATTTTATGATATTATACACTACTAAGAAAACATTAAGATAACTTTCTTAAACTATTTCGACTATTATACTGGCTATAAATTGAGTTAACTTCGCTGAAATGTAAATTTTAGAATCGTTCTTCTTTTTTTTATGGCAGTCGTCTGTATATTATACTTTATAAAAGAATTTTTGGTAATCTTTATTTAATGACTTGGAAATCTTGATAGTAATATGAAAAGTTTATCCTCTTAAGTGAATAACAGAAATACAATATTACAGTAAATTTCATTTTCTTTTTGCTAATACACACTAATCAGGATAGCTAAATGTCCTTAAAAATTCCTAAATGAACAACAAACTATGATACTCAATTTCCCCCACAGTATACTCGCAAAGAGTTGGGTTTTATGTGGTAAAAGAACAATTAGTTACATTTTTCACCAATGCGTGGTGCTATTAAGTTCCACGTTTTAAAATTATATAAAATACTAGAGGTTCTTATTCACACTTCACAGTATCATAATAGTAATCCCGTGTGAAAATAAATACCTGTTGTAGAATCTCTATAAATGCATGCCTTTAAATAACGTGTATTTTCTACCGCCCCCTATTGGTGAAAAAATGAATAATTTTCCTTGTTCACAAAAACCGACTTTTTAATCTTTCGATCACGTGACCAACTGATGAACATTTTTGTATTCACTAGTAGCAAAGCATTACAATTTTTTTTCGGTTGATTTCTCTTGAAAATTGTAGTATAACAAGTAAAAATTAAATTCAAAAAATTTAAAAACCCGACTGCGTAAAAAACGAACTAATTAATTACTTCAATCAATATGAAACTATTTTTATATTACTTTTATATTTTTACTTGTACTCGTGAATCCTAAGTTGTGTTTAATTGTTAGTTCCTATCTATAAACACTGTTTTGATGAGGCCTATACATGTCTATGATGGTTAGAGGTGCAGTAAGGCTAGAGATCCTACCTACAGAACTTCCAGGTTGTGTAATATTTTAACGGATCTTCTGACTGCAAAATAGTCAATGAAACATCGTGTACATTTTGAAAGACCGATCCAATGATATGCCACTCAATATAGTGCGTATTTTCCCCCCATCTTTACCGTAATTTTGTATTTTACGGTCGCCATTTTGAATTCATAAAACAAAATATAGCCGATAACCATCGGATGGTTAAGACAAATCTATAGAGACCTCATTCATTAAAATCCATCCAGCCATTGGGATGTTTCGAGGGTATAATGAAATCCACATACCCAGATACGCGTGAAACACATAACCCTTCTTAGCAGTCGGGTAAAAATATGAAAGTGTTTATTTTAAGTGGCACGAAAAAAACTCAAAAAGTAGTCGTCTGTGACGCATATGTCCCGTCAGGTAGTGAAGTTTAAGAAGTCGTGCTGTGCAAACTGCTCTGTGATGAGTTCTCATTTCATACGCTCTCAATAAACAGTATACAAAAATTTTATCCATGGATATGAAAAAAAATATTGAAATAGGCAATTTGAATTTATTTGTGATGTGTTGCAACATTTTCATTCCAATAAAAGTACCAAAATAAAGATTAAGTTACTTTATTTGTGCCGGCATCCAACAATTTGATGCTGGCAGTCGAAAAGCTGGCACTCAAAAAATTACCTTTATAAAAATATGCTCTGGTAATTCATACAATGAGCAAAACTGTATTTTAAAACTGTGCAGACCACATATTCTTTTCAGTACTATGGACAAATTCTAAATGGCATTTAAATAACGGTAAGGATCTTAAGATCTGAAGTTTATAATAGAATATTTAATCAAAATCATATTTAAGAGTAAAGGCGAATTTTTAATCAATATTGCTTAGTTTGGTTCTTTGTATTTAAATATATACCTAACATTCAGTTAAAGAAAATAAGTTAAAACTGGTGTGAATGACTAAGAACAAACAATCTTCTTGAAACACCATCAAAAATTTGTAAATGCGCTAGGCCTTTCGAAAGATCCGAGTCTTTCTTCGTCAGGCGCAAAAAAGACGTCCTTCTACTATGAAAGCAGAGGCAAGACTGAAATGAGAGACAAGGGAAAGGAAACAAGCTGGAGAAACAGCCAATAGGAATTTAGAAATCAACAGCCAATAGGAAAGTAAAAGACAACAGCCTATCACAGAAGAGAATAATCAAAACAAAAGAACACAAAGTAGGAGGGGCAAAAAATGGTAGGGGGAAAAATACGTATAATCCAATATGGGAACACATGAAATTAAAAATGAATAAATAAATGAATAATATATATTTAAAAAAATAAATAAATAAAAAATAAAAAATAAAACAGACTAATAATAATACAAAAATAAATTAAATGGTAGTACTGAAAAGGTTTTTCCAGGCTGCAGAGAGCATTGTGGAATCAGATTTATCATTAACAATAACATCACGATTAAGATAAATAGCTAAATTTTCAAGAAAGTCCAATTCAGAGATACTATTGGCATTAGAGATAATTTTAGCATTTTGAAAATTAAAACTATGGCCGGAATCCCAAGAGTGCTTGGCAATAGAAGATTTAGAAAATTCTTGATTGATTACATAACGCGAGTGTTCTTTTAAGCGGATTTCGAGATTCCTTTTAGTTTGACCAATATAAGATAAATCACAACTATTACAAGGAACTTTATAAATTCCCCATTTACGAAGATCAGGAACAGGAGATTTAGTGGAGGGGAATTTGAATTTATTGACAGGTTTAAAGATAATGTTACAATTGAAACGCCGTAAAACTTTAGCTAACTTTAAACATAAAGGAGGATAAAAAGGGGAGGACAACCAAATTATCAGGTTTGCTTTTGACAGATTTGGAAAGAGTAGAACTATTAGATGGTCTATTGAATTTCTTTACAGCATTATTGATAACAGAAGGATTAAAACCTCTTTTGACAGCAACGGTTTTTAAGTAATTAAGCTCTTCCTTAAGGAATACAGAATCAGAACAATGTGCAATTCGTTGTGCAATAAGCAGAATAAGTCTCAATTTTGATATAAGAACCTATCAAATGAGAACTGCATCGTTAATCTCTCCTCTCACATGTTAACTCCTGAGCAAAAAAACATTTTAAATCTTGGTTTAAATTTTTCTCAGTCTTGCAAACCTTCTCTCACTAAATTGATTGCTCCTATTGAGTCTTCCTTTAAACATAGTAAAGTCACTCCTTTTCAAAAAGAAACTCTTCGTCACATCCTTGCTGATACTATTTCTTCTAATAATTCAAAATTTAAACCTAATCTTTCTCGTTCTCAAAATATCGCTCTGAATGAGCTTAAGTCCAATGATAATCTTATTATTACTAAAGCTGTTAAAGGGGGTCAAATTGTTCTTATGGATAAAAAAGATTATTCTGATAAAGTCTATGCTCTCTTATCTGAAGGTCCTTATGTTGAAGTTAAAAAAGATCCTACTAATTCGCATCTTTCCACTCTCAAAAAAGCTGTTAAGAATTCTGTTATTTTAAATGACAATACTAAATATAGTGTTATTCCTTCTTCAGCCATTTGTGCTCGTTTTTATGCTTTGCCTAAAGTTCATAAAACCAATGTCCCTTTAAGACCTATCGTCTCTAATATTGGTACTGTTACTTATCCTCTTGCCAAATTTTTAACATCCATTTTTTCTCCGTTATGCATTTCTAATACTCATACGATAAAAAATTCTTATGATTTTGTTAGTAAATTAAAAAATATTAACCCATCCAATTGTTCTATGCTTTCTCTTGATGTCAAATCTTTATTTACGAATGTTCCAATTGAAAGTGCTCTTTCTTGCTTGGAAAAAAGGTTACGTGAATTTCATTTCTCTGATATTGAAGTCCAAGATTTTGTTAATTTAACCAAAATTTGCATCACTCAAACTACTTTTGAATTTGATAATAAATTTTTCAAACAATCAGATGGCTTAAGTATGGGTAATCTTTTATCTCCAATTCTTTGTGATATCTATATGCATTATTTTGAGGAAAAATTATTAAATCTGGTTAATTTTAAATGTTGGATGCGTTATGTCGACGATACTTTTGTTTTAGTTGATAATCCTTTTGATATATCTACCATTCTTCATACTGTCAATTCTATCGACCCACATATTCAGTTTACTTTTGAATTAGAAAATTGTAATAAACTTCCTTTCCTTGATGTTTTAGTTACCAAATGCGATTCTTCTTTCAAAACTTGTGTTTATAGAAAACCTTTTTCTGTTTCTAACCCACCTCATGCTCTCTCAAATCACCCTGTCAACCAAAAAATCGGTGTTTTTTACACGTTTGTAAATCGTGCTCTCAAAATTTGTTCTGATTCTGTATCCCTTAAGGAAGAGTTTAATTACTTAAAAACCGTTGCTGTCAAAAGAGGTTTTAATCTTTCTGTTATCAATAATGCTGTGAAGAAATTCAATAGACCATCTAATAGTTCTACTCTTTCCAAATCTGTCAAAAGCAAACCTGATAATTTGGTTGTCCTCCCCTTTTATCCTCCTTTATGTTTCAAGTTAGCTAAAGTTTTACGGCGTTTCAATTTTAACATTATCTTTAAACCTGTCAATAAATTCAAATTCCCCTCCACTAAATCTCCTGTTCCTGATCTTCGTAAATGGGGAATTTATAAAGTTCCTTGTAATGGTTGTGATTTATCTTATATTGGTCAAACTAAAAGGAATCTCGAAATCCGCTTAAAAGAACACTCGCGTTATGTAATCAATCAAGAATTTTCTAAATCTTCTATTGCCAAGCACTCTTGGGATTCCGGCCATAGTTTTAATTTTCAAAATGCTAAAATTATCTCTAATGCCAATAGTATCTCTGAATTGGACTTTCTTGAAAATTTAGCTATTTATCTTAATCGTGATGTTATTGTTAATGATAAATCTGATTCCACAATGCTCTCTGCAGCCTGGAAAAACCCTTTCAGTACTACCATTTAATTTATTTTTGTATTATTATTAGTCTGTTTTTTTTAAATATATATTATTCATTTATTTATTCATTTTTAATTTCATGTGTTCCCATATTGGATTATATGTATTTTTCCCCCTCCCATTTTTTGCCCCTCCTACTTTGTGTTCTTTTGTTTTGATTATTCTCTTCTGTGATAGGCTGTTGTCTTTTACTTTCCTATTGGCTGTTGATTTCTAAATTCCTATTGGCTGTTTCTTCAGCTTGTTTCCTTTTTCTTGTCTCTCATTTCAGTCTTGCCTCTGCTTTCATAGTAGAAGGACGTCTTTTTTGCGCCTGACGAAGAAAGACTCAGATCTTTCGAAAGGCCTAGCGCATTTACAAATTTTTGATGGTGTTTCAAGAAGATTGTTTGTTCTTAACATTCAGTTATCTAAAATGGAATTAAACAAAATAGAGAACGCTTTTGCAACATTTATTTGAAGAATGAAGTTTTGTGTGTGTGTGTGTGTGTGTGTGTCCACAGTGTTCTGAAGAGACTGCTGCACGTTGATCTATAAAATTTGGTAGAGAGATATCTCCAATGTGGAGTTTTGCAACTCGAATCCCGATTTTGGATTTTTTTTTTCATTATTATTTTTTTATTTAATATTTCTGTGACTTTTAGCGTTTTTTTCCCAATGTTTAAGGAGATTTTTCTACATGCTGATTTAATATTTTTAGCTAAATATAGTAATTTTTTTTCCTTTTTTCGATAAAGATATCAAATTCCCGGCGGTCTTCGGATGGCTTTCTAGTCTCCCAGTCAAACCCTTCACGAACAGCGAACAGCGTAGCAATTCAAGGGGATACCCAGTAGCAGTGCTACTCCACTCCCTATGTACGAGTATGCGTATACGAGTATACGAGTACGAGTGTACGAGTATGCGTACATCCTAGAGGAGCCATGAAAATAAAGTCTAACCGTAACACATTAAGTACTACTATATAAGAAAGAAAAAAATAAAAAATAAATAAAATAAGAGAGGCTGAAAATTTATGAAAGGGTAATCGAAGGATTACAGTAAAAATAAGTTACTGTTCGATGTATTTAATTTAACCAATTTTTCTTTTAAATTTACTCGGTTTCAAATGTATTTTTTTTCCTGGCTTACGCTAGAGTCTAAGCAAAAAGGACGTAGGTAGGGGGCTGTGCATATATAACGTTATGATTTTAGAGAGGAGGGGATCTACCACATGGATCGTAAAATATCTCAAGGGGATGCGGGTTTGTCTTTTGATATTGTTATCATTTTTGCTCCAAACAAAATTTTCTCTTTTTATTAATAACTTGTTGTTTACATCGAAATAATCTGTTATATTTTTTTAGTCTGTTCTCTATTTTTATGAAAATACAAAGGTATTTACTAATATCATTAAATGATTATAAAATTTATTAATTCCAAAAAAATGAACTACCACAATGTTTGGCATTCCTATTCTTCTTTCATATGTGTATGAATATATAATCTGCTGTTCGAGAAAACAACTAAGAAGCATTATGTTTTAAACGGTATTTCTTGTGTTTACTAGTAAATAAATGAGAAACAATTTTGTCCATATGTTTCGTTGATAAGAATTTCTGTCTCCTCCTCCCCCCCCCCCCCCCCCCCCACACACACACAGGCATACCCGTGCGGGGACAAGTGCAAGATGACATTATTACTGTTGAAGGCGTTATGTAACAAAAAACCGTTATTAAACACTTTTAAATAATACTAAGGTATTTGTACGTTTATAAGTTTATTAGTAAGCTATTAGTAAGTTATTTCTTATAGAAAGTGATATTTAATTAATTTCTCTTCATTTGAATCAGTAAAATATGCGAAAAAAATTTATAACAATATATCACTCAAAACAAAAGGAAAAAATTCCAAAAATGGCGATTTTTAGATATTGAGAACGATATCATTAGGGGGGCAGGGGAGGCATCTTTGGTGATACCCCGATTTTGCGGCACCAACTAAAGGTGGTTTCGCCGTATAAAGGACATTGGACCATGATTTTGATCTCGAATTACTTTAATTCATTTTTTAATTGATTCCTCAATGAAAGATAAAATCAAGTGCATAAATCTCAAACTTTGAAATTTAATAACAGCGTCAATTTTCGTAGTACAGATGTCAAACTTTTTGTGTTATATATGTTATGATATGTGTAAACTTTTACTAAATATAACTATAGGGACTGAGAGACCGTATAAAAAGATAGATTTCGTAATTTTTATTAAATTGATTTTTTATATCAAATAATGCCACAACATGACTATTTACCTCATTTGAAACTTTTTAGTAATTGGAACTATATGTCTACGACCAACGGTTGAGAAATTAAAAGTCCGCGATAGATAACATATTGCACCCTGTATATTTATCCTTTATTGGAGTTCCTTTACAAGCGGTTTATTGTATAGAGGTGTATTGTATGTTCTGAACGTCGTCGTCTAGCTAGCTTACCTACAGTGCTATTACACGTGAAAAAATTACAAAAATTGCACTCGACTCGCCAGTTTTCCCGAAACATACGTACCACTTTTTTCGTTTTCTAAGCATTTCATTGGTTGTTCGGGAAAATGATTTTCTATCATCAATTTTACAAGTATTCAATTGGCTGTGTTTGGAGATTCGCCTCCTTTCAGGCGTCAAAATCACTCCGACACAAAAGTCCGTAGTTGCTTGCTTTCCAAGCGACTCTCTTGAAGCCATAGATTAACATTAAGTCGCTCGGAATTGGAGGCAACTTTGACGCCTCGTGTAATAGCACTTTTTGAAGAGCATTGACTATTAAAGCGTTGCCATCGAAATACTCAAGGCCTGAAGACACGAGTTGTGACGTCATCACTTATCAACCGAATTCTCACTACTGTTGGAATTCACACCGGAAAATTTTGAATAGCGATTTTCTTTTATTTTATTTGAGGACTATCAGTCATCTTATAAAACAATAATAACTATTTAAACTTACTGGTGAGAATTTAAAATCCCCCAATAAAAAATCAGCTAGACGCGGCAGCACTGTGGCATTCTGCATTTGCCTGAATTTTAGTTTAAGGATTCCGAATTCTCACCAGTAAATTAAAATAGTTACTATTGCTTTATACGATTGTAGATATTCCACAAATAAAATAAAAGAAAAATGCTATTCAAAATTTTCCGGTCTGAATTCCAACACTAATATGAAGTCGGTCGATTAGTGATGACGTCACAATTTGTGTCCTCTGACCTTGAATATTTCGATGGCAACGATTAATGTCAAAGTTTCTGGATTCGGGTTCCGACCTGGAAGCATTTTAGCTTTGCTGTAAAAACTACGAGTTGTGTGATTTATCTGTAGAAACTACGAGTTGTGTGATTTATTTAACAATCAGTATTCTTGGGTTAAAACAATAAGTGTAATTACGTATCCTTAATTTATTTTAATGCAGTCCCTTTACCCATAGTATAGTCTGTCGAGCTGTTTGAAAATAACAGACCAGATGACATTAGTAATTAGGAACTTAAGTGTGTCTGGAACGTCATCCAGATAGCTCAATTGGAACATCACTGGCAATTAAGGACAAACGCTATGAGTTAAGCCCCGGCTTGGGACACATTTTTGCTCATTTGGAAGATTGATACCCGTGTAAGTTATGTACCAATGAGTATTATTTTGGTAAAATAGTTTAAAAAAGCAAAATCAATAAAGTCCATTTTTTACTCAAACGAGCTTTAGATGAATTCTTGCTCTATATAACATAATTTATTCGGGCCTTAAATGCTGCACTATAATGGATAAATAACTTTTTTTCAACTGAGATGGAGATGAAATATGCTCTACAGACAATATTTTGTTACACCTCCCAAGGCCTAGTTATAATTATCTCACTTAAACACTACTACGTGCTTTGACGAGCTTGTCAATTCAAACCTGTATTTTTTGCTTTTACTTTTACCATTGCAAACCATTTATTCCTAAATCGTGTCTTGATCGTTGGTATAATCAAAAGTTGGATTAAAAATAAGAATATGGACAGTTGTAGGATGAAATACATTTTCCCTGTTGCACGTGCTTGTCTTGTTTGGGCCGAATGAGGGCATTTAAATTTGAGCGATAACCGCGTTCATATTGCAGACTGTTTTTACCACATACTGCATCTACATATATCTCTGTCCTTCATGATTATAACTGATAGAGTCCATTTTTTGCTCAACGGAGATTGAAATGAATTCTTCATGTTTAGAGAATAATTTGTTCTGCGTTTTAATTCACTATACTAATTTCGAAATGTAAAGTGTGGCAGAAAGATACGTTGTAACTTGATAGAAAACTATAACACTTTAATTAAAACATTCAAACATAATATTTACAAAACACAGAACATTAAATGTTCTGCTTTTTAGCTGGTAACATATCAAATTCAAATGTTCACACATTCTCACGTGCCGAAAAAACATCGCAGAAGAGTTGTTTCAATTCTTCTCAATTATCGTCTGCAGATAAAAACGATCTAATTATTTTAAAAAAATTATATTTTTCGCTTTACCACAAAAGTTTAGCAAACAATGAATCATGATTCTAAACGAAAGGGAATGAGAAACAATCAAATTTACCAAATATCCCTGGATAATAATTAATGTCTTGATCCCTTTTCGCTGTAAACGCGTTAAATATTAGGTATATAATTTTATTTAATGAAGAGATTCATAATAATATCTAAAAATCTTAGTAAGCAAAGCTGGAGAATTTATTTTATAATTCGAACAAGTAAAACTTTCCATTTATTTAGATTTCATGACTCTTGGGTAATAAATTGTTGAAATGCTGAAATGTACTTCACATCATTAACATTCTGTTATACACATGTATCCAAAATTTCTGCATAATGCGAAGGAATGAATATTAATGGAAATCTCAGATGAAAATACACTGAATAATTAATATTACAAAAATTTAAATTTATTAAAGTTTTAGCTTACATACAGAATGTTAGATTTTCTTTTACATTTTATTAACATTCTTCAAATGACTTTGTTAAAAAAAACTGTTCTTAGGTTAATAGATTCAGAAATCAGGTTAGTAGAATGATCAAATAAGTGTTTTTTATACAACATTTTCACATAAAGATATTCAACCCACAATGCTTTTCAATAATCATATAGTTTAACTTACAAAATATTTTAATCAATGACTATTTTAATATTCTTATGAAATAAAATATTTTCCATGAGACACAAAGTTTACATAAATTTTACAAGATAATTATACTTTTAACTACAGTACAATTATCATAAAAAGTATATGATAGATTCTCCAAGTATGTTCACTCTGTGATTTAGTGAAAAATGAAAGTTAAATTTTGAACAAGTCTTTTAAAATTTATAAGATATAAGGTAGTAAGTAATGTACTATATTACACCATAAATTTTAAACAGTTTAACATTTCTACCTAACTCTAATCGAACCATTTCTACAGTTTATTGCATTCAATTCGAACCAGAAATTTCTTCCAAAATTTATTTAAATAAACGCCAAATAGCAGTAAGTTCCGTAAATATGTTCAATAGTTATAAATAAAAATTCTGGTTGTGCATGCTTTTAATGAAGTTTGAGTAAAATCTCAACAGGCTAGTGAACTCCTGCAATTTCATCGAAAGGGGACAGAAGCAACAGTGACTGTAGTAACAAAATTAAGAAAAATGTTTCTGTGCTCATAATACGTTAAACTTAGAAAAACTGCAATATGATATTTTGAACTAAGCAAAAGTATGCTATATATGAAAAATCATAGATAGTTAAAAATAATAATTATTATGAAATTTAAGTATGGTACAGTATTGACAGTTAATAAATCTTTTCTTATCTTTTTATCGGTTTTGCAGCTCATAATTTTTTTGAAGCCCATATAATTAAACATCGTGACTTTCTCAATCGAGAATTCTGCCTCTACTAAATGTAACTGTCCTTCAAATTTTATCTTACATCATTGTGGTCACATGAGCAGTTTTATACAAGGGGGCAGATGTGACATAAAAACTAGGGTACAACATTTTTCTGCACAGAATAAATATAAAACTATTTATAATTTACTATAAAAATTATTTATTTTTTACTTTAGAATATAAATTTTTATTTTGTATAGTAAAATATCTAAAAATAGTTTGTCATTATACATACAATAAACAATACACTATATTGCCATTAATGACCGGCAACTTTCAATTTTAGACATTTTGTCGAATATTTAGAAATATACTTGACAGATTCTTTTGGAATTTCAGGAATAAAATGAACAAGTATGACCTCATATTTAGAATGTCGATTTCATATGGGGGACAATGGACCTTATGCACGCGACCTGAGGTCGAGGCTAAAATTCGTCTGCTGGCGGTATTTACTGGCGGTGTTTAGCATAGCAGTCTATGGAGTGTGAGTTATTAATGCTTGTTTGTTAAAAATACCGCAAAACAAATTCTTTGATGCAGCAGCATATACATAATATATTGTAATCTAAATTTAAAATGTTGTTCTGTATGCGAGAAAATTCCCTAAGTTTGCAAACTTTCAGTTAAAATGTATGCACTCAACCTGGGTCAAGGCTCAAGTCGTCTGCTAGCGGTGTTTGCGCCTGCGCATACTGGTATTCTGCCAGTGCAGTAACTAGAATAACAGATCATCATACCGCCAGCTCTGGCGTCTGACGTCACCTGAATAGAGTCCATTAGAGGGCCAACAAAAAATCAAAGGAAAAAAATAGTACTTGGGATCACCCTGTAAAATAAAATGCACCAAATGATCTATCGCTACCGAATATAAATAAACCGACATTGTGCAATATGTGTATTCTTTTGTGTAAGAATAGCACGTTTATTAATAGAAATATAGCGATTTATTTAAAAAAATTAAAAAATTCTTGCATGTTTTTTGCTTATAACATGCAGGGTTTTCAACTAAATTTAACGCTGGTTTCAGAAAAATTGGCAAAATATAGTAGAAATAATATAGTGCAATTGGAATATAAATATATTAAATATTTTAGGAAATATAAGCAGTTTTATGAAATAATTTTTATCTGCGCATGCGCGAATGATAACAAGAATAATTTTACATAATTTAATAGTCAACTCTATGGAGTAACTTATTAAAAAAAATCTAGTCACATATCGTAAAAATTCAGAAAGATTCGGCGTTAGAGTGAGCAAATTTTGAGTTGTTCTCTAAAAGCAGCTAAATGATAAGGGATTTTACACAAATTGTCATTTTTATTAACTGACTATCAGAAAAAAGTTAGTATTTAGCGACTATCAACGAGTAGAATTGGAAAAAATGCTTCGATTTTGGTACTTCTTTTGATCAAGGTATAGGCTCATTCTGGTGGTTACCCAAGAAGAACTAAAGCCTCAATACAAAATGAAATAAAAAAAAAAAATTAAATATGACAATTTGTGGAAAATCCCTTATCATTCAGCTGCTTTTAGAGAACAACTAAAAATTTGCTCACTCTAACGCCGATATCTTTCTGAATTTTTACGATATGTGACTAGATTTTTTTAATAAGATGCTCCATAGATTGACTATTAAATTATGTAAATCGATCCTTGTTATCGTTCGCGCATGGGCAAAAAAAAAAATATTTCATACAACTACTCATATTTCCTAAAATATTTAACATATTTATATTCCAATTTCACTATATTATTTCTAGTATATTTTGTCAGTTTTTCTGAAACCGGCGTTAAATTTGGTTGAAAACCCTGCATGTTATAAGCAAGAAACATGCATTTTTTTTAATAAATCGCTATATCTCTATTAATAAACGTGCTATTCTTACAAAAAAGAATACACATATTGCACAATGTCTGTTTATTTATATTCGGTAGCGTTAGATCATTTCTTGAATTTTATTTTACAGGATGATCCAAAGTTTTATTTTTTTCTTTGTTTTTTTGTTGGCCCCCTAATTGCTTCCCTTATGAAATCGACATTGCTAAATATGAGGTCATACCTGTTCTTTTTAATCCTGAAATTCCAGAAGAATCTGTCAAGTATATTTCTAAATATTCGACAAAATATCTAAAATTGAAAATTGCCGGTCATTAATGGCAATATAGTGTATAGCATACATATAACTACTTAAAAGGTGACTCAAACATATAAAAATATTATTTATTTCAACCCGAGATCTATCGAACACACACGTGTTCATTTTCAAACGGAAAAAGATGACTGACTGAATAGAAATACATTTTAAAAACAAAAACAAAATAGTACGCATGCGCAAGCATAGTTCATTCCATTTCTCTGCAGAGGGGTGAAAAGATCAGTTCATATTATTAGGAGGTCTTGAAATATTTAGGATATTGTACCAAATTGCGGGAATATTATAGGAAAGGACATCGTTACAAACATTATCACTTCTAAGTAAAATTTCAATGGATTATGGAAGAGTAAATGGTTAGACGTTGAAATGATCATGTTAGCTTTGTCGAAGTTTATCTTAATATTTTATTTTTGATGCAATCTGGATAAAGCTGTACTTGGTTTGATATTAAGTTTAACAAAAAAGTGGTGGGGGGCAAAGGACAGAAAGACAGTAGAGACAATGTGAATATTTAAAATATTACTGCAGTAAAATTTACAGTTATTAGCTTGAAAATTATTTTTCGAAATTGTAGGAAAACACAATAGAATACATTTTATGCCAATAAAAAATATATAAATGATAAAATGTAGCATATAATCTCAAGGGACACAAATTATCCATTAAGGTGTCCCAAAAAATGAAAGTCGTTTTATTTTTTCGCATACTCTCTCATTTTTTTTCCCTTTTATGTCAAAACAATTATAAATAAAGTTTCATGTAATTTGGACCACGAGAACCCGTGCCGACTTGCATCTAAATGTCTCAGTCAGTACTTGTGTACTTAGCGAGCGAACGCTGACACGTGTCAACTTGTCATGTGTTTGTAGCGGAGCACCCACCAAGCAGCTGCAAATGAAAAAGATAAAACAAAACAAAACAAAAGAAAGGTTTTGGAATGCTTGTGACAACGCGCAACCCGTGACGAAACTGTGACAATGTGCAGCCTGTGAAAAGTGTCAGAACCAGTTTACTCAGGACATTCTCACGTCTATGAGTCAATGTGCTTCCCTCATAGCATGCATGGTCACAGTGACGTCATTGTGACGTCACTGTAAGTCACTGTGATCACGTCACATCTGTGACCAAAATGCCACCACTCAGTGATGTCACTTTGTGACTGAGATGTAAACTTCTTAAAAAACTTTTAAAATTACAAAAGCTCTTCAAAACATGTTATTTACTGTAAAACTGGCAATTAAAAAAAATTGTGACGTCAATCTCATGTCACTGCATGTAACATACGTCACGTCACATTAGTGGCGAAAAACCCTCAATATTGCAAACTCACATTGTGACAAAAATATGAATTTCAGAAAGCTTTGAATATGAAGAGAAATATTTAAACAGGCCGTCTTAATGCATTTTGGAGCTTGGACCGGATTAATTTTGTAGTATACTATATTATAATAAATAAATCTACTTTTATACTCTCTATAATATTTTCCTTTTCTGTTAATGTTTAACTAGTTTAAGTCACTATTTAAAAATAAATATTGCTATTTGTTTCTGACTTTTTTTTTAACAAATTTAACATTTTCTGAATATATAATAAAATATATAAAATATATGCAAAACGCATGACATATTTATTCATATTTTAATTTTTTCTCCAGAAATTTCTTTAAAAATAGTTATTGTGCACGCTGATTTATTCTAGAGGAAATGAATACAGAAAAAAAAATAATTATAAAGAAAAGAAACTTTCTTTCCCCGATAATCTTTTTTTTTTTTTTTTTTTTTTTTTTTTTTTTAGGAACATATTTGGTATTTATTACATATAAAAACTTTAAATTTTTTTTCAAAAGGCCTTTCTTTATTGTCCATTAAATTGGTTTTATATACACTAGAAATTTCAATAATGTTTTATTTTATATACTCTAATTATGACTAATACAATTTTTATAATTTACAAAAAAGAGACAATCCATTTTTACTTGAATTGATTTCAACTTGATTGAAAGCTAAAATGAAATCCACAAAATAATAATAATAATAATAATAATAATAATAATAATAATAAATCAAACAGAACATTTTAATTAGACACACCCTCATAAATGTATTACGCATTTAACTTACAAATCTACAATAACAAATAAAACCATCTGCCCACGAATTTTGTTTTCTGTTGACGATAACAAGAGGAAAAAGAGTATTTATTCTTTTGAACAGTGACAGCAGCTGGAAACAGTAGCTGTTTTATGAATGTGTTTAGTTTGGCACGGGTTTTTTAAACTTTACAAAAGTTATACAGGAACGCGGTCAAGAAATATTTTACATAAAATATCAGCCCGAAAAAAGTACAATGTGCAGTGACCGTTTAATCTCAGCTGGACAATGTCATTGTACTGTATTCGGACATACTTTTTCGACTTTAAGAACTTTCGATTTTTGGATTACCATAATGGAATTATAGAGGACGATGTCAACAAAAAATGAGTAAGAAAAAATGATTTTTCCTGCTTTCTTTTATTATGATTTCAGTTAATTTCACATAAAAAAACATTTTATAAAAGCAATAGATGCCATTAATTTAACTTTTATCTATTCAATAAAATTTAATAAATTTAATGTTTATTTTGAATAGTTGAAAGAAAAAATAGTATGTCAACGATTTTAATCAGGTGGTTAAAACCATTAATTTAAATTACAGTTTAATGGCATTCATTTTCCTTTTTAAAACTATCTGGTTAAAATCACATTTTCGTAAATTAAAAAATATTCATAATCAATAATTCACATAATTAATAAACATTTAAAGCTAATTAAATTACTGAATAAAAAACCTTTTATAGAATAAAAGTGTTTGCAAACTTAAATTTTTAATTTAAAATGAGAAAATTGACAGTATTATGAGAAGTATGGTAATTTTCTGTTTATTGCAAACATAAAAAAAGATACCTTTTAGCCAATAATTTTGTATACTTAATTTTGGTTTTTTATATGCTTAAAATGATTTATTCTAAGATCCTAGTAATTTCAACATTGAATAGTGCTTAAAATAGTTCTTTGATTGAAAACAATTTAAAATTTACGTGCATAACATTTTATGATGTATATGACATATATATGAGACATGTGTATAAGGCATATATGAAGCATATCACATAATAAAACACATGAATATTATATAGGGTAGGTGTGAAAGTAATGGATACCCTTCCAGTAATGGACACCCTTGAATGTTTTTGGTTTCTAAAAAAATAACCAATAAAAGTTTAGCTTTTATTATTTTTTTCATAACTCCCTCTTACATGTTTTATAAACTGGGTTATTGTTGACACTCTGAATCAAAGCAATCAGGAAGCAGAAAATAATGTGTCGAAGTTCTACTGTTTTTCAGTGAAAATCTTAAGGAACCTGTTAAAAGCTTAATTCACTTAATAATTTTATATATTCTTTATTTTCTTACAAATCTTCCATGTTTTTGTTTTGGTAGTAATATAAAACTTTGAAACGCTTAATTACTCAATGTACAGTAATGGGCATCCCATGTGGACATTGCTAAAAATGCAATTTAAGTAATGTTCATAATAGATAAAAATCTTTTGACAAAACTGAAAACCTAAGTAATCAAATTTAATAATTTATATTGCACTTACCAGAATGTAATAACACAAATTTTATATAACTTTGCCTTACATATTTTATAATCTGGTAATGAATAAAACAAATTAGGAATCAGAGAATATTGTTTAAGGACATAGGGGAAAGAAATGCCCAATTTCTACCCATTTTTTTTAAAAAAGTTACAGAAGTTGTTAAAAATATACTTATTATTTCCTGTATTAAAAGTTCTTCATTCATCTCTGGACAAAAAAATAAAAAAAAATAAATAAAAATCCAATATTTGTAATTAAATTTATGCTTATAGTAGTAAATGAAACTAGTAAATCTGCAGATCAGTGGCCTCAAACATCAGTTCTGAACTTTTATTTTAAAATTATTTTATTTAATATTTAAAACATTTAACCTGCGGTATTATTTCTTTCATATATGTAATACTAATTGCTGCAAGTAATATATCAAGTAGTTTTGGGGTGTTTCACTGTTAAAAATAGTGGTAAATATACGAATTTATGCACTAATATTCCAAAACTTTTTTTTTCAGATTTCTTTGAATTACCTTCCTAAATCCACCACTGTCTATAAAATTTGACAACTGTAATTCCCTGTCATTTATTTTTTTAAACCATCTATCTAATACAAGTTTTTTTTTTTTTTTTTTGCAAAATTAAATACGCATACCATCCATTTTTTTTTCTATTTCACATGAGAAACATACATAAAAAGTATTATTGCTATCAGATAACGGTAACCCGTGCCGACTTGAGGTCAAACTTGAATATGAAATCTTCTACGGGAATACTATGGAAAGATCGTAAAATGTAGGTTTCTTTGGTACATAAGACACCATTTTATTCAAAGCAGATATTTATTAACATACTACAGTAAAAGAAAAATTACTGAACTCATTTTCAATTCAGTATTTTCTTTTTACAGTCAGGATAGACCTTCGTGTGTTCTTGCACGCAACGTAACAAAAATTGTTTGTGTTCCTCCGCCACCGTTATTAATTCATGAAAGTCCTGCATCAATTTTATCGCTCTTTCAGCTGTATTGATCAGAGATCTGAGCATTGAGGTTATCTTTTTCGCGTCGGGAAACGAATCGTTATTCTCCCATGAAGAGGGAGTCTTCAAAACTATCATCAATTCTAGAAAAGAGTCTAGAAAAGAATGAATGTCTTTTGACAGATAGGAGATCATCGATACTTTTCCGGTAAAAAAGGGAAAATAATAGGTAAAAATCCTGTGATATAAATTAACAACTAAATAAACAACTACAAAATCAATGTATGAAACTCGACATACAATGAACATCTTTCATCCTTCGATGGAATGTATGTTTTCTGATGAGTCGAGAAATTGTTCCTATGTAAATTTGCCGCCATTTTTAATTTTGTTTCTTCGTCCACATCCTCGTCAAAAATTGCTAATACTGCTATTTCACAAGTCAATTACCATAAATGCTGGAGAAATTTCTGCAAAGTAGCTCTCAAGATACTTTCATTTACATTTTCGTAGGCTTACAAAGATTTCGAAAAGTACAATCTTTGTAGGGTACTTTAACTGCCAAAATAATTGAAGACATGTTTAACTTAAATTGTCACGTTAAACAAGCAGACGTTTAGAAGTGCTTTCTTATCCTTAGTGTTTAATTTCAGATGAGAACTAAATAACGAAAGTTTATGGGTGTAAATCGCTCGGGCCATGCATGCTAGCTTGGTACAACACCCAGAGGTCTAATTTTTTTTCTGCATCTCCCCTAAAAATATGAGAGTTTTATCAATTGAGAGTTTGATCAACTCTCAATAGTCCTCTCTGATCATAACATTTTAGTTCGGAGAGAAGTAAATGTCAAGCAAATTGTCAAGTTCAGATCGGTTCGGAACAATTCCACTCTATCTCTGTAGCACTGTATTTTAGTGGATAGATGTTCTTCTAATTCTCTTTGTGCTTTTTAAAGAGTAGAGTATCGGGGCTTTTGTTTAATTTTCATTCCGAATACAGCCTTTAATACCAGTTCGTACACATGATGGCAGCAAGCAAAAAAAAGCATTTCCCTATCAATGTTTTTTTCCCTGAGCCCACAAGCACCATTAAAATGACCTGTATTCGAAGCACACAGTATCACAACAGAGAATTTGGATATTGTTTTCGAGATTCCAATCTAAGATAGCCTTCCCAATAGCCTGCGCCTGTTCTTTGCCTATATAATTATAATGTCTCGACGCAGCAATGAGTGCTCTTTAAGTACATGTGAAATAACTACACGCAAGGATTCTTTTTTCATTTTTCAAGCACTCAAAGCAAGCAACAGTTCGCCATCCCAATGTAAGGTCACTACATCTGGTACCTCGTTTTGGCTATGTTTCTGTTCAGATTCTTTGACTTGAATACTTATCTAACAGAAATTTGTCAATGTTAAATCCAAGTGCCCCCCCCCTCCCCTCAATAGCAGCTTCAAGAATAAACACAGAATATCGCATACTTAATTGACACCAGTCTAATGCAGCAACTAACTTTGGGATTATGAAAATTTTCCTCATTACTGATTTACTTGCCCGAGGTTCTGAGCTTTCCATCATTGTTGGGAAATCTTCTTTGTCCATATTTTCATTAGAATTCGAAGAGGAATATTCTTGCAATGGATCGTATGATACCAAGGATGTTGAAGCGGAACCATATATGTTTCGCCACTCTTCTTCTTTGACAACTCGAAGTCGGGCCATTTCCTCTTTTTTGGTCAGTTTTTTATCCACTACACCTAAGTGACCGACTCGGCTCGGCTCTTTTTAGCACTGTAAGAACATCCTATCTTCCTCTATTTTCCTTATTTGAAATGCATCAGCGTGTGAAATATCAAACATGTCGTCACTTGAATACGTCTTGTAATTTCTTTGCATTTTTTTTTGTAAGTCTCTACAAACATGATACATATAACAAGCTTCCTCACACAATTTGGCAACGAGTTCGGAGACATATATGTCTTTTCCCAAACGATAATACTTTCACGAATAACGAAATTTTCATTTTCATTAACAGTTAAATTCACTTCTTGAATATTGTAAAACAAAACTGCGAGAACTTGTCCATTAAACGGACGTTTAGAGCCCGTTATGTCATGTTTAATTTTCCCTATTAAAAAGATCACTTTTTAGAACTACACAATTCCACTGTCATGTTCTGCTCACTGATTAAAACTGTACAGACGTTTACTAACAACTTGGAATTATAACCCGTAAGGCATGGTGACGTCACAGCGACGTCGCTGAGAAGTCACACTGTGACTTAGTGACCGTCGATGAGACATCACGTGACCTCGATGTGAAGTCATGGTGACTACAATGGGAGGTCGTTATGGCCGTTTTAGAGCTCGTTTGTGACGTCCCATTGTGACCACTTTGTGAAGTCACGATGTGACAAATTTGTGAAAAATGTGTCATTTGTGACTATTTTGGCAATAACTCTGTGACGAACTTGTTACGAAAGCGACATTGCTTTGAAGTCGCATTGCGACCAATTTGTGAAATATGTGTCATTTGTGACGAAATTGTCATTAACGCTGTGATGATTCTGTTACGATTTAACTTCTTTTGAAGATTTTCTAACAATTTAAAAGAAACAGGATCGGTTGAAATTATTATTACTGCGCCCGATCTTTCTGTTAGAATTGGTTTGGAATCCTAAAATCGTATACTCACAATTTATGAATAAATACTGTATAACATGTATAAATAGTCATATACAATATACAGACTTTCTTCTAAATTAAAGTTAAAAATTCAATTTCCTTCACTTGCCTTACAACTGTAACATATTGTACTGTTTTCGATATTTGATGAATGTTGCTTTTGAAAAATATTTATACATCCCCCGCCCCACACACACATGCTAAAAACTCCACAGATTTAATTGTATTTATAACATACACACAGTGACTTTTTCTGTTGCTGTGGTGGGCCAGGCGAAAAGTAAAAAAAAAAAAAAAAAAAAAAAAAAAAAAAAAAAAAAAAAAAAAAAACTTTTTTATTTCTCTCATTTTGTAAAAGGTTATTGCAAACTTTTTTGCCTTTAAGTATTTTTGCACTCTCTTTAAAAGCTTTTACTCACATTGACATTCAATGTTATCAGCACATATGTAAAACTGTACAGCTTGCCAATATTTCTGACCAATAACGCTGATGTTCAAGCAAAATTATCTTTTAATGTAATTTTTCCAATTGAGTGAAAAAAGTGTCTAGGTAAGGATTCGAACTAGAGCCTTTTGGCGTAAGCTGTCAATGTTCTGTCAACTGTCAACTGAGATATTCTGGAAAAATCTGACGCACACAATTCACCCAGAGAATATGAATATGTACTTATTATTATTACACAACCTTATATAACAATACTTTAATTATTTTACATACTAACCGTATGAATCTCACATACTACTCATATAAGTACATAATAATAGTTCTCTGGGTGAAATTTGTCCGGGATGGCTCAGTTAGCAGAGCATTGGCAGCATACGTCAAAGTTCTCTGGTTGGAATCCTGACTTGAACACTTTTCACTCCGTTAGGGAAATTAAAACCTTGTTGATTAATTTATCAATTAAAATCATCCTGTTAAAGTTATTAAAGTTTACCTGTTAAAGATTATTAAAAATTTTAAAGAAGCGTATTTTTCTTTTCTGATCGTCTTAAACACATATTTAACCTTTAACTGATGTCACAGAAATTATCACATAACTAGTGTGAAGCGGTCTGTGAGACCGCTCTATCGAAAGATGAATAAAAGGCACGATTAACTCATAGGATGGTGTTTCTGTACTAAACTTTTTGTACAGGATTCTTATAATTAAAATTCACCAATTCAAAAGTCTATAGTGATATTATTAAAGTTCCAAACGGAACAAAATGTCGGTAGTGTTTGTAGTTAGACTGAAAATTGCAAATTAAACTTTAAAAAAAAAAAGAAAAAAGCCGTGGTCTGAGAGATCGGTAACATCAGTTAAAGGTTAATATAGAATTTACTTTTGATAAAACTACGTGTATTATTTGCGCAATATTTCCAACATACTGATTTCAATTGAAAATCTTGAGTATAAATGAAGGCGATGCAACTACTTCTGCCATTACGCTTTAGTACTTCCTTATTATAGTGGTCTGTGCATGTACGATTAGGCCAAGGTTTCATTTGCGATTTAGCCAAAGTCATAGTTTAACTTATATACGTATATATATATATCCTGTGTAGGCCTTATATATGTTTTATATGTCATATAGGGTAGATGAGTAATGGACACCCTTTAGGAATTTCTTTAAAAGCTATTTTGTAATTAATACCTATAATTTTCATATTCCAGTTTTTTCAGTATTATATTAATATATCACTAATATTTAAGTATTCTCATAGTCTCATTTCCCAATATTAATCAAAATTTTACTGTAAATAACAGAAATATATCAAAATACCCACAATTCCAGTCATGGACACTCCACAAAATATAGTACATATAATTGTTTTTATGACTGTATTAGAACTAGAATTTATCGAAAGCATACTAACTAATGAAACAAAATGGTTATTTTCAAATAAAATTAACAATTAAGTTAACCATAATTAATAAAATTTATGTGATAATTATTCACTGTTTAAATCAATTATTCCAACAAAGTTGAAAAGTGTTTATGCATTCGGTTTGACTGTACGTCTGCCCGTCTGTCCGTCTGTACAAGCTCTAACTCCCGTAAATATACTCGGATCGTTCTGAAATTTTTGGATGTTAGTGACCTATACCATAGCACAAACCCTATTGCAAATAAAGTTAGTAGCATGTTTAGTTCATTTACAGGGACAGTCAAAATTTTCCGTTACATTACGGCCTATGGGAAAAAAATCGTTTAAAATGATTTTTAATGATGGTACATGCTTTCAAACATAATAAAATTGATGTGCATTTATCAAGTGCACTAAAATATGCATTCCGTAGAATATGCGCTGCAAAGAATAAATATTATTCATTTACAGGGCCACACAAAAGAATTCCGTTACATAATGATAAAAGAGTGGAGGGAATTTTTTCGGGCGTATTTTAATTATGTTAAATTATTTCAAGTAAAAAGAATTGATATACATCGCTGAGGTTTACTATAACTTATTTCATGTATAATACGAAGTGCATGGCATTTACAGGGACACACAAAATATTTCACATACTATATTGCATCCGATGTATTGTACGGTAGCAATGATTGCTGGAAAAGCATTTTTAATTATGTTATGCGCTTTTATGTTTCTATATATTTGTGCATTGTATATGATCTGTATAAATTCTGTAATTCATATACGGCGCTACACAAAAGAATTCGTGATAGTTACTGGGTCTGATTGTAAATTGCTTAAAGGTGGTTTTTAAATGAGTTATGAATTTTTACGCTGAACTGCATTTTGTTTACTAAGAAATGTTTGTAGATAAAATTGTAAAGCATAGATAAAATTATATACAGCGGCAGGCAAAGAATTGGATACATGGTCGTCTATAAATTTCTGAAAATGTGATTCCAGTAGCTTTAAGAGTGTTTTATTTTGAATTAAATTTTAGCTAAATAGTGGCGTGTAATAAAGGTACTAGGTTAACTACAGAGTTGTACAAAAGTACAAGTATGTTTCCATCTATTAGTATAAATTGCTGAAAGAGAATTTTCAGCCTTTTATTCGTTTTCTTGCTAAACTAAATTTCCCCATTATGTAGCATATATATCAACCTACAGATCAAATACAGAGCTGTTCAAAAGAATTGTAATACATATTTGGTATGGATGGTAACTGCTGAAATCAGTTTTTCAACTGTTTCATGCGTTTTCTAAAATGTTTACTTAGTTCTTTTATATACATTATTTCCCTAAATAACGAAGTTTTGTTAAAGCATACAGGGAGTGTTGGAAAGTGTTTCATAATCTATGCTTAACGCATGATTTTTCTTACTTGTTTTCAAATCATATGCATCTAGAATTTTCTTCCGATGTAGCATGTCTAATAACTTAGTGGTACTTATGCGATTTTATTTGTAAAACCAAATTTCAGAGTCAAAAAATGTTTATTTAACTTCAAGGAAATTGGGAGAATAGTAGCTGTGTTTTTGTTTTTTTTATCCATGAAACACAATATAATGCACAAGTAATAATAATCAGAAATATTTTGGACTTATATTTCGCATCTATATAAGAATTGAGGACATAAGTTCCAAAACTCGTATTATCTAAAATTTAAAAAAATCGCGTTTTCTCTACACTTCTAGTCTATTGGTAAACCTGCCCAGAAAAAAAAAAAAACACAACAGTCTGCAAAAAAACTAGTTTTATTTTGTATTTCTTCCCTTCTAAAATCTTGATTTACAATGAAAACCAACGAACACAGAGAGACGATTTCCGTGATATCCTCGAATTTGATTTTCTGGATAAGGTGAATTCTGAAACTCAAGCAATTGCTGTACATCACCAACATAAATCTTGCTGCATGATATTTAAAAAAAACCTATTGATTTTCACGATTCTGAAGTAATATAGATTCATTAAAATGTACGTTAAAACTATATATACCGGTATCAAATGACACCTTAAAATGTTGGTTATGTTTATTTTAGACGTAATTATTTATATTAAAACAAACACAAATACATTTTAACGCCTTTCAACATAGTTGTTTATGAATTTGGTTAGTCTGTCTGTCCGTCTGTCCGTTCAGATAAAAGAGTTTCAAAAGGAGAAAATACCATTGATTCATGTCTCTGTAAATTTTTTTTAATTCTTTACCTTTAAAGAATAAATTCAGCGTTGACAGAATCTAAATTCTATTGAGGAAACATTTGTTCTAGTTTAAATAAACTTATAAACTTTCTAAGTTAAATTTCAGGTGTAGCTTAAAAGTTTATTAATAAAAGCATGAGATAAATGGATTCAAATTCAGCGGATAAAAGAGCTTTGAAAAGAGTTTGGCTTTTGAATATAAAATATCTTATCTTAGTTTGAATTAAGCTTTTACGTTATTTAAATTGCATCTGAACTACGTCACAGGATTTACATCCTAATAATAATGGAATCTTTTAGTTTATTAATGTAGATTCTGCATCCGCCATTGAAAAAGGTTTTGATAAATGTATGAATTGCTATGTAATACAGATGTTACATTTTAGAATATTTATCAAATAAGAAACTATAGTTGGAAAATATAAGGTACTAAAAGTGATTAATAAGCGCTATGCAAAAAATTTCATCTTAAATCTATATTTAACAATCTAAAATATTAAAGAAGTTTTTACGTCTAGATACTGTATTCAGGAGATACTTGATTTTTTTTTAAAAACTAATTTGCTAACGTTAAAAATAATTGCTAATTTACACTTGAGAAAACTGAGATTAAGATTTTACTAAAAAAAAAAAAAAAAAAAAGAAAGAAAAAGGTATCAAAATGGGTTGTTATATTTCGCAAATTACAGTTAGTGTGCGCTGACTGGATTTAAACGAAACAAAAAATTCATCAAGCGTGCAACTGGGTCCCGATTTAACACACTTACCTGCTTTTTAGACGATCCGCTTTCCGTTTTAATTGACGGTTAATTTTTAAACAGAATCCTCCTGTATGGGACACCTCCGAATATAAATCTCTAATGTAAGGACAAATTTTCTTAAAAGTTTCAATGAATTATTTTCATACACAATGATTACTGATAAGATGAGACTTAAATGACTATAGCATAGCCAATAAACAAAGTGTTCAATCGCAAAAGGACCGTTATGTTAATTGCTAGTGTTGATTCAGACTGCTGCACCAGTGGACAGACATCATTTGCCTAAGATTTCTTGATCAGTCAGAATGCTCTCTCCAATAAATTTCTGGGAGTGTTTGTGGATCACTGTTAGAATGTATTTGAAACATAAAAGATTACCATTAAGAAACGGCATATCTAATAAGCAAACTGTTAAATGACAAATGGGACATGCTATTAATCTATAGTGTTGATTCAGACAGCTTCCCCAATGGGCGGATATTGAAGCTGTAAGAAACTTAGTAGAAAAAATTTTGAATAAATAAAAATGAAGTGCCCAATATCCGAAAGAGCAAAGAAGAAATACAAAAGTTGTGAATTATAAATTCAAATGAGAATTCTAAAACTGGGAAATTCAGAATTATGCAAAATTCATTCAATCGGTTCAAACTGGTAAAGCTCAGAGAGATCCAAACATATTCCTAATAGTGAAGTACTATTACAAGAAAAGGACAAAAGAAGTTGCTGAAAATCTACAATAGTGGACTTCATATCGCCGAATGGTCGACTTGAAAAGTTTCGAGAAAGGTACAACATATCTTTCAACTCAGTATGCGGAAGGGGAAATGTCTGTAATTCAGGATAAAAATAACTAAATGGCGGGGAACAATTGGCAGAATTTGTAAAGTTTTTGAGCCAAAAAACATCTTCAACGAGATGAGACAGAGTTTCGTTTGCGAAACAAAACTTTGTGCTTCAAATGTGAAAAATTCAGTGGTGGTAAAACCTTAAAAGAGAGATTAACTGTTTTGTTGTATTCTAACTTAGACGATGATTTTTAGTTGTTTTTAGTTATTTACAAAGAAAGGAATCTAAGACATTCAAAAATATTGATAAAAAATCATTACATGTGAAGTGACGTCAAACCGATGGGCTGGATGACAACGGATATTTGTAAAATATGCTTATTGCAATGAATTAAATATTCATAACGTAAACTAGCAAATTTTACTTTTCATGGAAAATTGGAAGTCGCACCACCAAGATTTAAAATTGATTGTTCCTTTTTCTCAATACCTATTAAACTTAAGATATCAGATTTTTTTCAATACTTATATTATGTTATATTGTATACTTTAACATAGGGATTTAATGATTTGTTGAGAATTATTTATTTTAGGCAGTGAAATCTTACCAAACATGCTAATTTAAAAATGTCTTTCAATAAATAATTAATATTTAATTTTCAGCTTCACTTAGAAAGAAAATGGTCTGTTAAAATATGTAAATCATGTTATTCTAACTACTCTAAAAAATCTAGACCTCCATCTTTCACCATTTCTGAGAAAAATGTACATAAAGTTGGTGAATTTAACATGGCGGAGATAGGGCTTTGCCGGTCCCCTTAATGCAATGCAATGTATAAAAGCAGCAGTTACTTTGTTTTCAAACGCTTCCTTAAGAGGGTCCGGAACACATTTTAAAATAATTTTTATTTATTGAGTTAATATTCTGAATTTTTTTGTGATGGTTAACCTTAGCATGGTTAACCTAGATGGTTAACCTAGCCTTATAAACAAAATCACATGATAAAACTTCTCATATATATATATATATTAATTTAAATTTAAAATTTACTAGGACTTCCCTCAGAGGGATTAGTCTGAGCGATATTACTGAGAACATAGATTTAATAATAACATGTGGAAGCAAAGAATAATGAGATGTTATCTTTAATTGTCCATATACTGCGATAAACTGAAATGATGAAAATAAACGAATCGTAAAATTACAAAATCTTATATATAAATTCGTATGCACTGTTTAAAAAAATGAGAAATCAAACCATTCAAGACAGCCATGCATGGATATAAAATTGAAAGTACGCAATATATTAAAAATAAAATAGAAAATGAAACACTAAATTACTTATATCGGAATTTTAACCGTATTAAATGATGTCAAGAGCATAATCAGACGCTCCGCACCAATTTGAGTAACTTTAAATGACAAATATATGATGTTTAAAAAGAATGGACTATACTTTATATGGTGTGTGCTCCCCGGAACAGTTAATATTGTACAATATCTGTTTTCCACGGATGCAATGAGGTTGTCGATAAAATTTAAGGAATTCTCTCCTCAAAATCTAATATAGTATCAAAGTAGCGAATACATCAACAGTAGCATGCAGTGCTTAGTTAGAGTGTATTTTAGATATGCTAGATTGGATTTAAATGATGAGTGTATGCTGGCCACTACATACGCTGTATTGTTTTGTTTTCAAACATATTCTGCACAAGTTGAGCTGTATTTAGCATGTATTAAATAAAAGAAATCGGCAATGATTACAACATAAAGTATGACACGAGATCTGAATATATCGTCTGCATAACTTTTGAGCTGTCAAAGTGTCATTTGAAGTAATTTACAAATCCATACATATTTATTCAGGAAATCATGCAAACTAACATACGCCAATATGAACCCGATTATAAAATTTCACCAGAATAAGTTAATATATAAAAAAGCTACTAATGATAATTGAGAATATGACCTTATGATAAAATGTCTAGAAAAATGAATCGGATAAAAAAAATCATGTCACATTTAAAACGGCACTTCCCTCTGTTAGTGGCCTTGGCGAGAGAGAGAAAAGCCTAGAGAAGGAACACTTTAACAAGTACTTTCGGACAACCTACTCACTGTTTCATACAGGTCTTTATTCAATATTTACACAATTTATTTAATGCATTGTGGGTATCTATCAGTTTTGTTGCATTTAATAATTTTTGCGGAGGAAATGCGGCATTATGGAATATTTAAAGTTGCTGTACCTAATAATTCCAAATTAATGGTAATTGAGATCGTTTTCCATTCATTTCATCTTTTTAAATTTTAATTTTTTTAGAAACCATTCATAGAGACAATTGTATATTTTAAAACTAACCCGAAGCAAAATTTCAAGATTTTGGGCTCAGCAGTAACACAGAAATAGAAAAATTTTGAAAGTTTTTTGTTTTTGCACTGTTTTATATAGCGACATTTTTAGAAATTGTTCTATTGCGAGAATTTACGTCATGATAAATGCAGTCATGCCAATTTCCATGTTTATATTCTAACAATGCCATGTACTTCGTTACTTAGATCATCTTTAGATCTTTTTCCGCTTTGTTTAGTCTTTCTATTTTTTAGAATTCGTTCTACAATGAGCATTTACATCTTATTAATTACTACCATGCCAAAGTTCTAGTTTCTAACCCCAACAGTATCCCAAAAATTTCAGTATTCCAAATAAATCATAGTTTAGAACCTTTCTAGAAATTTTTACGTTTATCCGTCAAATTGAACCATTTAGAGAGCGTTCATTACGAGTATTTACATCTTAAAAGTAACTACCGCACCAAATTTAAAGTTTCTAACCCAATCAATATCACAGAAATCGCAATTTTAGAACTTTTTTGCTCTTGCAGCGATGTAGGTTCTTGCACTGACATAAAATAGTCTTTTTTTCGGAGCAGAGATGGCCACCAACATTTTGTGTAGTTTCAGAGATAACACCTCACAAACATACAAGCATTAATAATATTATATACTTTATAATATTATAACACTTTATAACATTAGCATTAGATATACAGATACAAAAGCCATTTATCTGTTACAAACTAAAGTGCCGGCGTTGCCCAGAATTTGAAGGATGTTTGTTCTGAAAAATCAATTTCAAAATTTAACATACAACGCAAAACAAACATTAAAAAAAGCAGTCGAAATGTTGTATGAATGAATCATATGAAAACGCTATTAAAAAAATGTATAAATGTATATGACAGACGCAAAAGAATACAGCTATAAATGAACATATTTCAATTTATAATTGGAGCAATAATGTTAAAATAGGCGAATATTTCCCTAATCGGGTTTTTATCATGCTTCAATACTTTTTCACACTCATATGACGTTATATTATATCCACCACGTCCTTTATATTTCCAATATGACGTAATATTTTCCTCTTTCACGTGGAAACCATGAAATAGAAATGTTATGAAGTTATATTCACTTTCATTTAAATTCGTCAAACCATTTATTTCATTTTCATATTTCACGTGAATATCTTGCAATAGAAAAGTTATGACGTAATATTCACCTTTTTTAAAAATTCGTCAAACTATTTATTTCATTTTCATTTTTCACGTGGAAATCTTGCAGTAGAAAATTAATTGTTGTAGTAATAATTTTATTGTGTTTTTTTAATTGTTGGCAACTGCTATAACGAAAAATGTTTAAATTTGATAAGAAATTGCTGTTAAATTGGTGGTTTTTTATTAATTAAAAATTAACTATAAATTATTTCGATTCCGGATTACTTTAGTTGCCTCGGCCATGTTTGAATACACATGTACGTATCTTTTCACAATTTTGGCTTCAAAATTGTGCATTTTTATAGAATTACAAACAGATAGATAGACAAGTTTTCATTTTTATATATCTCTCTATTCTAAAAAAAGTAACTAACGCTGACACCTCCGCCGCCGCCGCCGCCGGTTTTGAATTTTTTGTGACCGGAGGTCTTTCTTCGTTAATATTAGAAAACTATTGCATACAAAAATATGAAAATCGGTGGTATTATAGCGAAATGTTTGATCAACACGCTAATGCATACAGTTTTCAAATCGAAGAATTATTTTAAGAGATATTTAATGCTAAAGTTGGACAAAACCGTTCCATTAAAAAAAAATTTATAGGAGCAAAAGCTATACATGTGAATTTAATCATTTTTAGATCATTTTATTCAATAGAAAATCCCGGTGTGCAGATTTCATTAATTTTTTTAATTTGACTCATTTTTTGAGGTTTTATTTCTATTTTAAATTCAAATATTCAGCATCTTGACTGATATTTTTTACATATTTTAGAAAATGGTATTAATTTAAACTGTCACCAACTGTATAAACTGCGCAAACAATAATGTTTGCTTCAAATAAAAAAATTATTTACACGTTACTATTATAAACAGAAAAAAACCTTCAAATTAGAATTAAATAATTAGGTATAAAAAGCAAGCACTTATTGGAAATTACGCCATTAAAACTATATTTACATATGAATTTTGAAAGAGAAAGGATATTGTAAAATAAATTCATTAACATGCGTTAGAAGTCTGAAATAGAAGAAATTGCGCCACATTACACTTATTATGCAAAATGAACAAAAAACAGTTTAAATTTAAAAATTGCGCGAGACAAAATATTAGAGGTTAAATATTAGATTTTTTCAAAATTTTGTTATTTGTCGTTTGATGTGAGGTGTTCAGCTATAAGTATGCAAATTTTCATGTCTCCAACATAATTAGGGACTGAGTTAGAAAAATTGCTTAAAATACACATGTTAGATCCCAGAGGGACTTTTTCATATTAGACTTTTTCAAAATTTTATTATTTGCCGTTTGATGTGAGGTGTTCAGCTATAAGTATGCAAAATTTCATGTCTCCAACTTAATTAGGGGCTGAGTTAGAAAAATTGCTTAAAATACAGAAGTTAGAGACCGGTGGGTTAAATATGACCTTTTCAAAATTTTATGATTTATCGTGTTATCGCAAGTGTTCAGCTATAAGTATGCAAACTTTCATGTCTCCAACTTAAATAGGGGCTGAGTTAGAAAAATTGCTTTAAATGCACAAGTTAGAGCCCAGAGGGTTAAATATTAAACCTTTTTCAAAATTTTATTATTTGTCATTTGATGTGAGATGTTCAGCTATAAGTATGCAAAATTTCATGTCTCCAACTTAATTAAATTAGGGGCTGAGTTAGAAAAATTGCTTAAAATACACAAGTTAGAGCCTAGAAGGTTAAATATTAGACTTTTTCAAAATTTTATTATTTGCCGTTTGATGTATGGTGTTCAGCTATAAGTATGCAAATTTTCAAGTCTCCGACATATATAGTTTCTGAGAACGGGCTCTGTGACAGACGGACAGGCAGACAGACAAAGGAGTGAGACAGGTAGGGTTTCGTTAGATGAACGAAACTCTAAAAACATGCTGCGGATGACTGAAACAGCATCCTAAAATTACATTACCATCAGCGATCTACCAATCCCGAATTTAGTTTATATTCGTTTCATATATTCTTATTCTTTTGTGTGGCCCTGTAAAATAACTATCAATATTATATACAGTAAAACCTCGGAATAGCGGACACCCCGAGAATGCAGAATTTGTCCTCTATTTAGAGGTGACCGCTACTGAGAGTAAAACATGTACAGTTATTTAAGAGTTGGTAATCGAAAAAATGTCCGCTAAATAGAGGTATCCGCTATGGGGGTTTTATCAGTAAAACCTCTGAATAGCGAACACCTCGGGAGGGTAGAATTTGTCCTCTATTTGGAGGTGTCCGCTACTGAGAGTAAAAAATGTACAGTTATTTAAGGGTTGGTAATCGAAAAAATGCCCACTAAATAGAGGTGTCCACTAATCGGGTGTGTCCGTTATGGAGGTTTTACTGCATAATAATATCATCCTTTACAAGAAAATTGCATGCTGTATGATAGACAGACAGACATCCAGAGAAAGATAACCTCCCGGAGCAATAAACACTCATGTCTTTTGTTTTAATCATCCACAATTGTATGTCATACAACAGGCTAAAAACGGTCACCGTGGTACGGAGTACTGTATTATTATTTGTTTGCCCACCAAAACTGGTTGCCACGGGTTGTTGCAAGGTTTGGGATCACGTGGTTGAAACTGATCTATTCAATATTAATGCGTGCGTTTTTTTTTTTTTATTATTATTATTATTATTATTTGCTCCATGTGTTCAAACCAGTTGTCTACGAAAACATCAACCGGTGAAAGTGACGCACACCAAATTTCTGTGACGTATGCAGATAAATTGTGCTTTTTTATCAGTTTTTTCTATATAATTTTTAAACGGTTTGGAACTTATTTTTCATAGTAGGTGCATTCAGTAGACGACCCTCATAGGTACCTTCTGGTGCAATCAGAAACGAAATCCGACAAATATTTTTTTGAGTTATGCTTGACGAAAGGTTTTTATTAGGCTTGTTTTTTAGTAGGACATGGCGTTAATATCCATCGTAGTAGTAATGTGTCCGGACAGTAATATTTCGCCTTCGCTTCGCTCAGACAATTAAACAAGTGAGGTAGTTTGGAATTGTTATAACTCGAAATATTATTTATAGAATTTATTAAACAAGTGGGGTAGTTTGAAATCGTTATAACTCGAAATATTATTTATAGAATTTCATTTTTTTTTCATTTAAATAAACAGTTTTATTTAAATGTTATTATTATAGTATAACAGTTATAAACAAAAATATAAGTTTTAATTTTGATTCAGCATTTTTAAAAATATTAATTTATAAAAAAAATTAAAAATATTTAACGAAAAAATTAAAAAAAAAGTGGTGCAACTTTTTTTATAAAAATCATATTTTCAAAAGTCAATATTTTTTTTTTCAAATATGCTGAATGAAAATTAAAGTAAAGAAATTGAAAAAGATATGTTCTACATCTGAACCCTTTATCTTTAACGGTTCTCGAGTTATATGAATTTAAATCCGAGAAATGGTGAAAAAAACTATCATGAAGAAAAACGCATTTTTAGAAAAAGTCGTTTCCTTGACAGCCATTGCTTGAAAGCTAGATTTTGAAAACAAACCAAAACGGAAAAAATAATATTTTTTGTTCTAATTCGGATAGAAACATGATTTAAATGTCATTTTAAGCAGGAAAAAAACAGAGAAATTTTTAATGAAATAAAATGTTTTTGCAAAATTTGGAGATTTTTGTTTCCTGGACCCCCTCAAATCTCGAAACTGTATTAGTTTCTGTGATTTCTAAACGTTAAGAGCGCTTTTCAGAATCGTGGGTAATTCGAAAAAGGTTTTTGTTTCGAAACGGAGAGAGTAGTGCGCAATGCTCTTTGAAAAACGTCAAATGGACATACCAAAAGGACTATGCAAATAAAGAAACTAACTTTGGCACATTTATCGACACCGTAAAAAAATTCGTCGCCTAGGGGTGGGTGAAAACACATTACAAACAATGATTTTTGATAGAAGACTTATAAACAATTTTTTTTTTTCGAAACCTGAAATTTGTTGAAAACTGGGGATGGTCTTATTTTCGGAATGTTAGGGTATTACATATGATTAATTCATAAAACACTCCAGTATTTATTTATGTTTATTAAAATCCCGAAAACTATCTAAGTTTCAACTACCATAAAATGTTTTAAAAGCAAAAATTATATTTCAGTCCTCCCTGAACCATTTTCAATTATGCACTGAGCTAGACTTGTCTTCCGTGGACCTCGCTTTGGATCATTTTTCTTCTCCTGCGCATATGCGTGTCTCTTTATCATTTCGCGCCAACGCTTCTTCACTAGCGCATGCTCCATGCGGTTGATCGCGTTGTGCTCGCTGACTATTTCGACGGAATCTCTCTTTAGGACATGGCTAAAATTCTCACAGTTTGCTAGCTTTTTGGTTCTCTGAAAATAAATTTCTACCTTCTCATCTGCATTGATAAAAAGAAGATAAATAGAAGAGAATAATAAAAAAAAAACACAAGAAATGTATATAATAGTGAGTAATTACAACATCTGTGGGAAGGCTCAATGCAGAGGAGAAGATAGAAATTGACTTTCAGAGTACCAAAAAACTAGCAAACTATGAGAGTTTTAACCATGCCCGGAAAGAAATAGGTCGTGAAAATAGTCAACAAGCACAAGGCGAACAATCGCATAGAGCATGCGATAGTGGAGCAGCGTTGGCGCTATATATTAGGTTGTAATGGATGTTTTCCGCCAAATTGCTATTACATAATACTAATTATAATATATATAATTAACTGTAATTTTATATATAACCACCATTCAGCCAAATCTTCACATTATAATATGATATAGTACCTAAAGCTGTAAACTTTATTCGGTGACATTTTGTAGCAGACTTTTTGCAACAGAACTGGAAGTAAATGATGGTTCCAATCTGGTAGCGTGATAGTTCCATTTCAGACACCTTATACTTAATGATAACGATATTTTTTTTTTACAAATTGTACAACACAGTGTTATAAAGCAAGTCTCTTTCTTTCAAATGCCAAAAGTCGTTTCACAAAATATGAGCAAACACGTCAACGCGAACTGTTTGCACAGACCGTATTAGCTGTGGCGGGAAACTTTCGTTACAACCTGATATAATGATAAAGAAGAGACACGCATATGCGCAGAAGATGAAAATTGATCCACAGCGAAGCCCAAGGGGAGACAAATCCAGCTCAGTGCAGAATTTAAAATGGCCCAGGGAGGACTGAAATATATTTTTTGCTTTTAACACCTTTTGAAACTTAGAGATTTTCAGAGATTTTAATAAACGTTTTAGGGTATTATTTAACTTTGAGCCTAGTGCATAATATTAAGATTTGCGTATCATAGAATACATAAAATTTATGCCTCCTTAGAAGGAATACTTAATTTGAGATAATGATTTAGTCTAAACTAAACTAATAATACCCAATTTGTAATAGAAAAATATTTTTTGTAAAAAACATAATTTTTTTATCCATTCTTTAACACATACTAGACAATTGCACTATAAAATATAATAAATAAAGACACAATCTTATAATGGAATATTGCTTTACAGAGAAATAAGGGATAATAAGGGAATATTTGAACTTTCCAAACACTTATTGCGAAGTATCTTTTTTTATTTTAATTAAAGGACATGTTAATATTTCAAAATGTTTTCAAAGTAATGTTATCGAAAGATTGGTAAAAACGTTTCTACGGTTTTAATAAAGCCATAATTCTTTCGGAAGAGAAAATAAAATATTTTGAATATCAGTAAATCTGTATTCTGAAAAAATATTCAGGAAAATATTTTTCTGAAGACGGCTGTAGAAACAGCTCGAAACGTAGAAATTAGCTTTTAGCTTATTAAAGTTCGTGTTTTGTGTTTTTATTTATTATATCAATTCTTTTTCAAAATACAGATTAACTGATATTCAAAATATTTTATTTTTTCTTCCGAAAGAATGTATTAAAACTGTAGAAACGTTTTTACCAATCTTTCGATAACATTACTTTGAAAACATTTTGAAATATTAACATCTCCTTGAATTAAAATAAAAAAGATATTTCGCAATAAGTGTTTGAAAAGTTCCAACATTATTATCCCTTATTTCCCTGTAAAGCAATATTCCCTTATAAAGATGCAACGCGTAAAACTTTTCACATGATGCTTTAATATACTTTTCGAATCGTTCTTTTATATTAAAAATCTATGCGGTACTTCATTTTTTTTTTCGTGTTACCATATTTTGTTAGAATTACTATAAAATTCTCTTTTGCAATGAAATAGTACTGAGCTTATCAAATAAAAACGTCTACAATTTGCGCTTTCATTTATAAGTGAATAAAAGTTTCGTTTTTCTATATTTGTTTGGTTTTAAAAAACAACTGAAGACTATAAAAGGTTTCTCAGACTTCCACAATTCTAGCCTTTTTTACTTAAATATTTAATCTATCTTGCTTCGTTGTGCTAGGGATTTGAAAATTACCCTATTTCATTCAAAAAATAAAATTCCCGGTTTAATTTTTTAATAAAATAGGAAGGTTTATCGCTCGCATTCTTTCAAGATGGTTTTAGATTGTTTCAGGGAATAGCTTTGTTCTATTTATGACTATAGCTTTGTAAGTCGTTGTAGAGAACTTTAGCAGGTCCTTATCAAGCACATTTAGAAATGTTCAGTTATCTGTCTGCGCCCATGATTTTGATATTTATTGCGTGCACTTTTTATAGTAAAATAAAATTCTATGCTAACTGCATACAAAATATAATATTTTAATAAATTTTTTATAGCGTCTGTGCACGTCAGTCTTAAAATTTTCAGAAATCATCTCATTAAGTTTATAAGTGGGTTTAGTTCAGCGTTTGTACCGCTGCTTGAATTTGAATACGGATAATTTTATAAATTAAAGTAGTTCAGAATGCTAAAATTCATAATATGATATAAAATTACATAAGTAATACAGTATATAAAACATGATTGCAAGATTAAAAGTCGAACACTTTCGGCTAATACTTAGCCATCATCAGAACTTAGAATTTAAACAGTTGCTATGAAAGGTACATGCCCATATCTGCGATTTGAAGCGAAACTTTTATGATTAAGACATGTACAAGTATCGTTCATAACAATTATTTAAATTTTAAATCCTGATTATGCCTAAGTATTAGCCGAAAATACTCAGTATTTAACATATTCTTAATTGCTTAATACTCTCCTAAGTATTTTATCTTTTAATATTAATTTTTTAATTTTTCCTTCGATTGATTAAGATGATCATAAATAGCGAGTTCAATACATACTTAAAAACAATACTTGTATGTAAATTAAAGAGATCGTACAAACGCTAAAAATATCTGGCTACGACATCCAACATGTTTGATAAAGCTCTGAGGTCTATTATTTAGGCTACGGCGGAATGTCTTTATCATAGGTACCCAGAGAAGCTTAATACAACATTTTCAAATAAAATCATAAGACAAAACGCAATATTGCACCTGGAATCAACAAAAAATATATAATATGAACATTAAAAAGATCCACAATCTTACTTAAAATGCGACAAAAATAATGAAAAAGATGATACAGGTTTAAAATATACATTTTATATAAAACTTCTTAGAACATTCAAGCCTTCCAAGCTCATCATCAGAGAATATCTTAAAAAATAAATGTTGTATATTTATACAAATATGTCACTGTTTTGAAAATCGAGAGAACCAATGATTACTCGAGTTGAAAGTAGAAGTGGCGGTAGCAGTTTCTTAGATTGAATTTAATTAGAGGAAATATGTGTTATTATTATTAATTACAGTTCCATTTATTTTATGACATCACTCTGTTTCTCATACGTCACTTTCCATGGGTAGAAGAACATATTTAACTTCCGTACTTTAAATTTTAATGCGTCACTTTGCACAGGGATTCAGGATTTATTTCTTGGATATTGAACCATAAACTGGGAATATTGTACGATAGGGCGTCGTTACATACTTGATTGATTTTACATAGGATTTCTATGAATTCTCTTATCGTGGATGCGTAATAACTGGATGTTGGGAATATGATTTTTGCATGATCAAAATCTATTGCGATATTCTGATTGAAACTTAAACGATAGAGAGCTGTGTATTAAATGCAAAATTTTATATCTGCTTAATGTTCTTTTATTCTTTCTTTTGGTCATTCCAGTGCACTTCATTAGTGTATTGCTGTCAATTCTAAATCGAATGGTATATACACAATCTAATTCATATTTCGGTGTTGGATGTATTTTCGTACAAATTAACTCTTTTAATTTTCTTGGTGGAAAGGCTATTAAATTTATATTGTGTTTCAGTAGAGCATATCTTAATTTTTCGTACAGACCAGGGAAATAGTCAAACTTTTTGTATATCATTTTTTATGGGGTTTTTTTATATTGTCATAAAAATTGAGCTCATAGTTAAGTTTATTGATGAGGATTGTTGAAAAGCCGTTTTCCTCTACTATATCTCTAATGGTGTTAAGCTCTTTCTCTAAATATTTTTCTGAACATACCTTAAAATCTCGTCTAATATAAAATTTGTAAGCTGCAATTTTATATCAAAATGTTGATGAAGTATTATATGGGATCGTATTATTTTATCTGATCGGTTTTCTATAAACATTTCTGTCAATATTGAGGTTTTCGTTGTTTTTAATTAAATTAACGTCCATTAAAGGTAAACTTCCATATTTCTCAATTTCAAGAGTAAATTGTATATTATCACCAAACTAATTTATTTTATCTAAAAAAAGGTGTAATTCATTCAAACAATGATCCTAAATAATAAAAATATCATCTACAAACCTGTACCATATTCTTGGCTTTAAATCAAGGTCAGCTAAAATCCTCATTTCCAAAGGTCGTAATTGAATTTCGGCAAAAAGCCCAGAAGTAGGAGAACCCATTGGAGATCTTTCTAATTGTTTATACTATCTTCCGTTAAAAATGAAAACATTATTATTTGTGATGAGGTTTAAACCGGATTTTATTGTGTTTTTTATACGTTCTGATATTAGATCTTTATCAAGAGAATTTTCTATGAGTGTTTTTATTTCTTGCACATTAATCGAGGGATACAATGATACTATATCTAAACTTGCAAGAATGCTTTTCCCGGTAATTGTTAGATCCTTTATTTTATCAATCAACTCTACTAACAACCTTATTGATATCCAATGGGTTCCTCTATTCCTCCCAGTCTTTACTGCATAGAATTTTTGTCTGCTGTTGCCTCTTTTATAATGTTTGTAATAATCAATTCATTTTTATTTATCGGGAACTTTTTGTAGGTTGCGTTTAAACAGAATAATTATTTAGCATTTTAAGCAACATTTAAAACAACAATATAACAATAACAAAATTATATCCAATAACATAGAATATTTGGCTACAGCTCACTGTTTATACCACTTGTTAAAGATCAGTTCGTTTTGGTCTCTTGAGAATTTTTTCTCGTCTTAGATTAAAAAAAAAATTACTCTATATATTATAAATGAACTCTAGGCAATATTTTCTGATAATAATCATGATATGATGCTTGATAATTTCCGGATACCACTTCTTGGTTTTTAATGTTTATAATAATTAATTCACGTTTATCTATTGAGAACGTTTTTAAAGTTGAGTTTAAACGAATTGACAAATTAGCATTCTAGAGATTTTTTTTAATGATAAATAAATAGGAAATCATACTCTATGACGTATAATTTTTTTTTCTTTTGTTTCTTCCTAGTAATAATCGAATTTGCACATACCTCAATTAAACTGAAAATTGTAATCGCTAAGATTTAAATCGAAAATCAATTGTTCTTCTCAAAATATAAAAATTGCGCCTTGAGAAATGGAAAAAAATAAATATTTTTGTTTATATAAAAACATGTTATTAACGAAAGATGATTATTTATTTTAAGTTTAATAAATCAGAAACATTTAAATTGCTTTTTATTGCTATTAAATACAAAGAAAATTCTTTGAATGTATATGTTATACATAAAAAAGCATTGCAGAAATACATTCCAGTCAAATAAAAATTTCAATAGCATAAAAATTACTAAAATATTCTATTTATATTTTAGAGAAAAAAAATCATTTAATTTCGCTTTGAATTTGTCTTTTCTTTTTGTTTTAAATATTTGAACAGTTAATTTCGTTGGTGATGTGTTTTCGCTGCAGTATTATTTTTAATAAAAAATAAATAAATAAATAAGAAATTATTTGTTTTCTGTTTCAGTTTATTTACAAAAAAAAAAAAAAAAAAAAAAAAAAAAAGAAACAAACAAAATTAGAAATAAATTTAATTTTTTCTTGTATTTTGAAATTTGAGCGTAAATTATTTTTAACAGCCTTAAAAATAGAGTTAATGAATCTCTTCTACGAGGAATAATATACTTTCACAATAAATTCTTTTTTTTTCTTATCAGACTGTTTGATAAAAATATGTAAACAATGAAAATTTTCATTGTTAAAAGTTTAAATAATATAAATAATCAGATTCGTATTTGAAAATAAACATTGTTTCCCTTAACCATTATAAATTAAAAGGAAAAATAAAAACGAATATAACAAAAAAAAAAAAAAAAAAAAAAAAAAAAAAAAAAAAAAAGGGCTGAAAACAAATTAATCTTAATTTCATTTTAAAATGAGATATAAAAAAGAATTTTTTTATTATTTGTGACAAAGATAGAAGAAATATTTATTAACAGAACGGCATTTTGAAACAAAAATTATGCATGTTTTTATACCTTATAATATATATATATATATATATATATATATATAACTTAAAAACTAATCTGGAGCATTTAAAGGTTTTTTCAGTGAATTTAATGAATAATATTAAAGGTTGGTAAATGATTTGACTTTTTGCTTTTTTTTGTTAAACTTTTAGATATAACCTTCTTATAAAATTTTTATACTTTTAATGATTTAATAAATTGTGCACATTAGAATGTTTAGTATGTTTATATTTTCAAACTGCGAGGATATATAAATATGCTAGCAGATTCTTTTTTTCAAAATTCAGACACAAAGAGGTTGGAAAAGGAAATTTCATATTCTCACTGCAGTATATATAAGTATACTCGCATAATCTATTAATATTATTTTAAATCTTTTTATTTTTTATTTATTTATTTTTTTTTTTTTTACTGTATAAATTAATTGTATTTCTAACATATACAATTGGATCATTTGAACTTGTCACGTGGTATTTAGAAATAATATGGATTCAAATTTAAAAATAATAAAAGTAAAAACGGATTAAAAAATAAAACACTTTTCCATAAGTATTCTATGGTTAAGGTAAAAATCACCTCTATTTTCATCGCTAAAATCCATGTACTTCCAAATGATTTCTGTTACAATACTTTAATTTTAAGTGAACCCAGTTTTCTGAAAATTCTTCGCTTTGACTTACGCTTTATAGAATGCTAGAATAAGTAAATTTATATTAAAAATTATCGTATTTTCTGTGTTTGATTAAAAAAAAAAGAAATACATAAACGAGCATTATTTAACTTATGTATTCAGGAATTCTAAATATTTCCTCAACGTGTCACCTTAATTTAATTAATGTTTAAATACTGAAAGATAAATGAGCCTCAAACAAAGCTTTTACCCTTTTTATTTTGCAGTTGAAGTTCTGTTTTTAATGTTTAAAATAGTTCATTGTTAGTTTCCCAACCTGTTTTCATAATTAGGCGAAAATGGTTTGCCACATAATTAACTGTTTTTGTAACTGGTCAACAAGTGTAAGCACAAAGATTGTTTAGAGATTTGTCACAGAAACCTTCATTTGTTGCTTACTGTCGGCACACAGAAAACCCCCCTTAAAACTAACAAGTTAACAGATAATTGTCTTCTAAAAATATAAAATGTTATATCGCCCTAAAAAAAAAACCCGTGTATATATATTTTTTTAATTCACGCATATCAGGAAATGCAGGAAAAATAGATTACAAAAACCTATCTTTAGAATTGTTTGCCACATAATTAACTGTATTTGTAACTCATCAACAAGTGTAAGCTCAAATATTGTTTGGAGATTTGTCACTTACAGAAACTTGCATTTGTCACTTACTGTCAGCTAACAGAAAAAACCTTAAAATTATAGAATTATAGATAACTGTTTTCAAAAAATATGATGTTGCCCTCAGAAAAAAACCCGTGTACATATATATATTTTTTAATTCTAGCATATCAGGAAGTGAAGAAAAAATAGATTACAAATTTTCATCTTTAGAATGGTTTGCCACATAATTAGCATAATTTATGGGTCATTCCACGTAAAATGAGCAAAAAATAAGTCGTGGCCTCATAATAAATGATTTTAATAAAGTTTGATACACAGGTTCAATGCATATTAAAATAGAGCTATGCAAAATATCTTCACAAAAATAAATTATATTAGCAGTTTTCGACATATAAAAAACTTGTGATAAAGAATGATATGTGTGCAATCGTCCAAAGTTGCAAGTTTGAAGTACTGTATCTTGAAAACTATGTAACAGAAATGAAGTTTTTTTGCATTATCGTAACCTCTGAAAAATTATCTACCTATTTGTTGAGTAATAACAATCTGGTAACACCATGATTAATCTTTAACTGTTTGTAAAAATTGAAAATTTCTGAATTTTGAGAAAAATAGAAACGTAATAAAAATCAAAGGAATTCAAAAACATCTGTGAAATTGATGTCTGATGTAGTATTACATATGAAGATCAAAATCCTCATGTTTGAAAGTTGCCATTTATTTCCTTCATCTTCAAAAAGACTTAGAATCTTAAAACAAAAATTACAAAATCATAATTTTTTCTCTTGTGTATGGGCAAAAATATAAATAAAGGGAAAGTCAGACATTAACAATATTGCACAGACATAAACTTCAATAAGTCCATGATATGCTGAAAAGAATTCAAGATTGTCTTTTGATCCTTAACATAGCAAAAATGGGCTCAAAACGGTAATATCTGTTACATTCTATGAGCTATTACTCATTGAATTTGTGCTCGTTTCTTAAAATATTGCACGATTTCAAGGTGAAAAAACGAGTGCTGCCATCTATTTTTTTTTTATCTGAATTTAGGATTAATATGTAATTTTTGTCCAAATTGAATCATTTTTTTCTACTTTAATTAAATATATTCTTGATGTAAAAATAAACTGAAAGCAAGAATAAAAGTTTCTATATTTAAAATATACACTTTTATCTATAATACCAAATACTTTAAAAGATTTAAAAAGCTTCCATTCACTTTCAAAGAAGTGATAGAAATATTCCATTTTACCCTCAATATTTTTTACTATTTATTTATTTTTTCTCATTAAGGAATAAAAAGGCAAGAATGAAATTTTCGATATTTAAAACATAAACTTTTAGCTATAACGTCAAAAAAATTAAACTTGTCAGAGCTGTCCTTCATGCTTGACCCTCTCGCTGCGTAAGTAATTCTTCGCGATGAGCGTCTTTTACAGAATTTTTAATCGTTTATCACCGGTTCTTTAAAGCAAAAATTTTTTAACTATCGTAATCGGGCAAAATGTCCTGATTAAATCAGACAAAGTTTTCGATAAAAAAAGACTGGTAGGAATAGCCAAATAGTATTAATTTGACAGAAAAATGCGTGCCAAAGCATATGTCGGGCTGCGCAGCAAGAGGGTTAAACGAGCAATAGAGATATTTCATTTTTCCCTCAAAATTTTTGAAAAATGATTTTTTTCTCTTTGCGGAATAATAATAAAACTACTAACTTACGCCAATCTGTTACTTATTATTCATTCCTAATTATAAATAATTTTTAATATAGTCTTTCCATTCCTAAGACTAATAATCAAAATTGACATTTTAAGCATTTAGACAAAGACTCGATCTTGCATCCACTTTTAATGTAAATTTTAATTCTTAAATAAACAATCCTGAAATCTATTTTCGTTACATTTACTCATAAATAGATATGATCGACTTATATACTGATTTTCATTAAAATCTGTGCCATGTCTGCCACAGCTGAGATGCTCATTTTGCATGAAATGACCGTTATATAAATGATAATAATGAACTTAAGAAAAACTTACGCAAAAACGATAGAAAACCACTTTTATTTTATAGAAAAGAACCGGTATATGATTTTGTAACGCGTCAATAAGTGTAACCACAAAGATTGTTGCAGATTTGTCACTTACAGAAACTTACATTTATCACTTACTGTTGGCTAATAGAAAAAAGCCCTTAAAATTAATATATCAATAGATAATTGTGTTCTTAGAATATATAGCCCTAGGAAAAAAACAGTATATATGTATATATTATTATTATTATTATTATTATTGATTATAGGAAATTGAAGGAAAATTAGATAGCAAAATTCCATTTTTCCATGAATAGTTCAAATTAAGTTAAATGAAAGCGTGCAAAAAACCGTGTAAATATTAAAGTACACTGCTTAAAAAAATTAGGAGAGCAAGCAAAAAAGTGAAGATAACAGTGCAAGACAGCCATGTGTGGGCATAAAATGGATAGTACACGTGTAGCAATGCGCAATACAGAAAAAAAAGACGCAAAAAATTTGTAAGGAAACTTTTATTCCTTGAAAAGATGGAAAGAACACGAAAAGATGGTTTAGAGTAACAATTTGCTAACATGTAAATAATAAAAAAAGTATTGTTTAGAAATTATTCAAGATTTTTAATATGGCGTGTAGTCTCTTCGAACATCTAAGACTGATGAACACATGATTTCCGTGGATGCAATGAGGTTATCGATAAGGCTTTGGGGAATACTGTTCCACTGCTCAAGAATTGCAATCTCCATGTTCCGGGCAGTAAAAGGAGGTCTTGGTCTCGCAGCAATGCGTAGTATAAGTATGTCCCAAACATGCTCCATCGGATTCAGGTCAGGAGAGCATTCTGGTGATTCCATACGCTGGATTATTTCAGCTTCAATCATGTTTTCCACAAGACGAGCTGTGTGAGGTCTGCCATTATCATGCATGGACAAAAAGAAATCACTAATTTCTGCGACATAAAATACGACATGATGTCTCAGTATCTCGTTTGTAAAATTTTCGACCGTCAAAGTGCCATTCCGAATGATATGCAGACCCGTACGTCCACCTAGGCTGATTCCAGCCCATAGCATCATCCCACCTCTTCTGTAATGTGATCTTTCACAAACGAATGTGGGATTATTTTGAGTGCCTCTTTCTCTCCATGCCAAAACATATCAGATGTCACATCCAGACTGAATCGGGACTCGTCTGTAAACTGAATTTGAGTCCAACAACGTTGCCGCCAAACTCGATGTGCAGTTGCCCACCTTCTTTGGCCACACAGTTGCTTGAGAGCAACGGAATGCAGACCATAGGCTTACATGGATAGAGACCACCCTAATAAAGCCTATTTCGAACTGTTTGGCTGGACACCCTTCGTCCTGTGGCCAAGAACAACTGTATTTACAGTAGAGTACCATTGTCCGTTTCGTCTCGATGAGCTGTTAACAGGATATATCGGTCATTAGTTTCTGTGGTAGCACATGGCCGGCCTTATCCTTGTCGATGTCTACTATTCCATATGATTTGGAATCGATTCCACAGCCTTGTAGTGACACTTCTTGCGTCTTCAACAGCGTCCACTACACTTCGTTGTATTTCCCCATATTCAACTGTCCCGATTACACGCCAAGCCATGGATTCCGTTAATCACATTGTTGTGATATTTTCAAGTCACCTTTTCTCAAAACACAAGCTGGGCAATTTAATTTTACTTCTGAGACAGTGAAACAGCCGTTTCTGAAAAATCCCGATTTCTGCACTTATCTCATCTATCTAGTTTTTGACGCCATAAACTTTAATTTGCATGTGAAGTTTTTTTTATCGGCTTTCTACTATGCTTTAAATTATGGATGTTTTATTTTGCGTTACTTATCGGCGTAAAGAATTGCGTAATTTTGTTAAAACCAAGTGCTCCCCTAACTGTTTTTAGCAGTTTATATATATATATATTCATTTTTCTAGCCTTATTCAGCTAAAATATTATTATCTGTTTTATATTTTAGTATATTGCTATTAGTTATTATCTTTATTTTTTTTTTCATTTTATTTCAGTTTTTTTAGATTTTGCTCTTTTTTTTTTTTTTTTTTTTTTTTGTAAATAGACATTGCTTATTAAATTTTAAAGACCAAATGTTTAGCTTATCCCATGTGTTCAGTACAACTAATACTGTTTATATTCTTCTGACAATTTGGTATTTAGCTGCTCTTATTTAATAACAGACGACAGCACTATACCTTCTTCGTTCTTAAGTCAGAATTATGACACCGAGATTTAGTTAACTTTTGTTTTCTCAGAGTGTTGTCAGGGGCATAAAAAGTGCTCCTGTTTCATATATTGTTTTTATATTATGTTTCATTTGAACTCCGGCCAGAGTTGGCAGGTGTTCGCTTATAAGTTAATATAAATGTTTTGACATAAGACGGAATCCTTATTTGCTGGTAACTTAATAACTTTAAATTCGTTCTCAGGCTTCCTCCTCTAGCTAATCCTGTATTTATGAGTTTCTATATGAAACCAGAACTTTCCCTCTCTATTGTTCATAACTGTCAAATGTGAAGTTCGTGTTTGTATTTGTGAAGATTTCTCTTTTTTGTGACTGTGGTAATAACTAAGAAAATTTCAAGAAAGGATTTATTTATCAATGAATACATTGAGATTTTAACTAAAAATAATAAAGTGTATGCAATGATATTATTTCTTATAATGTTCCTGAGATTTGGCTCAATACTCTGTGTATTTTAAGTGGATCAGCACCTGAAAATTCAGCTTTCTTTTTTCAAGCCCTTCTTTCAAGAGCAATACACTCGCTTCGCTTCTATATGTGTAGCATTATTATTATTTTCTTTTTAAGCATATTTCTTAATATTTAATCACCTTTTGAGTAATAAATACAGTCGAACCTCGATTTAACGAATCATTCGCGACAGGAAACTTGGTTCGTTAAATCGGGATAATCGAAACATTTCTTTCACACATCGGAAATTTTTTTTTAAAGGCTATAAATAATAGAACCTTAATAATGATGTTAAACATTTGTTGTTTTAAGAAAATACACTGTATAAAAATGCATTCTTTTCCTATGCACAGGTGTAAATAATAAGCACTGTAATAACGAAAAAAACTTATTTATTAAAATTTTGTGAATAAATTATAAGATATCTTTTGTAGACGTCTGTTTGCTTTATTTCAATTTTGTATTCCGAACTTATTTATCGATTGTTCCCTAAAGCTGTGAAAACAGTGTTATCAACAATCAACATTGTAAGCCATAAATTTCCCTTTCAAAGAATCTAAACTGCTAACTGCTTCTTTGAATTTTGAATGCTTCATTTCTATTTCATCTTATTCATCTAATCCATAATTACTGCTATGAATAACATCGATGTAATGTACATTTTTGCAGGTAGATATTTTTTGCATCACAAGACACATATTTAGAAAATTGAAAATCAGGAATATTGCAAATATTGTATAAATATTTGAAAATTTCTTCATTTTTTTCTTTTTTTTTTACATAGAAAATTATTTGCAAAATCAAGATTATAAATTTGTTAAGTATTTTTGTTCCTATTTCGTCGGGACCATAAAAAAATTGGCTAAATTAATTCGTTGAATAAGGGCTCGACTTATATGTTTTTAATATTTACCCACATATTCTGTTAAAATGAGGTTTTTGATTTAAAAATTTGCAGGTAATTTTAAATTAATTAAATATGTACCAGAAATAAACCCAAAGATTGCAGTGCGAAATCCTGGCAAGTGCCTACTAGTAATCATGTAATTTTATTTGATGATGAATATAATGAATCTAAATTACAATTATCCCTAATATTAAAAAATTACTCAGATAATCCACAATACTAATGATAAATAAAACTTTTCCTTTATATAATTTTAATGCTTTATGCGAATTAATTTCTTGACCTGATGAATTTTCAAAAAGTGTTCTTTTCAGATTAAGTATATTTCACATCATTAATAATTCAACGTACAGAGGCGTACAGATTTCTACATTATACGATATAGAAAATATTAATGTAAGTTTCAAATCAGAATGAAATGAATAAATTATTAAACTAATATTTAAATTTATTTGAGCTGAAAGTAAGCAATCGGATAATTCAATTTTGTTTGAATATTTGTTACCTTTGTTTAAAAGACTTTAGAATTCTGATTTAACAATACAATATTACTATACTATTAATTAAAATTACGGATGACATTGTTTACTTTTACTGTACTCTAGTATATATAAATAAATACAATGAAATAAAATCTCTTGAATTTGAATAGTTAAAGTAAATTGGAATCTATGTAAGGAACTAATATGTCGTAAATTGTAAAACTTTCCCCACATTTCGAGAATATATTTTTATTTAGATATTTTACTTATGTATTTTAGAGTATTTGTTTTGCTGTGTTTAAGCATATACATAATGCATATACAATACATACGCTTAAATACAATTAGCTGTTATACTTTTAATGTTTTTAAAACGCACATTTCTTAATAATCATCTAAAAGTGTAGAAAAAGAGATATTTTATGGAGCCCTACATATAAATTTCAGTTGCTAAACTGTAAAACAATACACTTGCTTTTTTAATACAGGAAAATATAATGCAAGAAAGGAAAATCATGCGTCAAGCATAAATTACAGTAGCCTGCGATGGTTTTTTTTTTTTTTTAAAGCTTTTGATAGTTGATTTTTATGTATTTTTTAGCACTGAATCCGAAATTGGTCATTTTTAAATATCAAGTCCGGAATTATCGCTAATCGCACATTTCAAATGTAAAAAGTACATAAATAACGAAAATCTGAAACTATAAATTAGATGTGATATATGTTCTCTTTAACTTCCGATCATTTATTTTATCTATTTTTTTATACTGAATCCGAAAATGACATTCATTTTTAACCATCACGAGAATATTTTGCAAATCATAAATTTCAAAGTTAAAAAGGAAAAAAAGTGAAAATTTAAAGCAATTCGACAGAGCTTTATCAAAAGAACGCAAATGTTTTAAATACATCAGCGGGAAATTTCCACATGTATAAACCGCCAAAATAAAGGCGGACACTGACATGAACCCCTAGAGAATATTAAAAGAATAGCGCGAGACAGAGCATGAGCTGTTCAAAAAACGCGGAATAACTTTATAAGGATTTTAAATACACTGGTGGACAAATGTTAAGGACGAGTCACAAAATGCCAATTTTCATTCACGCGAATATTCAAAAGGAAGTAATATAATTCGAATAATTACTATCCCTGCAGGACAGCTAGTCCATATAACATCTCATCCATGTCACACATGGTCACAAGAGTCACAGTCACTACGGCGAAACAAAAAATAGTAAATTCCATACGTCTCTTTTATGAGTCTCAAATGACTACTATATGTGACTCCACTGACAGGTCACTGTGACTGTTTCTTTATGGCGAGTCACCAGGTGACTTTACAATATCGTTTCATTGAGACTATCGTGTGACTCTCATCTGGAGACTCAATTTCAAAGTCATTATGATAAATCACCAAATAATGTCACATTAAAGTCATATGGTGCTTTTTCACCACTTTTCACAGTGGTGACTTCACAGTAGGGTCTCTGTCACCATTTGATTAAGACATTAGACAGAAAGTCACCATGTGACTTTAATGTGACATTATTTGGTGATTTATCATAATGCAACGTTCACAATGACTTTGAAATTCAGTCTCCAGATGAGAGTCACACGAAAGTCTCAATGAAACGACATTGTAAATTCACCTGGTGACTCACCAAAAAGCAGCAGTCACAGTGACCTGTCAGTGGAGTCACATATAGTAGTCATTTGAGACTCATAAAAGAGGCGTATGGAATTTACTATTTTTTGTTTCGCCGTAGTGACTGTGACTCTTGTGACCATGTGCGACCTGAATGAGATGTTGTATGGACTAGCTGTCCTGCAGGGATAGTAATTATTCTAATTATATTACTTACTTTTGAATATTCGCGTGAATGAAAATTGGCATTTTGTGACTTACCCTTAACGTTTGTCCACCAGTGTATATGTTTTACAAGTTTGGCTGTAAAAATGCATATTATAAGCCAAAGGACGAATGAATTACTTTGAAGAAATGTTTTACTTCAATTTTATAGTATGAGATTTTTGCAGTATTTGACTTTTAAAAAATTTAAAAAATTAAAACTTTGCGAAAAATCCTGAAGTAATGGTAAAAATTGAAGGTCATTTTCGGATTCAATGCTACAAAATACGTAAAAATCAATTATCAAAAGCTAAAAAAAAAAAACACATCAATTACATCTATTTTTTAGTATCAGATTTTCGCTATTTTTTTTTATTTTTCAGCTTTGAAATTTACGATTTGCGAAAAAACCTGACATTATTGTTAAAAATGAAGGTCATTTTTTGATTCAGCGTTACAAAATACATATGAATAAATTATCGAAATCTAAAGAACATGACCCAACCCAAATTTGGAAAGGCTAGTGTTATTAAATACGTTCCAATATATTCAGAATAATGTTACAAAACTTCTCCGTTTTGTAAGGTGAGAAAAAAAAAACAATTTGGAAAACACAAAACAGATTTCGAAACCCAATTTCATCAATTACTGTCCATAGTCCGAAACATATTCAAATTCGTTTGCGGAGTACTTTATCCAAAGATTAGTATTCTTGATCGGAGTTCTTGGTTCATAGATTAGTATGTTTACTGCAAGTAAGATAAAATTTAATCAGCTGACCTCTTCCGCTGTATGACGGAAGATGTCATCGTGTTTTAGTCATTTCCAACAATGACGAACGCAGCATATGTTATGGTATTTTGATGATTTCCAACAATGCCGTACGACCGATACGTCATGCAATAGGTCTGAAAATGTGTTCCCATAGATGTCGTTTTCCTACAAAGACAAAAAAGAAAATTAGTCAGTACGTGTGGAGATTTTCTACTTACGTGTTCTAGTTGCATAGATACAAATGACTTTGTAATCAAAACCATTTTTATGCCTACCACCGAGAGTAGATTATGAAACTGTATTTCTATGCTAAGTTTTGTTTTGTATACATTTGATGTAGTATTCGTATTTGCTTTTTGACATCATTTCGTATTAGCATTAATTATGTAAATTTACAAATGTTAATTACAATATTTTAATTAAATTTGCTTTATGAATTAAGTTCGTTTTTTTCACAAACTCATCTACACATATGACTTATAGCTATCATTCTTTAATAATTTGTCATAGCCGACACAGTTATGGAAGAAAATTTCATATTATTTCAAAGCCTGGTGGCACTGATATAGTACTGCCGCTAACAACGCTAGAGAGCAAGAGATTTTAATCCCTTGAACGGCGGTGGGGTATAATATATCCCACTTAATTTTAATTGCCAAATGCCACATTGACACCTTAATTTTAGAATGAATTTTTTTTTCTTATTAAGTACGCGAAGAAAAGTTTTTATCCATTTTGAAATAAATTTGTTTTTAAATTCTGGTGAAAATCAGTCATTTTAGCATTTTACGAATAGAAGTGCTTTGCCCCTCAAAGGGTTAAGTTAGGAAATAAATAACACAGTTGAAAATTGCGGTAAATGAATTTCCTCCAATAATCGGAATTGTACTCGAACTGCGACGTGTACAAGTGATAATAAAACTTCTTTACAATTATTTAGACTTAACCCTGTCCTTGTCAAAACCAATATATCTCATTCAATAAACTGTATTTTTAACTGCAATGCCTTTTTCTTCTAAAATCCATATAATTTTACAGAATTAAGAGAATTTTAAAACATTCAGTTAAATTTTCTGTTTTTTAAATTTATCCTGATATACAATGTAAAATAAAGACAGTTATTTGTTAATGCAGGAAAATATAGTATAACCTCGAACGAAATAAACAATAATCGTATCCGAGGTACTCATATTTCCGAAAAGTGTCCTTTATCTTTAGAATCACTTGAGCCCAATATATATACTAGATTTAAAGAATCATTTATATAAAAAAAAGTTTCTTTTGCTAACACCGATTTTCGGAAGCATTTCATAGTAGTTTTTTTTTTTTACACAGTCAGAAAAATTTGTCTTTATACACTAAATTATTCATCGTTTTTAAACAAGTAAGTTCCATACTCCAAGCAAACATGCTTTTTCTGTCAATTATTCCCAGAGTTCTGAAAGAGAAGGGAAAATCCAGTTTATTCCTTGCATGCATGTGCATTGGCTGCATTAATACCAAAGTTCGGGTTTATATTTAAAGAGAAAACCGAAAATTTAATAAATTAAAATGTTTAATTTATTTAAAAACAAACAAACAAAAGTAATGCTTTCGAATTTAATAAAGTAGCAATTTTCTCATTCATTAAAACTTATTTTCAATTTAGTTTTTAGAGCATTAAAAAAATATTCACATGCAAAATACATTCTACAAGAACACATTTAAAAAATATATAGTATAAACTTATAAATAAAGTTAAAAAATTCATTTTAATCAAAAAAGCAAACATTTTTCTCGAATTTACTTCAAAATATAATATTCATATTTTACATCTGACAATCAAATTATGTCTTATTAAAAATATGACTAATATGAAATAATTTACATCTTCTATTACTCTACATATGTTAAAACACCAACCATTATTTTATAAAGACGAAATGTTCCGGCAATTACGTTTAATTTTCGAACTTTCTGAATATGAAATTTATTAAAACTTACCAATTCCTCCATTTGTAGAAAACCCGTATCTTCATTTTAAAATAACCGTCTACCAAGTATTCGCTCGTCGAGTGGTTAAGATGCTCGATTCGAGACTCACGACCCCAGGTTCTATACCAAGTGGAATCACGGAAGAAAGACGGACGAATTAAAAAAAAAAAAAAAAACTACTTTTTCAGATTACGGAAATTTTCTGTCCTAGAACGAAAAAAAAAAAAAAAAAAAAAAGAACGGAAATTTGTTCAATTCTAGGTTATATACAGGTATCAGTGTTGCCACGAATATTTACGTATAATTGAAGAAAGTATGTCAGAGAATGTAGTATATAATCAGTTTCATCAAATCACAATGCCGATTTTGACAATTAACCCTTTGTCTACTGACGGTACTTATAAGTGCCATTAAAATAACTTGTTATAAAATTCATTTAATACATTGATTAGTTGTAATACAGTTTATAATGAGTTATAGATACATTACATTATCATGTTCCAAAAGCTTGATGGGTTACACAATAGGGTGGGCCGGAAAAAAATGTTTTCTCTTTTTGATTCGCTATACCACGGAAAACTTCTATCTAGGGTACCTTAGTAAAATTCAAAAACAAAATAAGTAAATTTTTACGTTTGGCGGGCCTAAAATTTGAGAAAAAACACGATTTTGAAAATTTTTCTAATAAACGAAAATAGATCAAATAACTTCTGGAGCAAGTAGCTATCAACATAGAAGAGAGTATATGAATGATAAATAAATGAAAAAATATATACATTTCGCAATACATTTTCAGCGTATTATGTTTTTAAAAAAGCATTTTTTTTAAGTGGCAAATTTTCATTGAAACAAAAACTACGTTTCTGAATGTAATATTCCTGAGTGTAATTTCACTTTGTAACAAAATATAGTACTTTACAGCCTTTGGCAGTTTTAAATAAGATTTGCTTGAAAAACTAGGCATTGAAGATCGCGAGAAAAGTGTTGTTCTTATAAAACCATCTCTGGAATTGGACCCGAAGAAGACTTTATGTGACGCCTCGGTTACCAGCTTCACGCACCTTTCTATTGCTTGGGTGTGGCATGGGAATTGGTCAAAGTACATTGGGCCGATGTTTCACCTGATTGGACCTTAGATCAAATCTCTTCGTCAGTGACTCTTCGCAGCAAAGTTGGTGATGAAAGTGTGGTAGAATTTCAGTAAATCATTTTCATGTAGTCTTTAGCTAGAATATTGATTTTGGATGTTTGAAAACACCCGATTGACTTTCTTTTAGAAGTTAAGTTGTCTCTCCGTGTAAGTGCAAAATAACATTAGACTACAATTGTGGACCCTGAGGTTTGTGAGTGTCCTGTCCCTATTAGATGTAACTGTGAAAAAGCAAAAAAGATACCCATCATTGAACTAAAATTCTTATACTTCCAAAGAATTCATGGTATTGGTGAAATTGGAAGTGTGGCCGTAAAGGAAACAAAAAAATGTGATTGGATGTGATGGTACGGGGTGGAAAACCGGTGTTATTAGTACAATTGAAGAAGAAGTTAAAAGACCGCTACAGTATGTTTGGTAGTAGGGGGTATGCCTCTTACATTTGATTTAATTTCCATTCCGGCATTTGTTTTAAATTTTAGATGGTGAAACAACTGGGACAAAATCATTTAGTGGTCCGTTTGGAACGCAGCTCAGGAAATGTGAGAAACTCCATGAGGTAAATTATGACAGTGATGAGTGTGAAATTCTAGAAATTTACTTGCAAATTTTAAGCAAAGATCAGCGGTAACTATTGGACATTAGTTGTGCTATAAAAGCAGGCAGATATACTGAAGATTTATTTGCTCGTGAGCCTGGCACACTTTCCCACTCAAGGTAGTTAACAACGGCGAACAGAATTTTCCGGTTGTATTTAAGTATTGAAAATCCAACATACGGACACAAGACCTAAAGTCATATGTACCTCTATGGTTTAGAATTTAAAAAAGTAAAGACTTCACAAATGGACCAGAACATGTATTGGAAGTTATAAAATCGTCAATATTCCTCCATGAAAACTTGATGAAGTTCATTGACCCAGTGATTGAGAGAAACGCATATTTTGCCAATTCAGAAAATTTGCTTTTGAGTATGATAGTAGATAAAAGGGATCCTATACGAGAGTTATGTTTCAGAAAAATTATAAAGGCTAGAAAACTTAACGTCTAAAAGAAAGTCAATCAGGTGTTTCCAAACACCAAAAATCAATATTCTAGCTAAAGACTACACCGAAATGATTTACGGAAATTCTACTACACTTTCACCACCACCTTTGCTGCGAAGAGTCACTGTTGAAGAGATTTGGTCTAAGGTCCAATCAGGTGAAACATCGGCCCAATGAAATTTGGCCAATTCCCATGTCACACCCAAGCAATAGAACGGTGCGTGGAGCTGGTAACCAAAGCGTCACATAAAGTCTTCGGGTCCAATTCCAGAGATTATTTTATAAGAACGACACTTTTCTCGCGATCTTCAATGCCTAGTTTTTCAAGCAAATCTTATTTCAAACTGCCAAAAGACTGTGAAGTACTGTATTTTATTACAAAGTGAAATTACACTCAGCAATATTACATTCAGAAAAGAAGTTTTTTTTTCAATGAAAATTTGCCATTTAAAAAAAAAAATGCTTTTTTTTTAAAAACATAATACGCTGAAAATGTATTGCGAAATGTATATATTTTTTCATTTATTTATTATTCCTATACTCTCTTCTACTGAAATATGCAGATAGCTGCTTGCTCTAGAAGTTATTTGACTTCTTTCGGTTTATTAGAAAAATTATCAAAATCGAGATTTTTCTCAAATTTTAGGCCCGATGCGCTCCCGCCAAACGTAAAAATTTACTTATTTTGTTTTTGTATTTTACTAAGGTACCCTAGACACAAGTTTTCCGCGATATAGCGAATCAAAAAGATAAAACTTTTTTTTTCGGCCCACCCTATTACACAAAAAAAAAAATATTTTTAAAAGGATGGTTTCTTTTGCCTTTCGATATTTTCAGCTTTCTTGGCATTAGGGGGGGGGGGATTTTCAATTCGGAAATAATTCTGTATGTATTTCTAGCGTAAGAACATTATATTTGTACATTTCCTAATTCCACAAAATACTAAGAAAAATATTTAAAGTAAAAGATTTGAGTGCGGTTAATAATATTGCACAAAATTCCTATAAATTCAAATTTAATGAATCCTTCTAAATCTTTCAATACTTCTAAAATCCTTCTAAAATTATTAAAAGATTGTGTAAATCTTCTAATGTAGTTTAAACAATTCACGAAAAATGCTTTTGATGATAAAATTTTCATGAATTCATAATTCAGTACATAAAGGGTTAAATATTTTTAGCTGTGTAGTTAAGAATATGCAAGAAAGTGCAATAACCTGAATTCATCTCGAAATGAGATGTGTCCAAGTGATAACAAAGCTTCTTTACAATTACTTAGTCTTGAATCTATCGCTGTCAATACACCTCATTCAATAAGCTGTATTTTCTACTGTAATATATTTTTCTATTAAAATTTATAGAGTTTTAGAGATTTAAAACAATTCTAAAACATTCAATGAAGGTAAATATTATGAAATTTTATCCTGATGTACATTTTAAAAAAAGGGAATCCAGGAAACCTGGATAGAAAATAAACAATAACCATATCCGACTTCCTAATAATAACGAAAAGTGTTGTTTATCTTTAGAATCACCAGAAACGAGTATCTATACTAGATTTAAAGAAGCATTTGTAAAAAAAAAAAAGGTTTATTTTGCTACCACTTATTTTCGGAAACGTTTTGGAGTAGTTTTTATAGTACAAGGTGATAGAAAAGTCGCTCAACCCAAATTTTCAAAAATTGTACAAAATCCGAAATAAATAATAATGAGATTATTTTCCGATAAATAAAAGCACTATACATTTGAAATTCATTTATCAGTAGAAATTTCAGTTCCAGTTAATTGATGTTGTAGCCTGTAAAAGTCATTTGTTTCGTGAAAGATATCGATGATGGAAGTGAAATTTTTTAAGCACAAAGAATTTTTATGGTTTAACTTTATTTTCAACATAGTCTTTCGCTAAAGTTATTTAAGCGTTTAAAGAGACATATCCTAATGTCCGTGCGCGAAAAAGACAAAGATTTAACGTTTGGTAAACCGATTTCAAGAAACTGGAAGCGTTCATGATAAAAAGACGAAGTTGCCGCCCATCCGATTATAATTCTCAAAAAATGGAGGAAATCAAGAATAAGATGTTGCAGTCACCGCAGAATCAAGAAAGCATTTTTAATTTCCAGAAAATTAGCAGCAGTCTTGCTTTGAAAACCTGCAAAGTTACAGCAAGCTCAGCATGACAAGGCTGAATGTTCATAACAAGACTACAGCAACACAACGCAAACGTCGTAATCACCACACTTTGAACTTGCAGATAACTTATCGTACAAGTTAAATTTATGCTCTATCAAAGTTATTGCAAATTAACGGCAAACAAGTAATCAAAAATACTGAAAACTTACTGCAAAGTAGTAATCTTTCCACTTCCACTATCTGTTTACAACTGTTATACTATAAATTTAACCCCTTTGGAGGGGTCCATAAGGGATCAGGTCTATTGATTCAAACACACCGGCAGAAGGCGCATGCTTCGTTTCATTACCATAAACAAATTAAGATAATATTTGTACTTTTCAATACGAGCCTATGTCTATACGAGCGAATGTCTATTCTCTCAACAGAGGGATTTTTTTGCTTTCGTCACTTTCGTGAATTAATGACAGTCTTGCCATCAGTTTCACAAAAAACTACTCATGAAAGTGGGGCATGATATACCTTGCGTGAAATTTGCTGCGAATTTCTCAATTTTAATTTGTCACGACAAGATAATGTCAGAAATAAATCAAACTTGCTGCTAATGTTCATGGTATCCGGAAAAAGTTTGAGAAAGAACCCACACTCCATTGTCGACCTGAAGACAAACACCGAACATAATATTAAACAAAAACTAAGGGTACTTTTCGGTTAGCCGGGCGCCAGTGTTATATATACATATTTATATACACACATATATGTAAATATACACATGCATGCATATACACATATTGTATATATACACATATATATACATGTAAATGTATATGTATATATACATACATTTATATACACACATATATGTATATATAACACTGGCACCCGGCTAACCGAAAAGTACCAAACTAAGTGTTCCACCATTGAGAAGAGTGCTGTCAAAATTGATAAAACACATACCTCTTTGTATTCGAGAAAAAATGTAACATTTTCATTTTTCGCTCACTATTGTTACTATTTCATTTTAATTTAAGTTTGTAATTTAAATCATGTTTGTATTTTAGTAAACAAAATGTTTTTCAAGGGTTGCGTGACTTTTCGATTACCCTGTATACAAATCAGTTTTATCAGACTGAAATGTCGGTTTTGTCAGTTAAACATTTTTAGATGCGTAATCAAGTTTATACATGCAAGTGTAACAAAATAATATTAATTTTAATTTTAATGTTAACACATCCAAAATGTCTATTTTTCGGATTGAGAAAACTGATTACTATAGTATAAAAACTATTCGGAAACCTTTTAGAATATCTGTGGGAGCAAAAGAATTTTTTTTATTTATAATTGCTTTTTTAAATCTCAAAAATATATTTCTTTCTTAACTCTATAAATATAAAGAACTCATAATTAACTCCGAAGGGTTTTTGTATATTTCCGTTTTATATCATATTTTCCGATATTAGGAAACATTTGGCTTTTTTTACAATACATAAAGTAAGTGTTTTATATTATATTTGCATAATCATCTTTCAAAGCATTGTAACAAATTTAAAGACAGACAATAATACAACTGTTCTTATCAGAAGTTTTGAAGAATTAAAGAAAACTCCGAAATACTGGCACTTTTCAAGGTGAAAGCACTTTTCAATATTTTGTTTCAGGTGTTTTCACACTGAAAAAGTAGACAACAGTTTCTTCAACTAGCAAAATGCATTGTAATCACGAATGAAAATGTACAATAACCTCTTCCGAGTCTTTCGAGATTCCGTAACGCGTTCCTCTATCTTTAGAATCCTCAGAAAACAATTTGTTTTCGAAATTTGATGAAGAATTTATAAAAACGAGGTTTCTTTTCCCGTTATTTTCAGAAACGTCTCCGAGTACTTTTTACAACGTATTACTCAGTTTTCTTACACCGGGATATCGCTTTTTCTGATTTAATCCATTCTCAAGTAAATGTTTTCATGTTCAGAAAACAGTTTAACATGCAAAATTTAAAGCATTAACATTAACATTAATATTATTTTGTTATAACTGTATGTACAAATTCCGTTATGCAGCTGAAACTTTTTACCTGAGAATGCATAGCATCGGAAAAACTGATTTTCCGGGTACATAGAAGTGGTTTATGCATTGCAAATAATACTCGGAAAACGTTTCCGAATATTACGGGCAGATAAAAAAAATATATTTATAAATTCTTCATCAAATCTCGAAAATAAATTATTTTATGAGGTTTCTAAAGACAAAGGAACGCATTTCGAAATATGGGATGACTCGAAAGTGGTTATTGTATACAAGGTGGTCATAAAAAAAAACTTCCCTAATATAATGCACAACTAGCGATTTTACCTCTCAACTAATCGAAAGGAAATTTCAGATTTAGTTATTTAAAGATATCGTGATGATTTAAAACAATAGAGGTCTCACGGTTTTGGTTACAATGCAAAAATTTCGAAATTTTCGAAAGGCAACACCCTTTTTTTTCTTGTGAAAATTTTTCAGCGCATTGAAAAACCATAAATGGCGTTGGAACGATACGCGTATGACTAAATTCAATGTGTAATATCGTGACACTCAATCCTAAACAGTTCCTATGTAACGTAATACTCAGCACTCTAAAACAAATTATTACATTTTAATTTTTTAACTCAAAAACACATTTTAAAACAAATCTTACAACATTTCTCAGTTCACAAGTGAATAAAAGAATCGGCTACTGAAAATCATGTCTTGTAGTCCCTACTTCATTCCTCGCAATGGTCTTTTTTGCAAGTGTTTTACGCCGACAATTTTCATCGTACTTGTATCATTCCAGCGCCATTTATGGATTTTCAACTCATGGAAGACAAGCAAGAAAAATCACGCGTTAAGCATAGATTATGAAACACTTTCCTACACCTCCTGAATGCTTTAACAAAACTTCGTTATTTAGATAAATAAAGTGTGTAAGAGAACAAAGTAAACGTTTTAGAGAACACATGAAACATTTGAAAAACTGATTTCTGCAGTTACCATCTATAGCCAAATATGTATTCCTATTCTTTTGAACAGCCCTGTATTTGAACTGTAGTTTGATGTATATATACTATATAATGGGAAAATTTTGTTTAGCAAGGAAACGCATAACAGGTTGAAATTTCTCTTTCAGCAATTTATACTAATAGATCAAAACATACTTGTATACATTTGTACAGCCCTGTAGTTAACCTAATTACGCCCCTGTAGTTAACTTAATTAAACCTTTATTACGCGCCACTATTTAGCTAAAGTTTAATTCAAAGTAAAACACTCTTAAAACTACTGAAATCACATTTCCGGAAATTATTATTTATAGACGGCCATGTATCCAATTCTTTGCGCAACCCTGTATATCCTTTTATCTATGTTCTACAAACATTTCTTAGTAAACCAAATGCAGCTTGTGCTCTCTTCGGCGTGTCAGGCGGGTCGTTCTGAAGTCTTCTTTCCCGGAGACTGGGGTTCTGGGCTTCTTTCCGCAGGTAGTAAAACTTTTCCCTGCCCTGGGCTTGGGGGTTACACCTAACCATAAGCCAAAAGCGGGTTCCCAGGGTGGGTGCTTACTTACTTACTTACGTGAAAATGCATAACTCATTTTAAAAAACCTTTAAGCAATTTGCAGTCATGCCCAGTAACCATTACGGATTATTTTGTGTAGCCCTGTATATGAATTAGAACATTTACACACACCATATACTATGCATAAATATGGTGAATCATAAAAGCACAGCATAATTAAAAATGCATTTCCAGCAATCATGGCTACTGTACAGTACTTCGGATACAATATAGTATCTGAAACCTTTTGTGTGTCCCTGTACATGATATGTACTTCGTCTGATACATGAAATAAGTTATAGTAAACCTCAGCGACGTATATCGATTTCATTATACATGAAATAATTTAACATAATTGAAATATGCCGCAAACAATTCCCTCCACCCCTATATCGTTCTGTAACGGAATTATTTTGTGTGGGCCTGTAAATGAATAATAACTATTCTTTGCACCGTATATTCTACAGAATGCATATTTTATTGCACTTGATGAATGAATATCAATTTTATTATGTTTGAAAGCATGTAACGTCATTAAAAACCATTTTAAACGATTTTTTTCCACAGGCCGTAATGTAACGGAAAACTTTTGACTGTCCCTGTGTATGAACTAAGCATCCTAGAAACTTTATTTGAAATAGGGATCGTGCTATGGTAGAGGTCACTAACATCCAAGAATTTCAGAACGATCCGAGTATATTATAAGAGAATTAGAGCGCGGACAAACGGACAGACAAACCGACGTCATAAACACTTTTCAACTTTGTTAGAAGGCGTCAAAAATGGGTGTTGCCATTCGAAATTTTTGAAATATTTTCAATGTAACTGTAACAGTGAGAAATCTGTTGTTTTAAATCACCACGATCTCGAGCGCGTACCTTCAAATAAGTTTATATAAATTTTCTTTACGATTGGGAGCATGTTAGGACGCTAGGGGTTCATATAACGGGGAAGTTTTTTTTTTTTTTTTATGACCAACTTGTGTTTTGGATTATGATTTTAGAGCATTTTCCTAAATTAAGAAGAATTTGTCTTTTTTCAGAATGTACAAAAATTAGTGTTTTATATCATGTTAGGATAATCATCATTCATTCGCATTTTAACAAATTTAAAGATAGACAATAATAAAATTGTGCTTATTAGAATGTTCGAAGAATGAAAGAAAGCTCTAAAATGCAGTCAGTTTTCAGTATGAAAGCTCCTTTTAATATTTTATTTCAAATACAGTCATTCAGGGTTACATTAAACCATGGTGTGTAACTTTGCACCACCTCCTAATTTTCAATATTTTAAACTCCAAAAGACTAAATAAACTCAAGAACTGTTCTCTGTTGGCAAGGTTCCAAACTGCGATTTCTACTCTTTATTTTAGAAAATAAATTAGCAACATTATGCGCAATTAATTGCATCATCTAACTATTTTTGTGAAGTACTGTTTTCAAGTTAATTTTGAATGCTGTTTTGAAGTTGTTGTAATCCAATTAATTTTTCATAGTAAGTAACAATGTACTCATTTATCAGACATATTATTATCTAAATTTTGTAAATGTGTTAATATTTTGTGAATAATTACTTATTAATTGTTAATAAAATGTAAAATGAGAAGGAACTTGCATTTTACCGCATTTTCAGGGTAACATTGAGTCGCCTCAAAGTTATACTGATGTTTATAATTTACTGATTTTAGGAGCTACTGTCAAAAATTTCCCATATTTGCACGTATATTTTATATAAATGCCGAAAGTGTGCATTGGATATAACATATAAATATTTTCACAAATATGTGTAAAATATATAAAATTCATTTCGAGGCGTGATTAAGAGCGGAGCTACTTAAATTTGACTTTTCATACGTTAGATGTTTTTTTATTCTTCTTTGAATAATATTAGTACTAGTATGTATTACTGTAACTACTGATATATTATTGAGTTAAAACATTGAAAATTGTTTTTCACTGTATTTTTATGTTTTATATGTACAATAAACAGGTTTTTCTTATTTCTAAGTATTCATGGTTCTCTTCTTTCACTTTTCTTATGCATAATATTTGTTGTAATATTATAAATTATTCAAATCTTGTGATGTTTGGAAATGTAAATTCGGAGTCTTTACATATCTGAAAACATTTTTGGGGGTTCAAAGTTGTACTAACTATAATACTTTTTTTATAATGAATTATTTTAGATAATATTTATCATATGGTGCTAAGTTATCCTAAATGGCTGAGGAACTTTCAACCATGTTAGAAATTCATTTTTTATTGCTTTTATCATTATTATTTATTAATTTTTTATAGACATACGATAATTTAGGATCATTACTTATCTTTTATGCCCCTAGTTGCAACAATATTCTTAAAATAAGAGTGAGGCATGGGAAAATAGAGAAAATGCGGATCAAAGTTACCCTGAATGACAGTATTATCATTGAAAAAAAAAATTCAGATTAACTTTCCTTTCTTCCTTTGAAAAATGCGAAAGTTTCTTAATTTTGGAAAATATTGCGACTTCGGAAAACTGCAATAAACGCCAATCAGATGGAAAGGGGTGTAATTGATATTTAATGTTTTTAGCTCACAGGCTATCAAAAGCTGAACTTTTTTGTCCGCAGGTTCTGTATGTTCGTATGTATGTACGTAACGCGATAACTCTTGATAGAAATATCCAATTTGCTTCAAATTTTGCGTTTAGGTTCATTCTGATAAGTCGGTTCCCTGATTAGTTTTGGGTGTTCATTGGTTAACTATAAAAGGGGTAAGGGGAGCTATCCCCTCCTTAATTTAGATAAATAGGTTTTTCATGCAGAAATAACCGATTTGCTTCAAATTTGGTAAACGGGTTTATTCTGATAAGTCGCTTCCCCGCTAAGACTTGGATGTTTATTGGTTTAGTATAAAGTGGGGAACTGGAGGCTAGTCCTCCATCCCCTTAATTTAGATAAATGGGTTTTTGATGCAGAATTATCCGATTTGCTTTAAATTTGTTTCACCGGGTTATTCTGATAAGGTGCTTCCCTGACTATATTTCGATGTTCATTGGTTAATTATAAAGGGGAAAATGGGGGCTAACCTCCCTTAGTTTAGATAAATGTGTTTTACGTGCAGAATTATCCAATTTGTTTCAAATTTGGTATACCGGTTATTTCTGATAATGCGCTTCACTAATTATTTACCTGCTTTGCTCGAAAAGAGTGAATTGTATTTTATGAATAATAGACATAAATAAGACTATAATATACAATTAGTGTGAATAGCCTGTGAGTTCAATGCCATCATTTTAAATGGGCACTTTTCTTTTACTTTTACTTTTTATAACGATATTCTTTTAGTTTACGACAAATACAAGCACAGGTAGAAGTAGATACATTTATCAGCTATCACTAATGTTTTTCATCTTTTTTTCTGTCTAGTAAAAAGAAATAAAAACTTTCTTTTAAAAAAATAGCGTTTATTTACCCATAACTCTACGACAAATCTCGCTTTGTCTATTATATTATTTAAATAAACATAGAACATACTATTAAAAGAGAATAATTAATTTTATTAAACTTTTTTTAAAGTAAGATTCTTAACTTATTCTTTAATAGCATTTACCATGAATTAAGAAGAGAAATATTTATTTAAGGATTAACATTTAATGGTAAGAAGCTCACGTAATGTAACTAAATCTCAATGTAAACAAATTTTCAGAGTTTGAAAAAGTACTATATTATATTTAATATAGTGAACAGTCTGAAAAATTAAAAAATATCTCCAAAGTTTCATGTTCAACTTATTTTATTATTTACTGAGAGATTTAACATTAACAGATAATTTGGTTGAATTAAAGGTTTTTTTTTTTTATATAAATCTACCTTATATATATATAATCCTAATGAAATGCATTTATGAAACGGATATATGGAACGGCTGAAATGAAACGAATTTATGTAACGATCTTTTGAAACGACTGATTAAACAACTGATTATGTTTCACGGCGAATTCTCCTAAAATATGGAATACTTTGCGATGAAATTAACACCAAAAATCAGTACTGATCCGCAGATCTCAATTTTAAAATTCGAATTAGTTTTCGAAATATTAACTTTTTCTAATTTTAAATACATTTTTCTAATGATGGCAACTCAAATTTTAATCATAACAGATATTTTTTTTTATATATTTCAGAAAAGGTTATTATTTTAAACTAATTTGGCGACCAGTTTGGCCTCCCTTAAATGTATGCTAAGAAATGTATCATTCTACTCTTATTCATAATTCAATTTACTTGAACAATCTTTCGCCAAATATAAAGATTCTGATAGAGAAATCAATTCTGACGATACTTTTATGTTAGCAAGACGCATGTGATAATTTGCTAAACATTTTACCCGTCGCATTTTTTTATATTTAATTAATTTAATTTAAAATATGATCATTTCATTTATTTTATTTAAAATACACAACTTTCATTTAAAATTGATGGCTTTCACTTCTTTCTTTGTTTTTAAAACAAAACAAAAAGAAAAAAAATTAGGCTCAGATGTTATCTACTCACCGAGGTTCCTAATTGGCGCCAAAATGGCATTATTGTGATTGACATGGTAACCCGGCTATTGTTGTTTATTTAATAATAATTGTTTATATACTTTTATTTCTTTTGTAAAATTATATAAATTATTTTGTTCTATAGTTATCAACAATTTTTTTTATATTTCTTTTAGAAAATAATAGAAAATAATTAAAAAATACGGTACTACTTAGTTATTCCGTCGACCATTTTCGCCAAATTATACAAATTGACATAATTTTTGTTTTAAACAACGAAAGAACAAATAAATTAGTATAACATTAATAAATATACAAATAAAACGTCGAAATAAAAATCACTTGATGCCGTAAACACGTGTAACTTGCTTAAAGTCAAGATAATGTGACATTTACGATCAACCATTATTGGCATTTAATCTTATAGTTTGGCGATAGATTTTCGGTCGACGAGATAACTAAGTAATAACAAAAATGCATATGTAACTGGTATTTGAAAACGAGGTTTTCGCCAAATTTTCTTTTTTAAAAAAATCACGCCAAACCTGCGGTGCGTATATGACATCTGGCCAAATATTACCACTCGAAAAAAATAATTCTAACTGGCGAGTTGAAAAAAAGCTATTGGCGAGATTTGCATGCGGCTAGCGCAACAGTACCAAGAATTCTTTGCGACCATGGCAACTTTTAAGTAGTTTTATTCGAAAAAAAATTATTTTTTAATCAAAATGGAAAACATACGGCCCCATATTAACACGAATTTTTTCTTACGCCAATGTCATATACGGAACGGGCAATTAACTGGCGCCAAAGTATCGTTATTTTGCTTGATATGGTAAGCCGGATGTTGTTGTTTATGCTGTTGATGCGTTCCCCAAATTGGCGTCGGAAAAAAATCGCGCCATGTATATGACATCTGTGCCAAACTTTCATATGAAAGGCGAAGAATTCAGACCGTATTTGTTTATGGCAGTTGATGACTTGTACTATTTTTATATAGATGGAATGATAGCGATAGGATAATATTTGGCGACTTATCACCTGTGCCTGGCTAACATTAAAGTACCAAAATGGCACCTAAAGTATAAAAATCGAAGTGGCCCGACCGGAACTGTTGATGGTAGTCACATGACTTAGGCTATTGTTATAGAGATTGTTTTAAAATACCGGGAGACAAAGACTCTGTATACTTAATTCACTTTATTTTAGCTTCTTTTCAAATGTTTAACTGATCCTCTTTAATCAAAAACGAAAACAGCCATTGGATGTCTTAACAGCAACTGATTCGCCCTTAAATTTTTGCAATCAAAGGGAATTGAATGGATACCCGTTTTCAGGGTGCTTTTTTCAGTATAATTTAATCTTCTCTAATATTTTTAAAACTTATCAGATTAGTGTGTTTTTAGATTCTGTGGTTTCTGAACGGTGGTTGGCGACCGTAGCTTGCAGGGGGTAGAGCCCCATAGTTACAATATATACAATCGGTGTAAAAAAATAAATTTTGTTTTCGTTTTGATTTAATTTTTTGAATGATATCAAATTAAATTTCAATTTCGAAAAGTATATTTAAATTAAAAAATAATTGATATTAAAATAACAAATAAAAATAGGGGTTTTTTATTATTTTCGCAATGTATTTCTTTTTTAAAGTAAGATAGCTGCAAAAAATATTCCTCAAATAGTTTAGTTATCAGTATTATTTGGTTTTATACATCTATATTTTTGATGCAGAATAATCCGGCATGCTTCAAATTTGGTTCACCGGCTTATTCTGATAAGGTGCTTCCCTTATTTGATTTTGATTTGATATATAACTCACGTCTTTAACAAAAGTGATTGTATTTATAAATTTGTGCAATTAACAGTATTATTTCTGCGAAATTACATTTTTTTTCTGTATGCACAGTAAAATAGTGGAAAAAATACGTGAAAATAGACTGACCATTTGATTGCTAGATTTTTTGATTGAAATAAACCAAAAAATGTACATTGATATACATTTTTCTTTATATGTTTATAGAGACAATAGATGTAAATCATGCAAATTTTCTCAGCAAAAAATGATGGTAGCTAATACGCCGACGAAGCGTGTTTAATTCTAGTGTTCGGTTCACAGTCCGGTCCTGCAGTCAATTCCATAATGGGCAGCAAATTGGTAGTAAAACATACTGATAATCCTCTGATTTCATTTTTCTGTCCATAAATTCTAAAAATGTTTGGCCGTTGAAAGAAAACCCTCCCCAGGTTATTACGGATCCTTCGCTTTGTTAGCAGCTGAAACAATTCTCGGGTTCTTTCCTTAGGTCATGCAAGTAAAATTTGTGACCATCATGGCCGTCTAAATTCCATTTCTTTAATCACTGAAGATGACAGAAATCCATTTTTCCACATATGGCATATGCTTTCTAGTCCACTTTAGATTTGCATCTTTATGTGTCTGCTTTAAGCAGGGCTTTGCTTTCATTCTCCCGTGAACAACATTTGTTGAAGTATTAATTCTGCTGTGTACAGTGCTTTTTGAAATTCTGGAAATTGATGTAATTTCACGCACAGATAAATTATCAATTGGAACCATTTTTAATAACATTCTACCCTCACGTAATTTGGATTTTCTAGCAGGACCAGAGTGTGTTTTCCAACAAGATGGGATTCCATCCGTAACTCCTAATCATCGAAAACATAGTTTAGGCAAAACAATGTCACAATATTACACAGGCCAGCACTTAGTCCAGATTTGAATCCCATGGAGAACATATGGGAGATCTTATCTCGTAAAATATATGAAAATGGAAAGCAATATACATGTGTAAATGACTTTAAAATTACAATTGACAAAGCGTGGTGTAAAATACCACCTTCTGTAATGCAATGCTTAGTTAATTCTATGAAAGAACGTGCATTCGATGTTATAAAGTGTCGTGGCAATACAATTAAATAGTAAAGGTAAGTTTTTAGTTACTTTTATAAATATAAAACCAAAAAATTTTTTACAGGTGTCTATACTTTTGGGACAGCACATTTTTATATAATTTAATGTATATTTTATAATTTCAAACCTTGGATCATAATTTGTATATGTATGTCAACAAAACTGCTTTTATTCATTACCTATCTCACGAATTTTTATTGTACCTTATTACTTTTTATGTTAATGCAAATTTTATTAATTGTCTAAACTTTTGGGACGCGGTCTAAGTTGTTAGAATATAAGCTATACATTAAAAATAGCACAAAACACCTAGATATTAATATTAGCATAGTTGTTTTACTTTAAGTATAAAATAGCATTGTTAAAACAGCACTAATATGTAGAAAAGCTGCCCTGCAAGTGATATTGAATGAGTGTTTAATAGGTTTAATAATCTCCACATTTTAAACCCTAGACGTAAGTAAGCTGCGGGTTTTTAATAGGTTCAAAGTTCTCCTCATTTTAAATCCTATACCTAAGCAAACTTCCCTTTTCATGGCCATTCCATGAAAAACTGAAAAATGTCCTACACGTGATACTTACATAAATACCTATATCTACTAACTTATAAGTTTCTAAAATATAAACTATACCTTAATAATACACAAAACTCCTAGATATTAACATTAGCATAGTTGTTTTACTTTAAGGATAAAATAGCATTGTTAAAACAGCACGAATATGTAGAAAATATGCCCTGCGAGTCATATTGAATGAGCGTTTAATAGGTTTAATAATCTCCACATTTTAAACCCTAGACTTAAGTAAGCCACGCGTTTTTAATAGGTTCAAAGTTCTCCTCATTTTAAATCCTATGCCTAAGCAATCTGCCCTTTTCATGGCCATTGCATGAAAAAATGAAAAAATGTCCTACGCGTGATACTTAAATAAATACCTATATATGCTAACTTATAAGTTTCTAATATATAAACTATACATTAATAATAACACAAAAACCCTTGATATTAATATTAGCATAGTTGTTTTACTTTAAGGATAAAATAGCATTGTTAAAACAGCACTAATATGTAGAAAAGATGCCCTGCAAGTGATATTGAATGAGCGTTTAATAGGTTTAATAATCTCCAAATTTTAAACCCTAGACGTAAGTAAGCAGCGCGTTTTTAATAGGTTCAAATTTCTCCTCATTTTAAATTCTATACCTAAGCAATCTGCCCTTTTCATGGCCATTCCATGAAAAACTGAAAAAATGTTCCACGCGTGATACTTACGTAAATACGCCCTCCCCCCCCGCAAAAGCGTATCTTTCGGCACACGATCGGACCGCAGCCGGCACTGTCGGTTAAGTGTCGGCATGGGCACATTGGTTTCCGTGAAGTGTCGGCTGCATGTCGGCAACTGAAACTTAAGAATCTGCTTTTTCGACTGCCGATTACCGTAATCGGTCCCCTTATGGTTCCATATCGGCAAGCGACTTACACCGGCAAATGATGCAGGACCGATATGTGATTTCTGACAGTAGCCCGATTAGTTTTGCCAACATCGGTCCGAATTCTTAGCCGACATTTTTTTTTTTTTTTTTTGGTTTGAGTTTAAGTTTTGATAAGATATGTATATTTCATGAATTTCATAAAAAATTCTAACAGTGATAACAACAACAAAAAGAAAATAGCCTATATTTATTTATTTAAAAAAAGTTGTTATTGAATTCATTTTAGAAAGGACTTACAATTATTTGAATCATCAATAAAGTTTTTTAAATCGCTCCTTAAAATTATTATTTATTATAAACTTAATCGTAGAAAAAATAACTTCATAAATTAATTGAACTTATTTTCTATCTATTATATTCATTTTAAAAGTAATATTTAGTTAATTATTAATATTAATAAAAGTTTGTTATTTTATTTTAAAATCAAGTTATTAAAAAAGTGTTTAAAATTATTTTACAAGCTAAATTTAAAAGAAAGATTCAGAAATCTCCCACTTATATAAAAAAAAAAAAAAAAAAAAAAAAAAAAACTTAATAATACTAATAAAAAAAGACAATATTCATTATTAATAATTCTAATTTATTTGATGATTAAAAAAAGTTGATAAGTAAAGGAATCATTATTGCTACATAATCAATCACTAAAAATATATTCTACATTAAATCATCAAATGACAAAAAATAAACTCTTATTCTAATTAAAAGTAATTAATTATCAACTTATTTTTTAATATAATTAATTTTTCTATGTTACAAATATATATTTACTGAATTAACACATTTAATTACATTATAATTCCTAAAGAGAAAATTGTATTAAGAGAAAAACCTCTGGAATTCACATATTTGATTTAATAAGCATTATTAAATTTATAAGGAAGATTCAGAAATATCCCTCATTTAAAGTTATCTTCCAAAATAAAATAAAATATGTAAAATAAATATTTTATTTTGTTTTTAAATTAAAACTATTGATAAGTAACAAATTAATATTGCTACATTCGCATTAAATATATGTTGTATTTTAAATCATCAAAATGACATAAAATGAATCCTTATTCTAATTAAAAGTTATTAATTACCAACTTTTTATTTATTAAAAAAATTTTTCAATGTTAAAAATATATATTTTATAAATTAACGCAACACATGTAATTACATTATAAATCCTAAAAAGAAAATTTGATTAACTGAACAAAACTTCTAAAACAATTTTTTTCAATAATTAATTATTCTTAAATATATATATTTTCTTAATTATACTTAATTATATCTGTGTCTTAAGTATTCTTAAATTTGTTCTTAAATTCGTTTGCTTTAACGAATTTGCTAAGGTATTTATTTGATTCATTTAAATATTAAATTAACTTTTAAATACACTTGCGTAATACAATTACAAATAAATGAATAAATAATAAAATAAAAACACTTAAAAATTCTAATTTTCCCATCTACCACTTACCTTCAACGACAACCTTTACTTATCTATATGTCTTCCCCTTATTACTTCATATAATACTCCCCTTATTACCTCATATAATCCTCCCCTGATCAAGTCTCCGTGGGTAAGTGGTTAAGGCGTCTGCTTCCTGACCTTGGGTACGTCGGATCAAACCCCGACTCTTCTAACGCTGAAACACGTTTCTTTCAAATATACATTCCACGATGGCTCATAGATGGCGCCATCAAAGCAGATTTCTTTTCAAATTACACTGCTGTCGGGCTGTGGCCGGGATTAATATGGATAGCTATCGGCATAGGTTTGTGCCGATACCGGACAGGCTACGTGCCTCATGAATCGGGGCGCATTCGCGCGGCGTATCAAAAAAGATACGGAACCGGTAGCGGCAACCGGTATCGTGCCAATACCGCCGGTAGTGGCAAGCGACTGTCGGCCGATTGCTTACCGATAGTTCTGTGCTTGCAGTGCCTATATCTGCTAACTTATAAGTTTGTAAAATATAAACTATACTTTAATAATAACACAAAACCCCTAGATATTAATATCAGCATAGTTGTTTTACTTTAAGGATAAAATAGCATTATTAAAACTGTACTAATATGTAGAAAAGCTGACCTGCAAGTGATATTGAATGAGCGTTTAATAGGTTTAATAATCTCCACATTTTAAACCCAGTAAGCTGCACGTTTTTAATAGGTTCAAAGTTCTCCTCATTTTAAATCCTATACCTAAGCAATATTCCCCTTTCATGGCCATTCCATGAAAAACTGAAAAAGTCCTACACGTGATACTTACATAAATACCTATATCTATTAACTTATAAGATTCTAAAATATAAACTATACATTAATAATAACACAAAACCCCTAGATATTAATATTAGCATAGTTCTTTTACTTTAAGGATAAAATAGCATTGTTAAAACAGCACTAATATGTAGTAAAGCTGCCCTGCAAGTGATATTGAATGAGCGTTTAATAGGTTTAATAATCTCCACATTTTAAAACCTAGACGCATGTAAGCTGCGCGTTTTTAATAGGTTCAAAGTTCTCATTTTAAATCCTATGCCTAAGGAATCTGCCCTTTTCATGGCCATTGCATGAAAAAATGTCCTACGCGTGATACTTACATAAATACCTTTATCTACTAACTTATAAGTTTCTAATATATAAACTGTACATTAATAATAACACAAAACCCCTAGATATTAATATTAGCATAGTTGTTTTACTTTAAGGATAAAATAGCATTGTTAAAACAGAGCTGATATGTAGAAAAGCTGCCCTGCAAGTGATATTGAATGAGCGTTTAATAGGTTTAATAATCTCCACATTTTAAACCCTAGAAGTAAGTAAGCTGCACGTTTTTAATAGGTTCAAAGTTCTCCTCATTTTAAATCCTATACCTAAGCAATCTTCCCCTTTCATGGCCATTCCATCAAAAACTGAAAAATGTCCTACACGTGGTACTTACATAAATACCTATATCTGTTAACTTATAAGTTGCTAAAATATAAACTATACATGAATAATAACAAAAAATTCCTAGATTCTCATATTAGCATAGTTCAGGCTCGGCGAACCTTTTCACGTGCGCGTGCCAAAAATTCATAAACAATATCTAACAACAATGCAACGTGCCAAACTTATGCAAAAATAATTTCGAAGAGTACGGTGTTTATACGAATTATTGGTTATAAAATCAGTTGTTTTCAGATATTAATATTTAAAAAATATTAAAAATCAAAATGAGATTTTTCTGTATCAGCCATTAAATGAATTTATTTTTAATTCGTAAATAGGATTCATTTATGTGGTGTGTATTCTAGCAAGGGGAAAAAATACCAGTTTTTATTTCATTAATTTTTAACTTATTATTAATGCAACATCCCGATTATAACTTTCGAAGTTGCATTAAACAATGTGCTAATAATGCACTGGTAAGATTTTTGCTGTTGTACGTTCGATGGAAAATGTTCTATATCTAGTTCATATTTTGTTATTTTTACAAATATACACAGTTAAATTGAATTCATTTGCCATTTTATTGCAATCACTGTCAAACGAAATGCATTTAAAAATTACAACTTTTTAAATTCGTATAGAAAGGCAAAATACATGGCGAAAATGCTGCATAGCATGGCAGGAAAAGAAAATTATTCTGATGTGTTAATTCATGCAAGAAATAACTGCATTACTTGTGTACTGTCTCGCGAAACACCAGTAGAAATGTTCGATGCAAAAATACTGGTGTCATATTCTAAACAAAATATTTGGACAATAAGTATCGGTTGTTACGAATAGGGCGGCATTTGCCCTCTAACCCTTTCAGGCGCAGAGTCGTTTTGTTCGTAAAATGATGAAAATGATTGATTGATACCAGAAATTACAAACGAATTTATAAGAAAATAAATGCTTGTTTTTCTCCTGCTACATTATGAAAGAAAAAAATTATGAAAATATTCTGGTTACCGTTTGGCAGGATGGAGTAAATATTAAGTAGTCACATCTGTAATCTCCTCTTGTAAGGGTCAACGATTATTTTACTTTTATGTACAACTTTCTAACTTAAAATTTTACCTTTTGCTAGTGACACATTTCCGATGTATTTTTATACATTATATATGATATATGACGCAATGACTTACAAGGAGAGGGCCAACCTTGTTAATCACAGATTTTGATTATTTTATTATATGTTGTAGTGTAGAGACCCCTTAGTGTCAGGTTCTACGGATTTTATCCAACGCTCCTTAGTTCTTGGGAAACCAGGGGGTCTAATAGTCGTATACAACTTATATACTTTGGTGTCAAAAGGATCGGTTGGTCGTAGCTCAGTTGGTATGGCGTTTGCCGGCTGATCCGTAGATTCCGGGTTCGATACCTGACTGCGCTGCGTTTTTTTTTCTCATTTTTTGTTTTATAAATATACTTGTAAGTATAACTTAATAATCTGATTGTCAATTAAAATTTATAATATTACATATCAATTATAATTTTAACCTATTTATGTTTTTACTTTTAACTAATTAGTTGTAATAAAACATCATAAAACTGTTAATTTTTTTTAAATCACATTTAAAATATATTTCATATATCCTTTATCGATGCAATGATATTGAACAATTGTGTCAATTCGTGAGTTTAAAGAAACATCATTTACGCATTGCTTTAACGAAGGAAGTCAATGCGACAATACTATTATTCAGTTTTTAAAGTAACAAGCATAATTATATTAAAAATTAGCATTAAAGTTAAATTACAACCGATTTTCTGCATATTAAAGATTTTTAAATTTGTAATACGTATGCCTGCGCTTTCAATTATTTTGATTTCTCCTTTATCTTTTTCCTGCTTTTATTTTTATTTTATTTGAATATTCTTTTATTTTATCATACCTAGATGACGCCACTACAGATTTGGTCACGATTTGCGAATTTTAATCATTCAATAATAGATCCAATTTCTTTTTTAACCTCTTTAAAGTATGAAAAATAATAGTTTAAAAATAAAAAAAAGATAAATTTAAGTTTGTTAACATTATAATTAACGTATGATAATTAAATTTTTAATTTAAATTATTAAATTATAATTACAAATATATTTATAAAAATGAAAATGAGAAAAAAATGCATCCAGGTATCGAACCCGGAACACACGGATCAGCCGGCCAACGCCATACCAGCTGAGCTACGACCAACCTAACATTTTGGCACCAAAGTAAGTATTTAAGTTGTGTACGACTATTAGACCCCCTGGTTTCTCAAGAACTAAGGAGCGTTGGATAAAATCCGTTGAACCTTATACTAAGGGGTCTCTACCCTACAACATATATTAAAATAATCAAAATCTGTGATTAACAAGGTTGGCCCTCTCCTTGTTAGAAACAACATATACCTCTTGTAAGGGTTAATGTTTATATTCATTTGATGTATAATTTTCTTTCTTAAAAAATTCACATTTGGCTGTTGAAAAATTCCCGATTTATTTTAAAATATTATATATGATGCAATGAACTTAGAAAAAACAATTACCTCTTATAAGCGTTAAAGGTTATATTCATTTGACGTTCAATTTTCTTTCTTAAAAATTTAACCTTTTGCTATTGAAACATTCCCGATATATTTGTAAACATTATATATGATGCAATGAACTTAGAAATAACATTTACATAGGATTTTACTTAGAAACAACATATATATATATATATATATATATATATATATATATATCTTTTTATAAATATGTGCAAAGAAACATTAGCTATGATAGTTACACAGAATGGGCTGCACCCTTAAATGATGTTACATTTTTGGCTTCTTCCAGCGAGTCTACCTTAATTAGAGTGTGTATGAATCCTAACAAACTTGCAGGATCTTCAACACCACATAGGTTATGCTTCTACCAGCGAATCACGTGATATAATGGGAAATGTACAGCGGCTATTGAAAGGACCTAATGTGTGTTGTAGCTGACGGAAAACAGATAGAACATCTAAAATAATATCTTTAAAAATTAGTAGTGTTTTGACTTTCTTTCTTACATGTTTGGTGACATAAGCACCGCCTCTGAATGATAAGCTCGAGCTCTGACACAAAAATGGCGGATGTCGTTGGCGGATATTTTTAAGCTTTTGAACGGTCTCCTGAATTTACGTACCTCTATTTTCTGAAAGTTTTCTATGACTTATTGAATCTAAAAAAAAAAAGGCAGAGAAATTTTTAGAAATTATTGGTAATCATATTCAACGGACTGTACAAGCACTGAAAAAAATCCGACAACGATACCAGCTATTGTTGTGTCAGCGCTCTGGCCTAGCATTCAGGGGGAGGTCACACAACGATAACGAATTCGTGAAACAATATAAGCAATTTCCACATTTTATTTTTTAACATTTATTTGCGCAAACGATTTTTTTGTACAAAAGCAATACTTCTCAGAAAATTGTCATTGTCTGTTTTTCTGTGTCTTGTCCAGTTCTCGAAAACAATACGTTAACTATAAACTTTACTTCTACAGGAAGGTGTAAACTTTCTTGACAATGAACAGATAGACACTTTACTGTAACCTACACTGTTAAAAATATCGTGAAAAATTACCTCTGTTTTTCAAGGCTATATATTTTCTGACTAATAAGAGTGCTTCATAGGTATTAATGTGGCGTTCTCATTGGTCAGAAAACAGAGAGCCTTTAAAAACAGAGATACTTTTTCACGATATTTTTAACAGTGTAGACACCATTTTTTGACTGCTTACTGTAACCTAGATCTAACAAAAACATAGCTGTGAAAAAAGGGAGCCAAGTTCTGTAAAGACAATGGCAAGAAAAGAAGTGATATCTAAGTGGGTGCCAAGTTCAAATAAAATTCACTCAAACTTACCTACTGAAGTATTATAGCATTTTTAAAATTGTTTAGAAATAAAAATTATTGATAGCATATTAATAATAAATCTAGCACTTGCCAAGTTTTTACCTACGAGTCATTTATTTTTATTAATGACATTATTATATCAAAACATGTTATTTCATGTTTGGAAGCCTTCATTTGAGTGAGCTCCTTTCTTTTGAAGGGTGGAAGGATAAAATATATCCCACCTAATTTTAACTGCAAAATGCCACATTGACAACTAGAATTCAGGACTAAAAAGTCTAATTTTATTAAATAACTGAAAAGAAGCTTTTACCCATTTTGAAATAAATTTGTTTTTAAATTCTGGTGTGATTCCATCATTTCAGCATGTCACGAATAAAAGCTCTTTGCCCCTGAAAGGTTAAAGGGGTGCAGTCTCTAGAGGGATGACCAAGAACAAGCGTAAAGGTATCTGTCTCTTTCTCAGGCCGTTTAGTCTGTTTGCATTGAGGTTTCAGGAGGATGGGTGCTAGAGTAATAACCAAAGACGAGCGGGAGTGTATCTGTGTATTTATTGGTTTATCAAATCTTTAACATGTGTCATTTGTTTATAATAATAACTATATTAATTTTTTTTATAACGACAATGTTGTTAATATTAACATCATCATTTTATTAAGACATGAAATTGATGGGCATAACATTTATCGAAAACTTGCCAAGTTCTAGATTTATTATTAATATGCTATCAATAATTTTTATTTCTAAACAATTTAAAAAATGCTATAATACTTCTGTAGGTAAGTTTGAGTGAAATTTATTTGAACTTGGCACCCACTTAGATATCACTTCTTTTCTTGCCATTGTCTTTACAGAACTTGGCTCCCTTTTTTCACAGCTATGTTTTTGTTAGATATCATTACTTTTTGTAAAGTTACAATATATTTAGACACTTTACTTAATGCTTTTTAATGTGTTTACATGTGACTATTTTATTCACCAAGCAACATTCAATTTTAATTTAAATTTCCAACAACAAACTATTTGGCTGTCAATTTGCAGCTGAAATCTATATTTTAATACTGCTACATTGAATGCATGTTTTGAAACGAAATGTATTGATTCGAAATTTTTATTGTTTCTGAAACAACAATTCCTATTAAATTCCTATATTAAATTTTCCTATTAAATTTTCCAATTAAATATCCTATAGCTGGGCCTGCTTTTTTGTACTGAAAGTGAAAAATAAAGTTATGTGCTTATGCCACACTGGTACCGGCAAAGAGGCACTGCAGAGGAAGCACATTGCCTCTCCCTGCATTTTCAAATTTAACTAATTAAATAACCTTTTCTCTGATTATTTTCAAAATAACAAGTGGGTAAGTGTGATCACAGATCGCACAGAGGGTTTCATTTAATATTCCTTTCAAAACACTTTATCCTTTTGAAAAATCTGTTAGTTCCACATTTCGCAACCAGGGGCGCACTCTATTCTAAACAAACCTCCATCCGAACGAAACTCCGCTTTACATACTATCCGTAGATATATTAGTCGAGGGGATTGAACCTATAGCACACGAGATAAGTCGGCGCCCCTAGCGGTAAAAAGTGGAACTAAAATATGTAAGACTATGGTGTATAATATGAAAGAATGGTCAAAGGGGTGACGGCAAAAGTTGGAAAAGTGCTCCCCAGGTGAAAAGGACGCAGGTTAGAAAAATTGCTTAAAATACACAAGTTAGAGCCCGGAGGAGTAAATAATATAAGACTTTTTCAAAATTTTATGATTTGTCGTGTGGTCTAAGGTATTCAGCTATACGTATGAAAAAAGTCATGTCTCCAACTTAATTAGGGGCTCCCTTAGAAAGAATTGCTTAAAATACATATGTGGTAGCTCAAAGAGTTAAGCATAAGAATTTTTCAAGATTTTATTATTTGTCACCTGGCCTCAAGTGTTCTGCTGTAAGTATGCAAAATTTCAAATCTGCAGTTTAATAAGAGGCTCAGTTAGAAAGAATTGCTTAAAATACGCATGTGGAAGCCCAAAGGGTTAAATGTACGGCTTTTTCAAAATTTTATAATTTGTCATTTGATGTGTGTTCAGCTATAAGTATGCAAATTTTCACGCCTCCAACCTAATTAGGGGATCACTTAGAAAGAATTGTTTAAAATACACATGTGGGAGCCCAAAGGGTTAAATGTACGACTTTTTGAAAATGTTATGATTTGTCGCTTGATGTGAGGTGTTCAGCTATAAGTATGCAAAATTTCACGCCTCCAACATAATTAGAGGCTCCCTTTGAAAAAATTGTTTAAAATACACATGGGGGAGCCCAAAGGGTTAAATGTACGACTTTTTCAAAATTTTATGATTTCTCGTTTGATGTGAGGTGTTCAGCTATATGTATGCTGAATTCCACGCCTCCAACCTAATTAGGGGCTCACTTAGAAAGAATTGATTAAAACACACATGTGGGAGCCCAAAGGGTTAAATGTACGACTTTTTCAAAATTTTATAGATTTTCGTTTGATGTGATGTGTTCATCTATAAGTATGTACAATTTTACGCCTCCAACCTAATTAGGGGCTCAGGATTGTTTAAAATACACATGTGAGACCCCAAAGGGTTAAATTTAAAACTTTTTCAAAATTTTATAATTTGTCATTTGCTGTGAGGTGTTCAGCTATAAGTATGCAAAATTTCACGTCTCCAACCTTGTTAGAGGCTCACATAGAAAGAATTGTTTAAAATATACATGTGGGAGCCCAAAGGATTAAATGTACTACTTTTTCAAACTGTTATGGTTTGTCATTTGATGTGAAGTGTTCAGCTATAAGTATGCAAAATTTCATGCCTCCAACCTAATTAGGGCTCACTTAGAAAGTATTTTTTTTAAATACACATGTGGGATCCCAAATGGTTAAATGTACGACTTTTTTAAAATTTTATGATTTGTCGTTTGATGTGAGGTGTTCAGCTATAAGCCTGTAAAATTTCACGCCTCCAACCTAATTAGGGGCTCACTTAGAAAGAATTATTTAAAATACACATGTGGGAGCCAAATGGTTAAATGTACGACTTTTTCAAAATTTTATGATTTGTCGTTTGATATGAGGTGTTCAGCTATAAGCCTGTAAAATTTCACGCCTCCAACCAAATTAGGGGCTCACTTAGAAAGAGTTGTTTAAAATACACATTTGGGAGCCAAAGGGTTAAATGTACGACTTTCTCAAAGTTTTATGATTTGTCGTATGATGTGTGGTGTTCAGCCATAAGTATGCAAAATTTCAAGTATCCAACATGTATAGTTTCTGATAACGGGCTCTGTGACGGACAGAATATCTCAATTTGTTGATTTTCTGTAAGCAAGTAAAACCAGATAAACCCCCATTAAGTAGATAGGTTTACAATAGAAGTCTATGGGAATTTGGCGAAATATAAGAGATATCGCCAAGGTGGCGTCACTTTTGGCGACTAATTTTGGTCGCCAAATTTGGCGATATATCGCCATGTTGGCGAGAAACTTGGCGGTATTTGGCGACAGAACAGAGTCCCCTCCTACGGCAAATTAAAATTTCGCCTAATAGACGTAATGTTAAAGTAAAAATGGGCACCCCCAGGTGGGTAATTCATCGATTTTCACAATTTTTTTATTTTTTTCCTTAGTTTTGTAGTGTAAACAAACTTCGCACCAAATTTGAAGTCTGTAGCTGCAGTAGATATACGAGATCTTTTTGATGAGTGAGTCAGTCAGTCAGTCAGTCAGTCAGTGGTAAAATTATCGATTATCAGACATTTTCAAATGCCATTATCTCGGAAACTAATTATGCGTTATTTATAAAATTTTGGATTTTAGGTAATTAGGGTGGCCTTACTACACATTTCGTATAACAAGTACGTAGGTCTCATAGATATTCAGTAGTAGAGCATTGAAATTTGACGAAAACAGCTCGAAATGGTTCGTGTAAATAACACACGGCTATGTCAGGCGAACTTGGCTGACACACTGCCGTGTGTCTAGATACCATTTTTAGCCTTACTGCTATCAATGTTCAAAAGTCAAGAGTGTGAAAAGGAATTATATTTGGCATGTAGCGCTATGTTTATGAACAAAAAATGTAATATTATGCTATCTGGGATAACTATGATACATCCTATGATTTATTTATAGACAGCTGAAACATCGAAACAAGTTGTATTCTTACTACGGTACATCTTCACATTATTTTTAACCCCTTAACACTAGAACCGCCGGAAATTTTACTCAAGTGTTATTAAAATATTTTACACCGGAATTTTTATTTAAAATTATCAAAGTTATTTATTTAACTTATTTCTCCGCGGTACAAATTTAACTTATTTCAGAAAGAAATTTCTGGTTCGAATCGAAATATTTTTATTTGGCACCGGTCAAAATGACCACTATGGCGGTTCTAGTGTTAAGCATCGTGCCCGATAAGTTTAGGCTACTTTTTTTTAAAAATTCAGATTGTTTGATTGCCACCACTTTTTAAAAGTAGTAATATTCACTTTTTTTAATGCCAGATAAAACGATGCGAGAATAAAGCCGACTGCACTCTTTTAAAAAAATTGGTGGGAATTAAAGAATCTGAATTAAGAAAAAAAATAGCCTACACTGCTCGTCAATGTCACAGGCGCAAAATTAAGTGGTTTAGGGATAAAAGTTAATTGGTTATTATTTCTATCAGATTGTTTCTTAGACTGACAGATTTTTTTTTATACTTTGCTAAATATCTATGCTCGTTCTCACCATCTACGTAATTTACAGGTCAAAAACAAAAACATCGATGAAAAGGACCATTGTTAAGAAATACTGTACAGTTCTTGATTTAATGGTTTTAATATACTGGCATATTCAGAAAATGGTAGCTGAATCGGAAGTACCGTTTTTGGGTTATCGTGTTTAATCCGATGTTACCGTTAAAGTGTATAATTCAGTTATTTCATGAAATAACTAACAAAGTCCGTTAAAGTGTATAAAATTATTGGATTCCATGGTATAACTAGTTATTTTATAGAATAACGATTGCCTAACCGTTAAAGTTTAAAATAAACATTTTGACTTAAAAACAAATCCATTGATTTATAAATTAACTGACAATAAATAGTTAAAGTCACTCAAAAACTACATTTCAAATTATTAATAGTTGAATTGATAAGTAATATATAAAAACATAATGCATAACATATTATTTTTATATTAGTTAAACAGTAATACAACAATACAGAATTTAGTGTGGCAATATATTTAAATTTTTATAACTTATAATTACATAATTATATGGTATTTTGCCCTGCTGGCAAAAAAAATTACGCTTTTTAAAACATATTGCAAAGATTTTATCCAAAACGCAAAATATAAATAATGTTTACAAAAGAAACAATAATATTAATAATAATTTTAAAAATTATTAAAAAATGACATGCTGATAGGAATAATTATGTTATTTAATAGCAACATGTCATAAACTTTTTTTTTAAATTAATAATGCAAGATCATTTTTATTTAAAATTTATGAAATACCTTCATTTTAATTTCCATTATTTATAAGAACAAGGATTGCTGTGATGACACTTAGAATTTCATTGCATATTATTTTTTATATAGGGACACATTTTATTATTACACAGTGATAATAAAAAGTACACAAACATTTTTTTTAAATCCTTGTCCAGTGACGCAGCTTTCAGCTGTTGCAAAAGATCGAAGCGTTGTTTCAATATTTAGAATTTCTTCAATTAAAAGTAATTTTTGCTCACATATACTGAACTGAGACCTAGAGTACAGTTGCGTGATTAGCGTATTTCGTGTTCTTAATAGAAAAAATCTATCGCTAGTTTTTTCCACGATTGCAGCTGAAACAGATCTAGCATCTCTTCTTCCCCTCCCAACTTCTTGAAATGGAATGCGGACTGTAAGGCATGTAGATGCCTAAGAATAAAAATTTTCAAAGGTTAATTTAATTTACGTAGCTTGAAATTTCTAAATATTTTTTTTAGCTCCTTGTCTTTCTTTCTCTATATTTATTTTTTTATACACAACCTGCAAATCTTCTGTACCATTTTGCCTTCCGTCTAATATATTTCTAAGCATGTAAAATAGATAGGCTGCTCATATTTACAGTAAAATAGGCTATCTTCCTCATTTTGTGAACGCACAACACAAATTTTTATAGTTTCAGTCGAAGGTGTAATTTCGATGGAAACAGCATTATCATAAGATCAAAGGATACTTTCACAGTTTGATTCAAAGATGTTTCTTTTACAAAAACAGTGTCATCATCAAGTTCAATGAATACAGTCAAGCACATTTAATGCATTTTCAAATTGTTGTTCATACTCTAATGAATCAAGCACGTCTCTTGAATAGAAGTTGTGAACAGTCGAAATCTGAAAGCATCGCACACATAACCTCGTAAAGCGTTCTCTTTATATCAGAATGAAGGTATCTATTTTTCATAAATTTAATAAGTTTAAGTCCGTGACTCTATGAAGTAAATTGGTAGTCTTGCATCCAAGTTGTCACTATACTTTTTATCTTTTGGTTAGCCCTCTCAACGCTACCTTGACTCTGACTATGTATGGGTTTACCATGTTCGATCTCCATCGTGACCAAGTTCCAGCCAAGTTATTTTCATGTCGTCTATAATTTTGCGTCGGAATAAGTTGTTGTCGGATTACAGATTATACCAAATAGAAATATGTCCGACAACCGCCGGGCGACTTCTTCTGCTCTCTTTGTTTGAATAGATCTTAAAATCACAAACTTCGTCAAATAATCTTGGTAAACATATATAAATTAAAGATTCCATTACGTTGAGACAATAAATTTATAAGATGTACTTGACATCTGGAATTTAGATGAGAAAACACTATATGTATAACCCCACTTTCTTCTTACCCATATTTTTGTTGTTGTTGTTGTTGTTGTTGAAAAGGTTCTCAAACACTTAAAAAAAGCTTTATACTTGTCTGAGTAATGTTTTTACATCTTCTAGGACATCATAATCCTGGATTAACCAATAGTCACATGGTATTTTTTCAATGCAGCTTTGGCCTTATTTACTTCTGCAATCGCATTTAATATTTTTTTCACGAGTTACTGTTTTTCTTTGTTTCACGCTTTTTAACATGGATTCCAACAGTTCTTTCATAAAGTTTTTCTTATTTACCGATTAATCTCTCATACCTTTAGAACTCATTGTTTTAAAAAAAAGATTTCAAAAATATCTGTGAATAACCCCAAATAAAAAACGCTAACATAAATACACCGCTTACAAATTTATGCAAGCTTAATACACATATCGACAAAACATGCACTTCGAAAGACAGCATAAAAGAAGAGGTCTAAGAAATTCAGCATACACTCTGACTGCGGAGCAGCCATAACCAATTCAAAACTGAATAAAAACAGCTATAATCGGTTCAAAGGGCTTTCGTTTGCCGTCTTTAATACTTTAACGGTCAGACAATCGTTATTCTATAAAATAACTAGTTAAATCGTAAAATTGAATAATTTTACAAACTTTAACGGACTTGGTTAGTTATTTCATAGAATAACTAGCTATTTTATGGAATAACGGATTATACACTGTTAACGGTAACACCGTTACTGTTAACGGTAACACCGATACGCTATACGAGTTATAATTCTGAAACCTTTATTACACAATGCGTTCGGAAAATAATAAAGTGATAATTCGTTTTTGAAGAATATATTTTTAAAATAATACGTTGCATATACAAGTGAATAATCCCGGGGTTCCCGGGTTACAGAATGCAAGTGAAAACCATGGTATATATTATTTCTGACATTAACATCTATTTTTCTCTGCACTTACTAAAGGCACTGCGATGAATTAAATATTTTTTTTTGAAGATTCTTCAAGCGGCTTTTGATGTGGTAGACTTATATACCGTTAACACATATTGTTTGATAAAAAGAATCGCAGTTAATCAAAAATTTATGACAAAAATGTATCAGCAAATAATCAAATTAGTCCTCAATAGTCTTAATAATCAATAGAGTCGCAATGCTCTACTGTTCTTATTTCTTTTTTTTATATTGAGAACTCTAATAGATTTTTTACATTTAATATGTTTTTTAGAATACCCACTAGCAATACTTAAGGGGAAGAGGGATCTTAAAAATCAGTTTTCTATTTTTTTGTAAATTTCACTTTAAATATTACTCAAGGGTACATTATATACATTATAACATGCATTTATCACAAAAAAATAAAAAATAAAATTATTTTTTAGGAAAAAAAATGGAATTTTATGCATCGTCTTAGAAATGTTCGAAATACCCCCTGCGCGTTCCTTATCAATGAAAATCCACAATATTTTTTTATAAAAGTTTGGATTATATATATAAATAAAACTGTGCATCGAATTTTATATATTTGAATATAAAAGTATAAAAAAAATTCCAAATTTTTTGAAAATTTTTCGAAAAAATTTCAAAATTTTTCATTTTTTTTTTTTTTTTTTTTTTTTTTTTTTTTTTTTTACTTTCATATTCAAATAGTATATAAAATTCGATGCACAGTTTTATTTATATATGTCGTAGGCTAATTGAGAAATCAGGCTCTTTGCAAAGAGCCTAGGCTGTTTGCAATGAGCCGGTCTAATTGGAGAATCATCTTCCTTTTTCCAATAAGCCTGATATTTTTCAGGCTTATTGCAAAGAGCCTAAGCAGTGTTAGGCTAATTGAAAACTGACCACTTGTTTCTCAATCAGCCTGCTATTTTTTAGGCTTATTGCAAAGAGCCTAAGCAGTGTTAGGCTAATTGAAAAATGACCGTTTATTCAAAAATGACCACTTATATCCCAATCAGTGTGATTTTTTAGACTTATTAACCAATAACCCGAACCCGAAAAAATAATTACAACAGACCGTGCCCAGATCTGAGCAAGACAAAATAATTTCAGTCTACACGCAACCGGACCGGAACCTGAAATTTCCTTTTGAAAAAAAACCTGAAATCTGACCCGAACCAAATCTGATAACCGATTAAAAAATATTGCAAAAAACTATCGGATCCGAGCAAGACAAAATAATTTCTGAGGACAGGCAACCCGACCCGAACCTAAAAATTCAATTTGAAAAAAGAACGAAATCTGACCCGAACCAAATCTTAACCAGACAAAAATATTCCATAGAACTATAACCCGATCAGAGCAAGAAAAAATAATTTCCATGGACAAGTTACCCGGTCCGAACCTAAAAATGTCATTTGCAGAAAAAACCCGAAATCTAACCCGAACCAAATCTGAAACCGAAAAAAATATTCCAAAGAACCATAACCCGTTCCAAGCAAGAGAAATAATTTCCCTGGACATGTTACCCGACACGAACCTAAAAATTGCATTTGAAAAAAGCCGAAATCTGGCCCGAACCAAATCTGAACCCGACAAAAATATTCCATTGAATCATAAACCGATCAGAGCAAGACAAAATAATTTCCCTGGACACGCAACCCGTCCCGAACCTAAAAAGTCCATTTGTAAAAATGCCGAATTCTGAGTCGAACCAAATCTGAACCCGACAAAAATATTCCATTTAATAATAACCCGATCCGAGCAAGCCAAAATAATTTTCCTCGACATGTTACCCGACCGGAACCTAAAAATTCCATTTGAAAAAAAACCCGAAATCTGACGCGAATCAAATCTGAACCAGAAAACCTGATCAGAGCAAGAAAAAATAATTTCCGTGGAGAAGTTACCTGGTTTCAACCTAAAAATGTCATTTGAAATAAAACCCGAAATCTGAAACGAACCAAATCTGAACCCGAAAAAAATATTCCAAAGAACAGTAACCCGTTCCAAGCAAGTTAAAATAATTTCCCTGGACATGTTACCCAACACGAACCTAAAAATTCCATTTGAAAAAAGCCGAAATCTGACCCGAACAAAATCTGAACCCGACAAAAATATTCCATTGAATCATAACCCGATCAGAGGAAGACAAAATAATTTTCCCTGGACACGCAATCCGACCCGAACCTAAAAATTCCATTTGTAAAAAAGCCGATTTCAGAGCCGAACCAAATCTGAACCCGACAAAAATATTCCATTGAATCATAACCCGATCAGAGCAAGACAAAATAATTTTTCCTGGACAAGCATTCCGACCCGAACCTAAAAAGTCCATTTGTAAAAAAGCCGATTTCTGAGCCGAACCAAATTTGAACCAGACAAAAATATTCCATAGAACTATAACCTGATCAGAGCAAGAAAAAAAATATTTTCCCTGGACACTGAACCCGACCCGAACTAGAAATTCCATTTGAAAAAAAGCGGATTCCTGAGATGAACAAATCTGAACCCGACAAATATTTTCCAAAGAAACATAACCTGATCCAAGGAAGACAAAATAATTTCAACCTACACGAAACCGGACCGGAACCTGTAATTTCCATTAAAAAAAAACCTGAAATCTGACCCGAACTAAATCTGATAACCGATTAAAAAGTATTGCAAAAAACTATCGGATCCGAGCAAGACAAAATAATTTCTAAAGATATGCAACCCGACCCGAACCTAAAAATTCAATTTGAATAAAGAACGAAACCAGACAAAAATATTCCATAGAACTATAACCCGATCAGAGCAAGAAAAAATAATTTCCGTGGACAAGTTAACCGGTCAGAACCTAAAAATGTCTTTTGAAGAAAAAAACCGAAATCTGACACGAACCAAATCTGAACCCGAAAAAAATATTCCAAAGAACCATAACCCGTTCCAAGCAAGAGAATATAATTTCCCTGGACATGTTACCCGACACGAACCTAAAAATTCAATTTGAAAAAGCCGAAATCTGACACGAACCAAATCTGAACCCGACAAAAATATTCCATTTAATAATAACCCGATCCGAGCAAGACAAAATAATTTCCCTCGACATGTTACCCGACCGGAACCTAAAAATTCCATTTGAAAAAACCCCGAAATCTGACCCGAACCAAATTTGAACCAGACAAAAATATTCCATAGAACTATAACCTGATCAGAGCAAGAAAAAAAAATTCCGTGGACAAGTTACCCGGTCAGAACCTAAAAATTTCATTCGAAAAAAACCCCAAATCTAACCCGAACCAAATCTGAACCCGAAAAAAATATTCCCAAGAACCGTTCCAAGCAGGTGAAAATAATTTTCCTAGACATGTTATTCGACACGAACCTAAAAATTCCATTTGAAAAAAGCCCAAATCTGACCCGAACCAAATATGAACCCGACAAAAATATTCCATTGAATCATAACCCGATCAGAGCAAGACAAAATAATTTCCCTGGACACGCAGTCCGACCCGAAACTAAAAAGTCCATTTGTAAAAAAGCCGAATTCTGAGCCGAACCAAATCTGAACCCGACAAAAATATTCCATTTAATAATAACCCGATACGAGCAAGACAAAATAATTTCCCTTGACATGTTACACGACCGAAACCTAAAAATTCCATTTGAAAAAACCCCGAAATATGACCCGAACCAAATCTGAACCAGACAAAATTATTCCATAGAACTATAACCCGATCAGAGCAAGAAAAAAAATTCCGTGGACAAGTTACCCGGTCCGAACCTAAAAATGTCATTCGAAATAAAAACCCGAAATCTGAACCGACCAAATCTGAACCCGAAAAAAATATTCCATAGAACTATAACCGGATCAGAGCAAGAAAAAAAATTCCGTGGACAAGTTACCCGGTCCGAACCTAAAAATGTCATTCGAAATAAAAACCCGAAATCTGAACCGAACCAAATCTGAACCCGAAAAAAATATTCCATAGAACTATAACCGGATCAGAGCAAGAAAAAATATTTTCCGTGGACAAGTTACCCGTCCGAACCTAGAAATGTCATTTGAAAAAAAAAAACGAAATCTAACCCGAACCAAATCTGAACCCGAAAAAAATATTCCAAAGAACCATAACCCGTTCCAAGCAAGAGAAAATTATTTCCCGGGACATGTTACCCGATATGAACCTAAAAATTCCATTTGAAAAAAGCCGAAATCTGAGCCGAACCAAATCTGAACCCAACAAAAATATTCCATTTAATAATAACCCGATCCGAGCAAGACAAAATAATTTCCCTCGACATGTTACCCGACCGGAACCTAAAAATTCCATTTGAAAAAACCCCGAAATCTGACCCGAACCAAATTTGAACCAGACAAAAATATTCCATAGAACTATAACCTGATCAGAGCAAGAAAAAAAATTCCGTGGACAAGTTACCCGGTCAGAACCTAAAAATTTCATTCGAAAAAAACCCCAAATCTAACCCGAACCAAATCTGAACCCGAAAAAAATATTCCCAAGAACCGTTCCAAGCAGGTGAAAATAATTTTCCTAGACATGTTATTCGACACGAACCTAAAAATTCCATTTGAAAAAAGCCCAAATCTGACCCGAACCAAATATGAACCCGACAAAAATATTCCATTGAATCATAACCCGATCAGAGCAAGACAAAATAATTTCCCTGGACACGCAGTCCGACCCGAAACTAAAAAGTCCATTTGTAAAAAAGCCGAATTCTGAGCCGAACCAAATCTGAACCCGACAAAAATATTCCATTTAATAATAACCCGATACGAGCAAGACAAAATAATTTCCCTTGACATGTTACACGACCGAAACCTAAAAATTCCATTTGAAAAAACCCCGAAATATGACCCGAACCAAATCTGAACCAGACAAAATTATTCCATAGAACTATAACCCGATCAGAGCAAGAAAAAAAATTCCGTGGACAAGTTACCCGGTCCGAACCTAAAAATGTCATTCGAAATAAAAACCCGAAATCTGAACCGAACCAAATCTGAACCCGTAAAAAATATTCCATAGAACTATAACCGGATCAGAGCAAGAAAAAAAATTCCGTGGACAAGTTACCCGGTCCGAACCTAAAAATGTCATTCGAAATAAAAACCCGAAATCTGAACCGAACCAAATCTGAACCCGAAAAAAATATTCCATAGAACTATAACCGGATCAGAGCAAGAAAAAATATTTTCCGTGGACAAGTTACCCGTCCGAACCTAGAAATGTCATTTGAAAAAAAAAAAACGAAATCTAACCCGAACCAAATCTGAACCCGAAAAAAATATTCCAAAGAACCATAACCCGTTCCAAGCAAGAGAAAATTATTTCCCGGGACATGTTACCCGATATGAACCTAAAAATTCCATTTGAAAAAAGCCGAAATCTGAGCCGAACCAAATCTGAACCCAACAAAAATATTCCATTGAACCATAACCAGATCTGAGCAAGACAAAATATTTTCCCTGGACACAGAACCCGACCCGAACTAAAAATTCCATTTGAAAAAAAGCCGATTCCTGAGATGAACAAATCTGAACCCGACAAATATTTTCCAAAGAACCATAACCTGATCCAAGGAAGACAAAATAATTTCAACCTACACGAAACCGGACCGGAACCTGTAATTTCCATTAAAAAAAACCTGAAATCTGACCCGAACCAAATCTGATAACCGATTAAAAAATATTGCAAAAAACTATCGGATCCGAGCAAGACAAAATAATTACTGAAGATATGCAACCCGACCCGAACCTAACAATTCAATTTGAAAAAAGAACGATATCTGAACCAGACAAAAATATTCCATAGAACTATAACCCGATCAGAGCAAGAAAAAATAATTTCCGTGGACAAGTTAACCGGTCAGAACCTAAAAATGTCATTTGAAGAAAAAACCCGAAATCTAACCCGAACCAAATTTGAAACCGAAAAAAATATTCCAAAGAACCATAACCCGTTCCAAGCAAGAGAAATAATTTCCCTGGACATGTTACCCGACACGAACCTAAAAATTCTATTTGAAAAAAGCCGAAATCTGACCCGAACCAAATCTGAACCCGACAAAAATATTCCATTGAATCATAAACCGATCAGAGCAAGACAAAATAATTTCCCTAGACACGCAACCCGTCCCAAACCTAAAAAGTCCATTTGTAAAAATGCCGAATTCTGAGCCGAACCAAATCTGAACCCGACAAAAATATTCCAGTTAATAATAACCCGATCTGAGCAAGCCAAAATAATTTCCCTCGACATGTTACCTGACCGGAACCTAAAAATTCCATTTGAAAAAAACCCCGAAATCTGACGCGAACCAAATCTGAACCAGACAACCTGATCAGAGCAAGAAAAAATAATTTCCGTGGAGAAGTTACCTGGTTTGAACCTAAAAATGTCATTTGAAAATAAAACCCGAAAACTGACACGAACCAAATCTGAACCCGAAAAAAATATTCCAAAGAACCATAACCCGTTCCAAGCAAGTTAAAATAATTTCCCTGGACATGTTACCCAACACGAACCTAAAAATTCCATTTGAAAAAAGCCGAAATCTGACCCGAACCAAATCTGAACCCGACAAAAATATTCCATTGAATCATAACCCGATCAGAGCAAGACAAAATAATTTCCCTGGACACGCAACCCGACCCGAACCTAAAAACTCCATTTGTAAAAAAAGCCGAATTCTGAACCGAACCAAATTTGAACCAGACAAAAATATTCCACAGAACTATAACCTGATCAGAGCAAGAAAAAAAAATTCCGTGGACAAGTTACCCGGTCAGAACCTAAAAATTTCATTCGAAAAAAACCCCAAATCTAACCCGAACCAAATCTGAACCCGAAAAAATTATTCCCAAGAACCGTTCCAAGCAGGTGAAAATAATTTTCCTGGACATGTTATTCGACACGAACCTAAAAATTCCATTTGAAAAAAGCCCAAATCTGATCCGAACCAAATATGAACCCGACAAAAATATTCCATTGAATCATAACCCGATCAGAGCAAGACAAAATAATTTCCCTGGACACGCAGTCCGACCCGAAACTAAAAAGTCCATTTGTAAAAAAGCCGAATTCTGAGCCGAACCAAATCTGAACCCGACAAAAATATTCCATTTAATAATAACCCGATACGAGCAAGACAAAATAATTTCCCTTGACATGTTACACGACCGAAACCTAAAAATTCCATTTGAAAAAACCCCGAAATATGACCCGAACCAAATCTGAACCAGACAAAATTTTTCCATAGAACTATAACCCGATCAGAGCAAGAAAAAAAATTCCGTGGACAAGTTACCCGGTCCGAACCTAAAAATGTCATTCGAAATAAAAACCCGAAATCTGAACCGAACCAAATCTGAACCCGAAAAAAATATTCCATAGAACTATAACCGGATCAGAGCAAGAAAAAAAATTCCGTGGACAAGTTACCCGGTCCGAACCTAAAAATGTCATTCGAAATAAAAACCCGACATCTGAACCGAACCAAATCTGAACCCGAAAAAAATATTCCATAGAACTATAACCGGATCAGAGCAAGAAAAAATATTTTCCGTGGACAAGTTACCCGTCCGAACCTAGAAATGTCATTTGAAAAAAAAAACGAAATCTAACCCGAACCAAATCTGAACCCGAAAAAAATATTCCAAAGAACCATAACCCGTTCCATGCAAGAGAAAATTATTTCCCGGGACATGTTACCCGAAATGAACCTAAAAATTCCATTTGAAAAAAGCCGAAATCTGAGCCGAACCAAATCTGAACCCAACAAAAATATTCCATTGAACCATAACCAGATCTGAGCAAGACAAAATATTTTCCCTGGACACAGAACCCGACCCGAACTAAAAATTCCATTTGAAAAAAAGCCGATTCCTGAGATGAACAAATCTGAACCCGACAAATATTTTCCAAAGAACCATAACCTGATCCAAGGAAGACAAAATAATTTCAACCTACACGAAACCGGACCGGAACCTGTAATTTCCATTAAAAAAAACCTGAAATCTGACCCGAACCAAATCTGATAACCGATTAAAAAATATTGCAAAAAACTATCGGATCCGAGCAAGACAAAATAATTACTGAAGATATGCAACCCGACCCGAACCTAACAATTCAATTTGAAAAAAGAACGATATCTGAACCAGACAAAAATATTCCATAGAACTATAACCCGATCAGAGCAAGAAAAAATAATTTCCGTGGACAAGTTAACCGGTCAGAACCTAAATATGTCATTTGAAGAAAAAACCCGAAATCTAACCCGAACCAAATTTGAAACCGAAAAAAATATTCCAAAGAACCATAACCCGTTCCATGCAAGAGAAAATAATTTCCCTGGACATGTTATCCGACACGAACCTAAAAATTCCATTTGAAAAAAGCCGAAATCTGACCCGAACCAAATCTGAACCCGACAAAATATTCCATTGAACTATAACCCGATCCGAGCAAGACGAAATAATTTCCGTGGACACGCAACGCAACACGAACCTACAAATTTCATTTGTAAAAAACCCGAACCAAATCTGAACCCGACAAAAATATTCAAGAGAACCATAACCTGATCCGAGCAAGACAAAATAATTTCCGTGGACATGTTACCCAAACCCGAACTGAAAAATTCAATAAAAAAACCCGAATCTGGCCGGAACCAAATCTGAACCCGACAAGATATTCCAAAGGAATAAAACCGTACAAAATTATTTCCGTGGGCACGCAACCCGACACGAACCTAAAAATTTTGTTTGGAGAAAACCCGAACGATGAGTCGAACGAAATCCGATACCTATAAAAATATTCTAAAGAACCATAACACTTTCGGAGCAACGGAAAATAATTTCCGTTCACACGCAACCCGTACCGAACCTAAACATTCCATATAAAAAAACCTGAAATCTGATCCGAACCTTATCTGAATCCTACAAAAATATTCCAAAGAACCATAAGCGGATCTGAGCAAGACAAATTAATTACCGTTGACACGCAACCCTAACCGAACCTGAAAATTCCATATGAAAAATCGAAATATGACGCAAACAAAATCCGAATCCGACATAAATATTCTAAAGAACCGTAACCGGATCCGAGCAAGTCAAAATATTTTCAGTTGGCATGCAACCAGATCCGAACCTGAAAGTTCTACTTGAAGTTAACCAAACCTGACCAGAACCCGAAATAAAAATACATCAGTGTTTAACCCGATCCGAGCAAGGCGAATTAATTTGATATATTGTACGAATAATATATAGGCGAATAATTGTACTCGCAATACGTACAAAACCCGAAAATTCTATTTGAAGACAACCTTAAATCCGTCCTGAACTCGATCTGTAAACGACAAAAATATTTCAACGAACCGTAACTCGATCGGAGAATGACAAAATAAATTTCTTCGACACGCAAACTGTACCGATCCTAAAATTTCCATTCGAAGCCAACCCGAAAACCGACTAGAACCGGATAAAAACGTTACGTGCGACGGTACCCGATCCGCGCAACACAGAATAATTTCCGCCGACAGGCAATCTAAAATTCCATTTGAAGTAATTTGGAAATCCGTCCCGAACCCGACAAAATATTTCTATCGCCCGATAAGTCTTATTGCAAAAAGCCGTATATAGCGTTAGGCTTATTGAACAAGTGGGTAAGTGTGATTATAGATCGCACAGACGGTTTCGTTTAATATTCCTTTCAAAACACTTTCTTTTAAAACCTCCAGTACATTTATCGCCATGGAAGACTTTCTAAATTTTGGCAAACCCTTCTTAAACTATCTTAAAGTTTCAAACAGATTCGCAATGTTATATTTCCTAATTTTGTTCGTCCCCCCCCCCCCCGAAATGCTACGATATCTCATATGACGGGTATCTGCCAAATTTAGAAAAGTGCCCCGCTTTCGGGGGGGTCAAAGTGGGGGATTGTCACCTTGATTTTTGAAGCGGCCTGATTTTTAAAAATTTCGTTATGCTTTATAAGCTATATTAAAGTTTCAAACAGATCGTCCAGTTATATTTCCCAATTTTGTTCGCGTCCCTCTCTAACCCCACCCCCCCCCCCACCCTCGAAATGCGACGCGCCATTCTTCTTTATACTTTTTTATCATATGTTATACAGTATCCTAAAGTGTCAAACAGGTTGCATTGTTAGATTTCCTACTTTAAATGAATTCGCGGTCTGTTAGTTCCACATTCCACCACCAGGGAGCGCACTCTACTCTTAACAAAAGTGTATCTGAACGAAACTCCTTTACACAACCTATCAGTAGATATGTTACTCGAGAGGGTGGCGGTCTTCAGCAAGAATTTAAGATATTTGCTGAAATTACTATTCGGAAATAGTAGTAACTTAACTTTTGATGTATTTATATTTAATAAGTAGCATGTATCTGAGGACTCCGTCAAAAACCCGCATATGAAACGGCATGAAACAAAAAGGTAAAAAAAAAAGAAATATTTCGTCCCTCCCCCCCATCTGCCCCAAATTTCGAGCGCCACATTTTATAAATTTTTTCTTATGTGTTATAAAGTATCTTAAAGTTTCAAACAGATCGCCTTGTAAGATTTCCTACTTTAAATGAAATCGCGGTCTGTAAGTTCCACATTCCACCACGGGGGAGCGCGCTCTATTCTTAACAAAACCGTATCTGAACGTAATTCTGTTAAACAACCTATCAGGCACGGCTTAATTTGCGCCGGAGCCCACCGGAGCTCAGCTCCGGTACTTCTCTGTTTTTAGCAAATTTTTAAATTTTGGTCGAAATTCACCGGAGCTCATAAATACAGGGCTCCAGAGCCCAGTGCAATACCGCTTCCGAAAAACCGAAGCCTAAATTACACAGTTAAACACAGTGGAACGGTTGACAGTTAATCATATACAGGTATATATATTTAATTTTTTTTTATTTTACTAAAGAAAATGCATTAAATTTTGAAAATAATGTATATGAAATATAAATATGAAGAATGGAGTGACGGCGGAAGGGGGGGGGGGGGCTCGCTACGGTTTTAGTGCTGCCGAATATTAGGGCTCCGGTACTTTTTTTGTTAGAAATTAAGCCTTGCTATCAGGAGATATGCTAGTCGAAGGGTTATCGGTCTTAACCAAGAATTTAAGATATTTTCTTAAATTACTATTCGAAAATAGTGGTATGAACACTTAGAAAAATTCTTATATTGAATAAGTAAAAGTTATCTCATCACGCCATCAAAAAACCGCACAAAAAACAGTACAAAACGCCCTGTTATACTGCCTAATTTTTTTTTAGCTTCTTCCCCTCACCCCCCCCCCCCCCAACCGGTATGTTACGCGGCATTCTTTTTTACAATCTTTTATTATTTGTTATAAATTATCTTAAAGTCCCAAACAGATCGCTTTGTTGGAATTCCTACTTTAAATGGAATCGCGGTCTGTTAGCTCCACATTCCATCACCAGGGAGCGCAATCTATTCTTAACAAAAGTGTTTCTGAACGAAACTCCTTTACACAACCTATCGGTAGATACACGGGTCGGGGGGGGGCGATCTTAACGAAGAATTTAATATATTTGCTGAAATTACTATTCGAAAATAGTGGTATCAATACTTCTGAATTTTTTATCTGGCAAAAGTAACATTTATGCTGTATTTTTAAAAGTCGGACACCGTTCAGAAGAATATACTGCAATGAAACATCACGTGACTGCCTTTGAAAATAAGTATATAATAGAAATTAACCAACTAGTGAAATTAGCGCCCCTCCCCCCCTTACCCGAAAAATAAAACTATATCCGAAATATAAACTATCTTCAAGTTTCCAACAGATAACCTTGTTAAATGAAATCGTGGTTAAAAAAGTTCATTACTTCATTTTAAAATAAGCATTTGATAGAAATAAAGCTAATTACTATTTAAATAATAATTAATATATCAGCTTGTAATTAAGATAGAAGATTTAAATGGACATTGATGAAATCAGCGAAGATTTTTACGTCCGGATGTAAAAAAATTTAATCAAAAAATCTAATAATTTAAAAGTTTAAAATTCGTTTTAAAATATTCCAGAATGAAAAACTACATGATCTGCTTAAATTTCTCCCGCGCCGACGTGTCTGGGATGACAACACCTGTCTTCCCGCGGAAATAAAATTTATTTTCCTTGTCTTTCGAATTAAAGAAAATGGATTTTTTATCGATCGATTTTTAGTGGATTTTTTCTGTTATTCACATCGCATAAAAATTTTCTCTATACCTACTGAAAGCAGATTTTTTCTGCGTTTGTCTGTACAGCTTAAAAATTTCTAGGATCGAATCTTTCTGAGATGCAATTTCGCTTTAAAATGTCCAGTTCATTCTTTTGCATTCCTCTCTTATAACCATGCATGCCTTGATTCTATTGTAACCCTAAGGAGAATTAAGAGATCGTTTTTGTAATTTGATAAAAAATCCATGCTTTTGTTGAATTATGAATGCCTTTCCGATCTTGTAATTGGGTTTTTTTAACCTTTAACTGATGTCACAGAAAATGTCATATAACTAGTATGAAGCTCCGTCGAAAGATGAATAAAAGCCGCGATAAATTCATAGGATGTTGTTTTTGTACTAAACTTTTTGTACAGGAGTGTTATAATTAAAATTCACCGATTCAAAAGACTGTGGTGATAGTACTAAAGTTCCAAACGACACAAAATTTCAGTATTGTTTGTAGATAAACTGAAATTTGCAAGTTAAACTATGAAAATTAAAAAAAGCACCGGTCTATGAGACCGGTAACATCAGTTAAAGGTTAATTAATAACGTCCGTTAATTACGGCTTTTTCAAAATTTTATGATTTGTCGTTTGATGTGGGGTGTTCAGCTATAGGTATGCAAAATTTCAAGTCTCCAACATATATAGTTTCTGGGAACGGGCTCTGTGACGGAGGGACGGACAGACAGAGGAGTTAGACGAATAATATTTCGTCAGATGAACGAAACCCTGAAAATGACCACAGATTTTTTTCAGGTTTATTGCAATGAGCCTATCCAGTTTTAGGCTAATTAAGAACTTGTTAAATTAGTGATTAATTATGCATTATTTAAGTAACACAAAAACAGGAACATAAAAAATATGTTATAAATCTGTTTTGAGAGTTGGCTGCTGACAGAGTTCATCACCGTAATTTTTGTGAATACTTCATTTTTATTACAAGGGTATATGCTTTGAACAACCCATGCAAGAAGTATGAAAGAAATATGAGGCAGATTTTTAATGTTTTTTCTGTATTACGAGAAATAAGATTGGTTGCTAACGAAAATAATTAGAAAACATATACAGGGTGGTTCAGAACTATATGTCAAATATGTAAATGCAGGTAGAGAAGTCATAAATAAGCAGTTTCTTATAGGAATGTGGGTGCGGAAATGCCGTGTTGAGGCAGTAGAGGACGCTGATGAATGCGGCGGATGTGCTTCGTTGGCTTGAACCGTCATTTCCCGCACGGATTTCGAGCAAAATGCACTATTACACCAATGCGGAGCTTGCCGACATGCATTTCATGTATGGGATTGCGCAAGGAAATGGATTGGCTGCTCAAGGGATTTAGATTAACGATTCCCGGGTAGGATTCTGCCATATTCCTGAACATTTGAGTGTCTTCATTAGGAGTTGTGCGCGAGTGGATCGTCGTATGCTTCCAGGCGTGATAAGGGCACTTTAAGATGTCGCAGAATTCCTGCTGTGGAAGAAGCAGTATTACGCACAGAGAATAGTCCTTCGACAAGCTCAAAAGATGTTGGACATGCGTTGGGTGTGAACCATTTTACCTTGTGCATTTATCCTTGTACAATTTATCCTTGTGCAGCCCCATACATTTAATGTCGGCAAGTTCCGCATTAGTGTAACGATGCATGTTACTCAAAATCCGTGAGGGAACGGATTATTCACTTTTCACGTCAAGCCAGCGAAGCACTTTCATCCACGGAACTTAACTAGCCTTCCTCTGCCTCATCGCAGCATTTCTGTACCCTCATTCCTATACAAAATGCGCTTATTTGGGTCCTCTCTACCTGTCTTTATATTTTTGACATATAGTTATGAACCACCCGCATCTGAAACTTTCTGCAAACATTAAATTTACAGATGAGGCAGAATTAAATTTTTTTTCATCATTCTGAAGAGAGGATCGGCTGCTCAAGAAAAGAAAATATACATATAAGAAAATTTCTACAAAAATAAAACCTGCAGATGAGGCAGATTTTTAATGTTTTTTTAACATTACGCAGATAAAACCTATCTTCTTTACGTAATCCCGGAAAAGCATTAATAATATGGCTCATCTGCAGATCCCACATTTACGCAGCGAAGATGTGTTGCTCATAAAAATAATTATATAAGAAATTGTCTACAATAATGAAATCTACAGATGAGGCAGATTTTAAAATTATCCCAGTATTACGCAGAAAAGATCCATACCTAATGGCATTTATTATAAAATATATTTTAGAAAATGTTTGCAATAATGACATTTCCAGATGAGGTAGGCTTTATGTTATTTTTCACCTTTATGTAGAAAAGATGGGTTGCTTAATGAAAATAATATGCTAGAAATAAATAAAAAAAGGGCTGTAATTATAAAATCTGCAGATAAGGAAGAAAGTTAATATTTTCTCAAAAGTGTATGGGTGACTGTATGAAAATTATAAAAAAAAAAAAAAACTTCTTTATTGACAGATTTAATTTAAGCAGCTGAGTGATAATTGAGGTTAATAAACACCTTTTTTATTATTTTCGCTAAAATTTCATCCCCCTCGTAAAGATAAACCAAAAAATCTGCAATGAAGACATCGACTGAGAATCTAAGTATATCATCCTTATATTTTATATTTTTTTTTTTCGCGATATATTATTTTTACGTAAAACTGGAAAAACATTGCATATTAACAAATTGCTTATATGAAAAATACAGCTATAATTAAAGTTGAATAACAAATTTTATTTTAACAAAGAAAGTTATTGATTATTTTTTAATTTTTCTTTTTTAACAAAGTGGTTAATAAATAATTGAAAATTTATTAATTCAAGAATAGATTACAGTAGACTCTCTCAAATCCGCAAACCTTGGGACTAGAGGTTGTGCGGATTTTAGAATTTTGTGGATTTCTGGTCAATACTATTTTTACATTTTTTAAACAGTAATCTGGATGTAATAATGCAATCAAAATTATAATAAATGCTTGCATTATAGTAAAATATTAAAACAGATTAGTAAAGTAAAAAACTAAAATGTTAAATGTAAGATAATTTTTAAAATGATTAAATTATTAAAAGTAAATAATTAATAACGTATAATTAAATATGGATGATAAAGATGAGATACATTTTCCATGAATTATTCAATCAAAATTTCTTCATAAAGGTACATTCACATAAAAATCATAAAGTAAGGAAGTTTTATTTCAGATTTAGCCAGTCTTAATAACCAAAAAGCTTTATTAATACATAAATATATTTCGTAAAAAGATTGTGATTATCAGTGATATCACAAATATCTTCATTTTTTCAGAAAAAAAATTATACTTCCTTCATGAAAAAAAAACGAATTCAGTCATATTATAGAGAATTACATATTAATATACATACGGAATGATATAAAACTAAAAAAATCAGTAATTTTGCCCCTGCATCTGAACTGAAAGTTTTATTGTTTACATCTGTGGTGATGTGCGAATTTTAGGCGATTGCGGATTTTAGAGTTGCGGATTTGAGGGAGTCTACTATATCAATAATACAAAAAGAACTTAATATAAGAAGAAGGTAATAACACGAGAGTAGGTTAACACCAGTAAATAAATTTAAACAAATTTTCATTTTACATATAAAAAGTAAAGTTACCAGAAATTATCATTTGTGTCTTTTCTTCATTTATTACCGCATGGTGCACTCTTATGGCACTTCGAAGAACATAATTGATTTGCTTTCTTACAGAGGCACTTTTTTCTTTGGCACCGAATTTTTGATACAGAGCATTTGCAGGTGTTGTATCCCTGACCTCCAAATTTCGATTCATACGCTACAGCTTGACGAACAGATATTGATTTCTCTGGTATATCTTCCAGGATTTGTGCTCCAGAAATTTGGAAGTCACTTCTTGAGAACCATGTTTTAATTATGCCGCCTTTCGTTCCTATCTGATAAACATTATTTTGAATCTTGAGAATTTTCCCAATTAAATTTGGGCAGTCTAAAGGGCCACGATCTACTTTTGGGACATTTAGCAAAATAAATTCCCCAACTGTAACGGGTTTCAATTTTTTTCGTGTAGTTTCAATCATTTTTTCGGCTTGTCGCTTTTGACCTGCATGGGCATTTTGTCTCTCTGTTGTTATGTTTTCTTTCCTGTTGCAAATGTCACAGAGATAACTGCAGTTATTGTCCTTAGAAGAGGAGGCAACACTTTTACAACAAGTTGCGTGTACCTTCAAAGAACAAGAGGAGCATGGTACAGTTGTTGTTTCTTCTAAAATCTCTGAACAAATAAAACATAAATCTATTTCATTACTAGCGATTTCATTTTCTTCTTCTTCGTTTGAGATTTCACTTTCCTTTTTATCCTCTTTAAAGCGCTCTAAATCTTCTTCACTTTCAATTTTATCTAATATTTCAAATGGAATGTTTGTTGAGTTTAATCCTAGCTTTGCTTCTGTTCCAAAAAGTGCTGTATACGGACTTCCTCCTATAACTCTGTGTTTTGAGGTATTTTTTTTGCCATTGAACATAACGACATCCCATTGCCCAATCTGTACTTTCGTTGTCATTCATCCACGCACGTAACATATTTTCAATATCCTGATTACACCGCTCTATGCTGCCCTGGGATTGTGGATGTCGTGGTCTTCCATGCACAATTTTGCAATCTGGTCACATATGTACAAGTTCTTTAATGACGTCAGCAGTAAATTCACGTCCATTGTCACTCTGCAATATGTGAGGTGCACCAAAGTCTAAAAATATTTTTAGCAATTCCAGTGCAACATCAGTAGCACACTTTGTTTTCAAAGGACGAAGAAGACAAAATTTTGTTGAATGATCTTGATAGTTCATTAACCACTTGTATTCATCACAAGGAGTTGATTGAAAATCAATCAAGTCAACTTGACTTCGAAGATTAAAATCTTTTGTTGTGATTGGTCGTACAACAATATTACGATGTTGTTGGCATTTTTTCATATTGCACATTTTACAAAGTGAAAGGAAAATTTCAATTGCAGGTTTAGGCACATAAAATTTATTTTTCAACGCAAACAACATTTTATCTCTTCCGCCATGTCCAGTAGCACGGTGGTACTGCAAAAGAATATCAAAGAATTCTTCAACAGGGATTATTACTACAATAGGATCATCATTACTTCTCATTTTTTTAATTAAAACTCTTTTATCGCCAACTTCCATAGTGTCGTACTTTCTAGTTAATCTATATTGTCTAGAAGTTTTCTTTTTTTCAGGATTATTTGAGTCTAAAATTTCACGGATTGCGTCTTCTATGGATGCACTTGTCCAAGGTTTTTTAACAACATCATCATTCTTGTTACTATATTCTTTCATTTTTTCGTTAAAGATTGTTTTCATGTTAATAAGTTCGTCTTGTGGATCGGTTACACAACTGTTACTACCGTGTATACCGTCCTCCATAATGCCTTGTGTGTTTTATTTTATAAATACGAGTTGCAACCCGTCGAAATTCGACGTACTAAAATGTTTGAAAGGAATTGTCAGATCGAAATTATAATAAACGTACAAAAATAATTACAACAAAAAAATCATCTTACATTGGTTGTCTAACTCTTAAAACAAATAATATTTTAAACCCAAAATTACCAAAATATTATTTCTATAAACTTCAACTGCTTAAATTATTGAAAAATTAAACTGTATTAGATTACGTAATCAAGATGAGTAATTATGATGAGTTATCGATGGAGCTCTTATGTTTGTTTTTACGGGATGAAAAATCAGTAAAAAGGATTTCGCTTTGTCACATCATAAAATTTCCCCCCATAAAATCTAAACTGTACGTTATTTTCACATTCTCGTAATTTACAAACGCACCACTCAAATTCACAATTTGAAAGTATTTTAACGCGCAAAAGAATAGATTATTAATGAATGCATTTCCAAAATTAAAGTCACGTTTGTCCGATACAACTTTTCATGTGAATATTCGCACAAACCTTAAGTTCTAATCTTAGTACCCGTGAAAAAAAAAAAAATCAGAAATTTTACTTTAGTTGTCATAGTATTCGCCATTTATAGTATTGGTCAAATATTTAGTTTTATCAAAAAAAATGATCGTTTTGTTTTAAATATATCATTTTTACTCAATGAATCATTTTGCCGAGCGCCTCAAACTCATTTATCAGCGTAATGTAAAAATATTAAAATGTAGCTGATTTAGGAAGAAGAATGCGTGTTTTATTTAATGTCTGACATCATTTTATGTTCAAAAAATTATAAAAAAGTTACTTTTATTTGTAATGTGAAAATGGCATCAATAAGGATATTATGAATAAAAATAATAAACCATGAATATTTTCCCTTTACTTTCAATATAAATGGAGTACTTCAGTTGCCACAATTACAAAATTTGTATTAAAAACTACAAAAAAATTAATATCTCAAAAACAAATTGAGATACAGCTTTCAAACAAATAGTATTTAAAAGAGAATTTTTTTCCTTATACGACGGTGTAAAAAGTTAAAATGTGTGATGCATAGAAGTTTAAAAATTTGCAGTAGAGAAAATGCAAAACCAAAATTTTATTTCAAATTTCAAAGTGTTGCCATTCGCAAAATGACGTATGCGTTACGCACAGATATGTTTGTCCTTTATAATATAGATATTCTAAAACTTGCACGATCTCGTTTAAAATACACAAGATAAATTAAAAATGCTACTCAGTATGTACTAATGCATAACTGAATAAAACCTTTGAAATAAAATAGTGATACTAATCAGAATGAGAAGTAGATTGAAATTACGTTTTAGCTGAAAAAAAGTAACTGAACAAAAGCAGAATCAAAGAACAAAGGGAAGACAGAGAGACTCTTCGTCGCCAGCTGTCACAAATATAGCACGTGGCTTATGATACACATCGTCGTTTATCCCGTATCCAATAAAGAGCTACCGACTGTTTGGCGTCACACGTGCTCCGGGAATAAATATTTTTTAAGTTTTATTTCCATTTGGTTTTAAAACAGATTTAATTTGCCATATTTGTACTTATACTTTTTAATAATCAACAGAAATTTCCGATTAAAAAGATTTGTATCATAAAAAGAATATTTTTTATACATAAAAAGTACATCGCCCATCTATAACTAATTTCCTCTATTTGAGTTAATTATTTTAATTTGCTTTTTTGTATAAATTTGCGTCATATTTTTAATATAAATTATTATTTTATATTTAAAAAACGAAAAAGCTGTTTTTATAACTAATATTTAAAATAGACACGAAAGTAGGTACATTAGTGTTTGCAATATTGTAGCAGTTACGTTATTTTCCAAATACAGCTGGCTACTTTTTGGCACATTCATGAGTTAATTTTTATTGGTAAATTTATAAGATTAACAACAGCTCTTATTCGAAAATTGAATAGTTTTTTTATTTTTCGATAAAAGCAGACAAACTTTAAAATAATGCTGTCAAACTTGGCCTTATGAAACAAATTTCCGGACGTGATAGTCCAATAAAGATCGTCATGAGAGAACAATCGCTTATAAATCAAGATGTAATTCATGTATCAAAAGACGAAAAAACACCATTAGATTCCAAATCATTTAATAGGCAACCGTCTTCTAATATTATGCTTTAGCATTTTGTTTAAAAATGAGTCCGTAAAAGTGCTGAAAAACTTTCGCAGAAAAAAACATTTTTTGAGAAGACCCTTAATATTTTTTTTTTGCACTTTTATTTGAATTATTTGGTGCGTTCGTAATTATATAAATACGTAGCACCTATAGTCGTCGTTCGGTCCTTCTGTCTGTCTGTCCGGTTGTCCGCCCGCATATAACAGAGCATAAACTACCTAACAGGTTGAAATTTTAAATATATAATTGTTGCAAAATTTTGTCGAGTCATTTCAAATTTTATGAAAAACGGATGTATAGTTTAATTGCAGGGGCAGTCAAAAGCTTTCCATTACATTACGGGCAATGGGGAAAAATTATTTCAAGTGCATTTTAATGATGTTACAGCCTTTCGAGCAGAATGAAATTCATATACACTTATGAAGTGCACTAAAATAAACATTCAGTACAATATGCGGTGCAAAAAATATTTATAAAACTAGTTATAGTACTAACGCACCTCAATTGCCATGTTTAACGTGCAATTTCCAACTTTTTTTTTTTTTTTTTTTTTTTTGGCATTATGTTGGAAATTTGCGATAATGTTATTTTCCTAGCATTGTTAATTTCATATATTCCTTTAAGAAACACGTAAAGGCAAAAACAAAATCAAGTTTTACACGCATACCATTTTAACGGGATTAATTTATACATATACTAGGGGACTCTGCCCCCTGCAAGCTACGCTCGCCAACCCCCGTTCAGACACCGCAGAATCTAAAAACACTCCTAACCTGATCGGTCTTAAAAAGTATTAGAGAAGATTGAATTATAATGAAAAAACTTGTGCAGATTTCCCTGTAAACGGGTTTCCATTCAATTCCCTTTGACTGCAAAAATTTAAGGCCGAATCAGTTGCTGTTAAGGCATCCAATGATTGTTTTCGTGTTTGATTAAAGATCAGTTAAACATTTGAAAAGAAGCTAAAATAAAATGAATTAAGTATACAGCGTCTTTGCCTCCCGGTATTTTTTTAAAGCGTTATAGAACGATTGACATAATACAATACAGGCAATTTAAACATTTGAAACGTTTTATATCTGACCTAAGTTTCACTAAAGATTTCTTTTTCTTTTTAGCATTCACAATACTTTTGTTTTTAGAAAGGAAATATCATTACATTGTATAGACTAGTAATATCAGGCAGTTGTAGAAAATATCCTGCAGATGTCGTTGCTATATGTATATTTCAACAGCATCGTTGCGCATTTAAGACTACAATATTTTAGCACTTTTTTAAGTACTAGGGGGATCGGCCCCCTACGAGCTACGCTCGCCAACCCCCGTTCAGACACCGCAGTCTCCAAAAGCACTCTAATTTGATAGGCTTTAAAAAGATTTTGAAATATTGAATTATAATTTAAAAAACAGTGTCGATCTCCCTATAAACGGTTTTCTATTCATTTCTCTTCGATTGGGGAATTTTAAGGAAAAATCAGCTGCTGTTAAAAGATACAATGGCTGTTTTCGTCTTTGATTAAATAAAATCAATTAAACATTTCAAAATAAGCTAATATAATAAGCAAATCTGCAACAAAATGCACATATATTTTACAAATACCAATGCCTTCTTTTGACGGAAACGATACAGAAAGTTAACGAATCTTAACTAAACCATTTAAGCAATTTCTTTATTTTCTGCTTCACAGATTTTTCTCTTTCAAATCATATTTTTTGTTGATGACACTTAATTTTCATCTTGTAATCTTTTTTATTTTTATTAAATTACTAAATAGTCGCTCGAAAGCAGTCTAAACCCGTTCAATAAAAGTAATATTAATCTTATTAATATAATCTCAAAATATTAAATTAATGTCTCGCGCAATTTTTAAATTTAAACAGTTTTGCAATATTACTTTTCGTTCATTTTACATAATAAATGTAATGTGACGTAAATGTGATGTAATTTCTCCTATTTAAGACTTCTAACGGATGTTAATGAATTTGTTATTTTACAATATCCTTTCTCTTTTAAAATTCACGTGTAAATATAGTTTTTATGAAGTAATTTTCAATAAGTTCCTGCTTTTCATACGTAATTATTTAATTCTAATTTGAAAGTTTTTTTTCTGTTAATAATAGTCACGTGTAAATAATTTTTCAATTTGAAGCAAACATTATTATTTGCGCGGTTTATACAGTTGGCAACAGTTTACATTAATACCATTTTCTAAAATAAGTAAAAAATATCTCTCGAAATGCTGAAAATTTGATTTTAAAATAGAAATACAACCTCAAAAAATGAGTCAAATTAAAAAAGTGAATGCAGTCTGAACACCTGGAAATTTTAACGCATAAAATGATCTAAAAATGAATTAATTCGCATGTATAGTTTTTGCTCCTATAAAACTTTTTTAATGGAACGATTTTGTCCAACTTTAGCATTAAATATCTCTTAAAATAATTATTCGATTTGATAACTGTCTGCATCAGCGTGTTTATCAAACATTTCTTTATAATACCGCCTTTTTTCCTATTTTTGTATGCAGTATTTTTCTTAATATTAACGGAGAAAGACCTCCGGTCACAAAAAATTCAAAACCGGCGGCGGCAACGGTGACAACGTAAGTTACTTTTTTTTAGAATAGAGAGATTGTAGGAATAGCCAATTTCCATACTATATATTCTAGGAGCTATAGTAGAGTACAGCGTCTAGAATACCTAGTGTGGAAATATGCTATCCAAACAACGCTAAAAATTTGTATCCCTTAAATGTGCGACAATGCTGCTAAAATCCCAAGTGTCGATCGCAGCGACATCTGCGGGATTTTCATATTACATTGTATAGACTAGCAATATCTTGCAGTTGTAGAAAATATCCTGCAGATGTCGCTGCGATCTGTATATTTCATCAGCATCGTTGCACATTTAAGGGATACAATATTTTAGCTTTTTTTTAAGTATTACTGAGATAGCCAATGGAGGATATTCCATCTACGTTTTGATCACGTGGTCAAGATAAAAACTTCTAGCGTAAAGAAGGGAAGGCTCCGCAGACGTTATGAAAACCCTCACCAGCCAGTGAAACAGTTCATGCCGAAAGCAGTAGTAGCTTCCCTTTTATCAGTTAGAAGTTCTTTGGGTAAATTACCGGTATCACATGTCTTTTTTCAGCCTCGAACCCAGATTTGGAATAAAGTCCATTTCCACGCTATATATTTTATGCGCTATAGTATGAGGGTGCCTGTTGTGTTTAAACCACAAAATGCCTCCATATGCCAATACACAGTACAGTGCATTGCTATGTGTAGAGACACTGTCTTTAGATTCAGATTCGGTTATCGAATTAGATGTCAGAATGATTTCAGTTTTTTTTTTTTCGTGTAGGATTCTTCAATAGGAAAGTGGAGCCATACGGAGATATTTGATTGGTTGAGACGAAACTAGACAAAAGCGATTTTTAATTTTTGTTTTTTTCGTCATCATGAAGCATTTTTCATTTCTTTTTTTGTCATCAAAATCCCTTTTTTTTTTTTTTGTCTTCACGAAGCATCTTGGTGAGCCTGCCATTACCGTCAAGCTTGTTAAATTCTCTCACCCGTATGTGTTCTGGAATAGAAAATGTCCAGGATTGCTATAGTTTGGACAAAAGCATCTGTCAAAGCACAATCTGAGCATCGAATGTTACCACTCTCACATAGAGGCAGTCAGGTTCAGGTTATCATATTCGGACATCATAATTCGGACATCCAAACATCACCACTCATTTCAGATGCCATTACTGCTTTTATGGATATTAGATAGCAGCAGTTTATTTACTGAAGCATGCCGATGTTTTTGCTAACATTTTTCTTGTCAGTTTTTTTTTTTGACGGAAGGCTTTGACTACACATAAGAAAACACTGTGCACTGACACATGGAAGAACATAGCCGCGCTCTGATGCAAGGGGCTTTCGTGGTGTATTGTAAGCTTTTCAACAACCAATGGATGATATTCCAAATATGGGTTCGAGACTGAAAAAAGTCACGTAATACCGGTAATGGACTTTATTCCAAATCTGGGTTCGAGGCTGAAAAAGCCCGGTAATTTACCCAAAGAACTTCTGATAAGAAGGGAGGCTACTACTGCTTTCCGCATGAACTGTTTCACTGGCTGGCGAGGATTATTCATTATGTCTACGGAGCCTTCCCTTCTTTACGGTAGAAGTTTTTACCTTGACCACGTGATCAAAATGTAGATGGAATATCCTCCATTTACCCAAAGAACTTCTAACTGATAAGAAGGGAAACGGGAAACTACTACTGCTTTCCCCCATGAATTGTTTCATTAGCTAGCGGCGATTTACATTACGCCTACGGAGACTTCTGTTCTTTACGCTAGACGTTTTTGCCTTGACCACGTGATCATGACGTAGATGGAATATCCTCCATTCCGATGTCCTTAGGCAAAGGCTTTTAAGATACATAAACCTGCAAACTGTCAGTTTAACTGAAGATTTTTGATCACAGCGTTTGTACGGCAGTATATATGTTTTATATTTTAATTTACCTAAGGAAATGCTTTATCAGCATATTTTGTCATTGCGGATCATTAAGTATTAGCCTACCCTATTTAATTTAGGCCGCATTTTTAAAAAAAATACCTTATTATTCATCAATTTTTTTTTCGTATAGCAAGTAAGTATTTCAATAAACACCCTACAATGATAAAAATATAGTGTTACTTTCATTAATATGCATTTTTTTAATTACCTTTTTGCATAAAAATTAGTTTAAAAAAAGTAGATTTCTTTACAAGTAATTTAAAATTTTATAAATTACTATATTATGTTACAGCTGCTACCTTTAATCTAAATTTCCCTACCAGTTACTTTTGTAAGTCAAACTTAAAAAAGGTGGACATGTTTAACAATCTGTTTCCATATAAATTTCGTCTTTATTTAGGTTTATAAGGCGTGTTAAAATTAGGTACTCATTTTCAAACATACCATCCATAAAATTAGTAATAAATCGCCTTATTCAACGTTATTTCTGAAAATTCAATATTTATAACGCATATTTAGCTATAAAAAATAGCTTTATGTAAAAAAATATGCCATAAACTACATATATATAAATAAAAATTATTTTTTAAGGTCATTCTAGCCATAGCACTTAATGGTAAATAACCGCAGCTGACGTACAAACCTCGCGGTTCAGGTGTATCAATTTACTTCAGATGGCTGCCATGATTTCGCATGCTTTTGAATGGGAATGGAGGATATTCCAAATATGGGTTCGAGGCTGAAAAAAGTCACGTGATACCGGTAATTTACCCAAAGAACTCCTAACTGATAAGAAGGGAAGATACTACTGCTTTGCCTCATGAACTGTTTCATTGGCTAGCGGGGAATTACATTACACGTCTACGGAGCCTTCCCTTCTTTACGCTAGAAGTTTTTACCTTCACCACGTGATCAAAACGGAGATGGAATATCCTCCATTGCCGGTCTATGTATCTTAAATATCTTTGGTTCGTAGGTATCGCTGTTAAAATCTGCAACTTTTGTTGCATAGTCACTCCATCGATTTTATAGAATATCTCTATTCTGACCAATGAGAATGCTCAGTAATATCATCAAGTAATCGTTTTCTATGAAAGTGGCAAAATGACTATGCAGCAAAAGCTACATATTTTTAACAGTGAGCAATGTGGACTTTAAGATTTTCTGGATGTGGTAACTTTCCGAAGTGCAAAATCTTAACAGGACAAGTTCTCGCATCCATCAAACTGGAAGCCCACATCAATACCACCCGGCGTGGGAAGTAGGTATCGAAAAACTGAAAATACACCAGTAAAATAATTTCATATATCAGAGCACTAGTGCCTGTGTACGAAGGTGCCTATTGTGACGGAGATAAAAATTGCCTCCACATGTCAGTGCACGTAAAGTGCATTGCCATGTGTAGAGACAATGGCCGTGACCGAGACAGATTTTTCGCTGTTTGCGAAACGAGATTGACTAATCAGCAGCCTGCATTTTTTTTAAACTTTTCACTGTTTGCAAATATGCAGGCTTCTGAGTGGTCAATCTTGTTTCGCTAACAGCGAAAATGGTTATCTGGATTCCGTCCACTAGGTTTAGATCCAGATTCGGTCGTCAGAATGACTTCAGATTTTTTTTCAGGTAGGGTTACAGAGTCTAGAATATATAGTGTGGAAATCGGCTATCCAAGTAATACTTAAAAAAGTGCTAAAATATTGGATCCCTTAAATGTGAAACGATGCTGAAAACCAACAAGTCTATCACAGCGACATCTGCAGGATATTTCCTAAAACTCTAAGACGATTTTTTCTAGACGCTGTAGTACAGCATCTAGAATATATAGTGTGGGAATCGGCTATCCGTAATACTTAAAATAGTGTTAAAATATTGTTTCCCTTAAATGTCAAACGATGCTGAAATCCAATGAATCGATCACAGTGACATCTGCAGGATATCTTCTAAAACATCAAGACGATTTGGTCTAGACGCTGTAATAATACGGTGTTTACTTTGAAAATTGAAAATATATCGCAGATATCGCTGCGATCGGTTCCCTGGATTTCAGCATCATTGCACATTTAAAGGATACAACTTTTTAGCACAGTTTGGATAGCAGATTTACCCACTATATATTCTAGACGCTGTAGCATAGCGACTAGAATATATAGTGTGGAAATCGACTATCTCTGTAATACTTAAAAAAGCGCTAATATAATGTATCCCTTAAATGTGCAATGAAGCTGCTGAAATATAGGGATCGCAGCGACATCTGCAGGATATTTTCTAAAACTCCAAGAATATTGCTAGTCTATACAATATAATACGAAAAGCTGCGATCGACTCTTTAGATTTCAGCAACATCTTCGCACATTCAAGGGATACACATTTTTAGCATTGTTTGGATAGCATATTTCCACACTAGGTATTTTAGACGCTGTACTACAGCACCTAGAATACCTAGTGTGTAAATATACTCTAGATGCTAAATCACTTGAGAGTGTAGGTGGGCTGCGGGTTCAACTCCCGCTGTCTCCGTTGCACACTCTTTGTGGAGCTCCCGGATGTGATTCTCTTGTGTTGTAAATTTCCTTGTGCTATCTCGTCCTTGTATATTGACGATGACTTATAAGTGGGCACCTGATGTTAAGCACACAAGTCAGATGTATGTGACCAATAAATAAATTAATGTAGACTGTTGTGAATACAATGTACTTGTTTAAAAAATTATCATAAGTATTAAATGCTAAAAAAATCAATACTTCTAATGAAATTATAAAGAATTTATTGAAAACAATTCGTTTAATAAATAATTTTTAAGGTTTCGTTCATCTGACGAAACCCTATTCGACTCACGCCTCTGTCCGTCCGTCTGTCTGTCCGTCTGTCACAGAGCACGTTCTCAGAAAGCATATATGTTGGAGACTTGAAATTTTGGATACTTATAGTTAAACACCTCACATCAAACTACAAATCATAAAATTTTGAAAAAGTCTTATATTTACCCCTCTGAGCTCTAACTTGTGTATTTTAATCTTTTTTTTTTTTTTTTCTAACTGAACCCCTAAATAATTTGAAGACTTGAAATTTTGATATTTATAGCTGAATCCCTCACATCAAACAGCAAATAATAAGTATTTGAAAAAGTCTTATATTTACCGCTCTGGACTCTAACTTGTGTATTTTAAGCAATTTTTCTAACTCAGCCCTTAATTAAGTTCAAGACGTGAAATTTTGCATACTTATAGCTGAACACTTGCGATCACACGAAAAATCATAAAAATTTCAAAAAGTCACATTATTTACGCCCTCCCCCCCCCCCCTCCGGTCTCTAACTTGTGTATTTTAAGCAATTTTTCTAACTCAGCCCCTAATTAAGTTGGAGCCTTTAAATTTTGCATACTTATAGATGAACACTTGTGATCTCACGACAAATCATAAAAAAAATTTCAAAAAGTCACATTATTTACCCCCCCCCCCTCCGGTCTCTAACTTGTGTATTTTAAGCAATTTTTCTAACTCAGCCCCTAATTAAGTTGGAGCCTTTAAATTTTGTATACTTATAGATGAACACTTGCGATCACACGACAAATCATAAAAATTTAAAAAAGTCATCAATACTATTAATGTTTGTAAACGTCTGTATGTATGTATGTATGTATGTGCACATCGCCGTTGTAGCCGGAACTACTTTTTTTCACAGGGCACGCAGAGGGTCACGTAAGGTGCCAATTTGGGCCGCCTCTTTCCGAGAAAATCCCGCAGTAATTACCGAAGTTATTAGTTAATTAACAACTCAAAATCAACCAATTAATCTTTATAACCCAGGTACAAACAGACCTTCTCCAAATCATCGGAGTCAGAGCGATATAAGTAAGCGTACAAACTTAATGCTGGAATCGGGCGTAAATTAACACAATTGCGCCATCTTGTGGACGAGGTGATAATCCACATACGCGGGCTTTTAGTGTGGCGCATATTTTCTAAATCTTTAGTCACTCATGGAAATTAATTTTGTTTGCCACATTTATTGCAAAATAATGGCGTAGCGAGAGGGGTATTTCAGTTATTACTCAAGATGCAAAAAACTTTACAATTTTAGTGGTGTGAGTAAGAAAACAGTTAGGTATCTACCTGTAGTTCACACTCCATTCGCTACATGGCGCGTGACCTTGATTGATGTGACCTCGCTTTTAATCTTGCGGTTACTTCTCCCATTTAAGATAGGACGCTTACTTATATCGCTTTGATCGGAGTTCTCCTAAGGGTTGCCAGTAAAATCAGAGGATGCATGTTTACCACGGAGGAAATTAAGCCGAAAAATGAAGTGGACATTTAAAAAGCGAAATCGCATCTCAGAAAGTATTGGTCCGATGAATTTGTAAATGGTATAGACAGACGCGGAAAAAAATCTACTTTCATTTGGTATAAAGTTCAGTGTGATATTTTGAGGAGGGGGTGGGAGCTAAATTTATTTTTAAAATCTTAGCGTTTGTTACAGCAGCTAATGTTTTAAATTCTTGGTTAAGACCGCCACCATCCCGACCCATGTATCTACGGAAAGATTACGTGAAGGAGTTTCGTTGAGATATGCTTTTGTTAAGCATAGAGTGCGCTTCCTGGTGGTGGAATGTGGAACTAACATAACGCAATTTTGTTAAAATTAGGCAATCTAACAAGTCAATCTGTTTGAAACTTTAAGATATTTTATAACACATAATATAATGTGTAAAAAAGAATCACGCGTGAAATTCCGGGGAATGGGGGGGTGGGGGGTGCGCTAGATTTCTATTTAAAAAGTTCGCGTTTCTGACCGCTTTAGGTGCCTTTTTGAGGTAGTCCTGAGATATATGCTACTTATTTAATATAAAATAGTCTAAAGTTTAGTTACCACAATTTCCGAATAGTAATTTCAGCAAATACCTTAATTTCTTATTAAGACCGCCACCACCTCGAGTAATATATCTACGGTATGTTTAACGGTGTTTCCTTCCAATACAGTTTTGTTAAGAATAGAGTGCGCTCCCTGGTGGTGGAATGTGGAACTAACATAACGCGATTTTATTACAATTAGGAAATATAACAAGGCGATCTGTTTGAAAATTTAAGATAGTTTATAACACATAAGAAAAAGTTTATAAAAAATGGCGCGTGAAATTTCGGGTAGGGGGGGAGAGGAGCGCTAATTTCACTAATTGATTTATTTCTATTATATACTTATTTTAAAAGGCAGTCACGTGATGCTTCATTGCAGTATTCTTTTGAACGGTGTCCGATTTTTAAAAATACAGCACAAATGTTAGTTATGCCAGATAAAAATGTCAGAAGTATTGACACCACTATTTTCGAATAGTAATTTCAGCAAATATATTAATTTCTTGGTTAAGACCGCCCCCCCCCCGACCCATGTATCTACCGATAGATTGTGTAAAGGAGTTTCGTTCAGATACACTTTTGTCAAGAATATAGTGCACTCCCTGGTGATGGAATGTGGAACTAACAGACCGCGATTCCATTTAAAGTAGGAAATCCAACAAAGCTATCTGTTTGGGACTTTAAGATAATTATAACAAATACTAAAGGATTGTAAAAAAGAATGCCGCGTCACATTGCGGTTTGGGGGAGGGGGGAGGGGAAGAAGCGCGAACAAAATTAGGCAGTAGGGACGAACAAAATTAGGAGTGCGCTCCCTGGTGATGGAATGTGGGACTAACAGACCGCGATTACATTTAAAGTAGGAATTCCAACAAAGCGATCTGTTTGAAACTTTAAGATAATTTTTAACAAATAGTAAAAGATTATAAAAAAGAATGGCACATCACATTCCGGTTGGAGGGGGGGGGGGGGGGCGGAAGTGGCGCGAACAATATTAGGCAGTATAACAGGGCGTTTTGTACTGTTTTGCGTGCGGTTTTTTGATGACGTGATGAGAAACTATTACATATTCAATAAAAAAAAATTATAAGTGATCATACCACTATTTTTGAATAGTAATTTAAGCAAATATTTTAAATTCTTGGTTAAGACCGCTACCCCCTCGACTAGCATATCTCCTGATAGGTTGTTTAACGGAGTTACTTTCAGATACATTTTTGTTAATAATAAAGTGCGCTCCCTCGTGGAGGAACGTGGAACTAACAGACCGCGATTTTATTTAAAATAGGAAATCTAACAAGGTGATCTGTTTGAAACTTTAAGATAGTTTATAACACTTAAGAATAAGTTTATAAAAAATCGCGCGTGAAATTTCGGTCAGGTGGGGAGAGAGGGAGGGGCAAAATATTTCTTTTTTTTTACCTTTTTGTTTAACACCGTTTCAGGTGCGTTTTTTGACGGAGTCCTCAGATACAGGCTACTTATTAAATATAAACTAGCTGGCTTCGCCCGCTAGCGGACCCCTCCTTTTCATGAACCCCTCCTTTTTTATAAAATCTCGAAGCGAAAGAACCTTGACCCGGGTCCCCGCTGCCTACGGCACCGTATAGCAGACGTGCTGCACACGCCTGCAAAATCTTGTAAAAAAGGCAATCTCGCTCGAACGAACCTCGAACCCGGTCCCGGAACCCGGCCTTCGGCACCCTATAGCAGTCGTGTTGTGCCCGCACTGCAAACTCTTTTAAAAGAGCCTTTCGCTATAACGAAAGTCGAACCTGGTCCTCGCTGCCTACGGCACCGCATACCAGGCGTTCTGCGCACGCACGGCAAACTCTTTTTAAAAAGCCTTTCGAACTTGAACGAAAGTCGAACCGAGTCCCCGTTGCCTACGGCCTCGTATAGCAGGCGTGCTGCGCACGACTGCAAAATCTTGTAAAAAAGGCAATCTCGCTCGAACGAACCTCGAACCCGGTCCCCGCTGCCTTCGGCACCCTATAGCAGGCGTGTTGTGCCCGCACTGCAAACTCTTTTTAAAAAGCCTTTCGAATTCGAACGAAAGTCGAACCGAGTCCCCGTTGCCTACGGCCTCGCATACCAGGCGTGCTGCGTACGACTGCAAAATCTTGTAAAAAAGGCAATCCGCTCGAACGAACCTCGAACCGGGTCCTCGCTGCTAAATTTAACAAAATCGCGTTATGTTAGTTCCACATTCTAGCACCAGGGAACGCACTCTATTCATAACAAAACTGTATCGGAAGGAAAGTCCGTTAAACAACCTATCAGTAGATATGTTAAACAGATCGCCTTGTTAGATTGCCTAATTTTAACAAAATCGCGTTATGTTAGTTCCGCATTCCACCACCAGGGAGCGCACTGTATGTTTAACAAAAACGTATCTAAACGAAACGCCTTCACACAACCTTTCCGTAGATACATGGGTCGGAATTGTGACTGTCTTAACCAAGAATTCTGTTAGTTCCGCATTCCACCACCAGGGAGCGCACTCTATTCATAACAAAACTGTATCGGAAGGAAAGTCCGTTAAACAACCTATCAGTAGATATGTTACTCGAGGTGGTGGCAGTCTTAAACAAGAATTTAAGATATTTGCACAAATTACTATTCGGAAATAGTGATAACTAAACTTTTGACATTTTTTTATTTAATAAGTAGCATATATCTCAATGTGTTATGAACTACCTTAAAGTTTCAAGAAGATCGCCTTGTTAGATTTCCTAATTTTAGCAAAATCGCTTTATGTTAGTTCCATATTCCACCACCAGGGAGCACACACTATTCATAACAAAGGTGTATCAGAGCGAAACTCTGTTAAACAACCTATCAGTGGATGTGTTACTCGAGTTGGTGGCGGTCTTAAGCGAGAAATTAAGAAATTTGCTGAAAGAACTATTCGGAAATAGTGGTAACTAAAATTTTGACATTTTTATATTTCATAAGTAGCATATGCCTGAGTATGTCATAGTCCTCAAAAAACGACATCTAAAAAGGTCATAAACGCTAATTCTTTAAAAAGAAATCCAGCGCCCCTCCCCCGCCCTCCCTTCACAGGAAATTGCATGCACCATTATTTTATAAGCTTTTTATTATGTGTCATGAAGTATCTTAGAGTTGCAAACGGATCGCCTTTTTGTATTTCCTAATTTTAACAAAACCGCGTTACGTTAGTTCCGCATTCCACCACCAGGGAGCGCACTCTGTTCTTAACAAAAGCATATCTGAACGAAACTTCTTTGCGCAACCTGTAGATACATGGTCAGGAGGGTGGCGGTGCGGTCTTAACCAAGGATTTAAAACATTTTCTGCGGGAACAAACGCTAAGATTTAATAAATAAATCTAGTGTCCCCCCCCCCCACTTCACTCCTCGAAATATCACACTCCATTCTTTTTTACACTTTTTCTTATGTGTTATAAAGTATCTTAACCCCTTGAGAGGCAAGCAAAAATGTCTTTAAATATTGAATTCTCACCGGAATAACCGAAAAATTTTATTTTTAAATATGGAAAAGCAATTTTTCAACTATTTTCCTCCAAAGTTAAAAATATAAAATTTAGTTAAAATTTTCTGGTGAGAATCTTGTTTAAATTAAGTGGGATATATTTTATCCCACCGCCCCTCAAGGGGTTAAAGTTTCAAACACATCGAGTGGTGGTCTTAACCAATAATGTAAGATATTTCCTGAAATTGCTATTCGTAAATAGTGGGATGAACACGTATAAAATTTTTCATATTGAATAATCTCATAGCGCGCCGTCGAAATACCCCACGCAAATTGTTGGATTTCCTAATTTAAATGAAATCTCCGTTAAAAAAGCACGTGCCTCCATCTTAATCTCGCATTTGATGGAAATAAAAGGAATTAATAAAATAATAATTAATATCTCAGCTTGTAATGAAGCTATCTCTTTGAACGGGGTATGTATGAAATCTGCGAGAGATTTCCAGCCCGGATGTCAAAAAATTTAATCGAAAAATTTAATATTTAAAAAGTTTAAATTTCTTATTAGACTTTCCCCCGCTTAAATTTCTCTCGCTCCGATATGTCTGAGAGATGACGACAGCTGCGTTCCGGTGAATGGAAATCTGTTTTCATTGTCTTTTCAAATACAGAAATTTAATTTTTATCGATCGATTTTTAGTGGATTTTTTGCGTTCTACCCTACGCAGAAATTTGAAATTTATACCAAAATAAAGTAGAATTTTTTCCGCGTATTTCTACACCTGTTACGAATTTGTACGACCGATACTTCGGCAGATGCGATTTTGCTTTTTAAATGTCCACTTCATTTATTGCTTAAATTACACCGTGGTAATCCTGCATCGGCTGATTTGACGGAGCATCCGCTGAATTTACTGGCAACCCTTAGGAGAAACTGAGGAGGATTTGGATAAAGTGCGTTCGCACCTGCGTTCAAAAGGTTGATTATTTAATTTTAGAATTTAATTAGCCGTAATTAGGTTAATTACGGCTATATTTAAGCAAAAAAAGTTTGAGCGTCCTGAGAAAACGACCTTTCGTTTGGCACCTTTCACGGCGTTCTGGGTGCTCTGTGAAAAAAGTTTATCCGAGTACAAAAATTTTGTTACCAATATACAGACAGACAGACAGACAGACGTATACGGACATTAATAGTAAGTAATATGTCAAAAGTTAAATTATCACTATTTCCGTATAGTAATTGCAGCAAACATCTTAAGGCTATTCTTAACTGCTCTGCTCAACAAACACAAAATGTTTTGACGTATTTACAAATTCATTTTTTAACGGAAAGATATAAAATTTGAAAGCCTGGATATGTAAGCGATTTGAAATGGAACTGTTTTTTCCATTGTTGGATCCATCCATTACCTATTGAGTTATAAGCGAATTCGATCACGTGACAAACCCGTTTTTTGCCCGCTGTTGAGTGCTCTTTCTCCCTTCGCGCGGAAATTAGGTTCAAAATGCCCATTTTGACACTCTTTTCTGAAATATCTATTGCCTTTGAAAAAAAATGGAAAACAGCTCAATGACATAGTTTCTGGACAACACCAGCTAGTTTCATGCATGTTCGAAGAAAAATAAATTAAAACTTATGTCAGAAAGTTGCTGTTGCACTTTTGAGAACACCCTTAAATTCTTGCTGAAGAGAGCCACCCCCTCGAGTAACATATCTACTGATAGATTGTGTAAAGGAGTTCCGTTCAGATACGCTTTTGTTAAGAATAGAGTGCGCTCCCTGGTGATGGAATGTAGAACTAACAGACCGCGATTTCATTTAAAGTAGGAAATATAACAAGTCGATCTGTTTGAAATTTTAAGATAGTTTACAACACATAAGAAAAATTTTATAAAAGAATGGCGTGTGAAATTTCGGTCAGGTGGTGGGAGGGGGAGAAGCGAAGATTTCTTTTTAAACCTTAGCATCACTTTTCTAAATTTTGCTGATACCCGTCCTGTGGCATATCGTAGTAAAGGTCTGTGGCCGCTTAATCATGTTATGTATCTCCAGTGTCCATCCCCGCACTTTGCCCCCCTCCAAGGGGGGCACTTTTCTAAATTTGGTAGATACCCGTGATGTGATATATCGTAGGAAAAAACTGTGACCGCTTAATCATGATATGCATCTCCTGTGTCCATCCCCCACTTTGCCCCCTCAAGAGGGACACTTTTCTAAATTTTGCCCATGCCCGTCATGTGACATACCGTAGGAAAGCTCTGTGACCGCTTAATCATGTTATGCATCTCCGGTGTCTATCCCCACTCCCCCCTAAAGGGGGCACTTTTCTAAATTTTGCCGACATCCCTCATGTGATATATCGTTGGAGAGGTCTGTTGCAACTTAATCATATTATGCATCCGAAGTGTTCATCGCCCCACTTTGCCCTCAAGCGCGATTCACTTTTTCAAAAGATTTCGCAGCGCGTGCGCAGCACGTCTGCTATACGGTGCCGCAGGCAGCGGGGACACCGTTTAAGGTTCATTCGAGCGAGATTGCTTTTTTCACAAAATTTTGCAGTGCGTGCGCAGCACGCCTTCTATACGTTGCTGTAATTAGCTGGGACCCGGTTCGAGGTTCGTTCTATTCGAGATTTCTTGTTATTAGAGGTTCATAAAAAGGAGGGGCCCTTTAGTGGACTAAGCCAGCTAGTCTTATATTATTCACCTCTCCGGTCTCTAACTTGTGTATCTTAAGCTTTTTTTTTCAACTGAGCCCTAATTAAGTTGAAGATTTGAAATTTTGTAAACTTATAGCTGAATCATCAGATCATAACCTCAGATAAAACGACAAATCATAAAATTTTTAAAAATTCTTATATTTACCCATCTAGGATCTAACTTGTGTATTTTAATCAAATTTTATAACTCAGCCCTTAATTAAGTTGGAGACATGAAATTTTCTATACTTATAGCATAACACTTGCGATCATACGAAAAATCATAAAAATTTCAAAAAGTGTTATATTATTTACCCCCGGGCTCTAACTTATGTATATTGGGCAATTTTTCTAATTCAGCACCTAATTAAGTTGAAGACTTGAAATTTTGCATACTTATAGCAGAAAACTTGCAATCACACGTAAAATCATAAAAATTAAAAAAGTCTTATCTTATTTACCCGGTCTCTAACTTGTGTATTTTAAGAAGTGTTTCTTACTCAGCTACTAATTAAGTTGGAAAATTGAAATTTTGCATACTTATAGCAAAAAACTTGCGATTACACGCAAAATCATAAAATTTTCAAAAAGTCTTATATTATTTACTCCTCCGGTTCTAACTTGTATATTTTCAGCAATTTTTCTAACGTCCAACCTTTTCACACGGGGCACACTTTTTCAACTTTTGCCAACACCCCACTTTGACCACTCTTTCACATATGTCACCATAGCCTTACATATTTTAGTTCCACATTTAGCGCCAAGGGTAGCCTACCTATCTCGGGCGCTATGGCCCCGATCCGTTGACTAATATATCTACGGATAAGTTGTAAAACGGTGTTTCGTTCGGATGGAGGTTTGTTTAGAATAGAGTGTGCCCCTGGTTGCGAAATGTGCAACTAACAGATTTTGAAAAAAGATAAAGTGTTTTGAACGGAATATTAAACGAAACCCTCTGTGCGATCTGTGATCACACTTACCCACTTGTTGTGAATTATAATTTCTATGACAAATTATTTATTTATTAAGTAGATATTGAAATCAAAATAATTATGTATTACGGTATGAATAAATAAAAAGTAGGAAATAAAATAAATTTTCAAAAAAAAATATTAACCGACTTCAAAAAAGCAATAAAGAGAATTAAATAATTCTTTAAAATTCTCTAATGACGAAACGTTATCCAATAGCCGCACATCGGATATCATGTATCGGCATAAAAAACCATTAAATTTAATATGTATAATTTAATATCCACCAAGCATGGATTTTCTAGAGAATATTTTGTACATGAGATTATTTCACATATTTATGATTTAATTTACGAACATTTACATAAAAACAAGTAATAAATTACTTTTTGAAGTTAGTGCCAAATATTCACAATCGACAATGATTAAACAAATAATTTGCAGAAGAAATAGAGCATTTTTTTTTGTATCATATTTTCCATCGACACTTTATTCATTGTAATAGGTACAATATATTCACAATTTTACTATACTTAAGATAGATTGGCACCAACTTCAAAAGGTAGTTGATTACTTTTCATATGTATGTATTCGTTAATTAAATCACAAATATGTAAATTAATCTCTTGTAAAAAATATTCCCCAGAAAATACATGTTTGGTGGATACTAAAATATTAAATAAATAAATACTAAAATACTAAAATACTACATATTAAATTTAATGCTTTTATGCCGATGCATGATATGTAGGGTTATTGGATAACATTTCGTCATTAGAGAATATTAAACAATTATTTAATTCTTTTTAGTGCTTTTTTTTAAGTCGTTTAACATTTTTTTTTTTTTTTGAAAAATTTATATTATAGGAGAAATAGCTGCGAAACATACTCAGTCATCAATCGTTTCATAAAATCGTATCATAAAGTCGATTCATAAATTCGTTTCATAACTTCGTTTCATTAGGATTTTATATATATAGGATAGATATGCCCGCATTGGGGGATAAAATATGCACTTAAAATAAAAGTAAACGGTTCAGTTAATTCAAACACTGGGACACATTGCAAAACTTCTTAAATTTTCTGTGCGCTACTAACTCAGATTTAAGCTTTTTTTAATGGAATTTTTAGGTTCGGGTCGGGTAACGATTCTACGGAAATTATATTGTCTTCCTTGGATCAGGTTATGGTTTTTTGAAAAATTTTTATCGGGTTCAGATTTGGTTCGGGTCAGATTTCGGCGTTTTTCAAATGGAATTTTTAGGTTCGTGTCGGGTAACATGCCCAGGGAAATTATTTTCTCTTGCTTGGGACGGGTTGTGGTTCTTTGGAATATTTTTTTCGGGTCAGATTTCGGGGTTTTTTTACGAATGACATTTTTAGGTTCGGACCGGGTAACTTGTCCACGGAAATTAATTTTTCTTGCTCTGATCGGGTTATAGTTCTATGGAATATTTTTGTCTGGTTCAGATTTGGTTCGGGTCAGATTTCGGGGTTTTTTTCAAAGGGAATTTTTAGGTTCCGGTCGGGTAACATGTCGAGGGAAATGATTTTGTCTTGCTCGGATCGGGTTATTACTAAATGGAATATTTTTGTCGGGTTCAGATTTGGTTCGGCTCAGAATTCGGCTTTTTTACAAATGGACTTTTTAGGTTCGGGTCGGATTGCGTGTCCAGGGAAATTATTTTGTCTTGCTCTGATCGGGTTATGATTCAATGGAATATTTTTTTCGGGTTCAGATTTGGTTCGTGTCAGATTTCGGGTTTTTTTTCAAATGACATTTTTAGGTTCGGACCAGGTAACTTGTCCACGGAAATATTTTTTCTTGCTCTGATCGGGTTGTCTGGTTCAGATTTGGTTCGGGTCAGATTTCGTGGTTTTTTCAAATGGAATTTTTAGGTTCCGGTCGGGTAACATGTCGAGGGAAATTATTTTGGCTTGCTCGGATCGGGTTATTATTAAATGGAATATTTTTGTCGGTTTCAGATTTGGTTCGGCTCAGAATTCGGCTTTTTACAAATGGAGTTTTTAGGTTCGGGTCGGGTTGCGTGTCCAGGGAAATTATTTTGTCTATCTCTGATTAGTTTATGATTCAATGGAATATTTTTGTCGGGTTCAGATTTGGTTCGTGTCAGATTTCGGGTTTTTCAAATTGAATTTTTAGGTTCGTGTCGGGTAACATGTCCAAGGAAATTATATTCTCTTGCTTGGAACGGGTTACAGTTCTTTGGAATATTTTTTGGGGTTCAGATTCGGTTCGTGTCAGATTTCGGGTTTTTTCTTCAAATGACATTTTTAGGTTCTGACCGGTTAACTTGTCCAAGGAAATTATTTTTCTTGCTCTGATCGGGTTATAGTTCTATGGAATATTTTTGTCTGGTTCAGATTTCGTTCTTTTTTCAAATTGAATTTTTAGGTTCGGGTCGGGTTGCATATTTTCAGTAATTATTTTGTCTTGCTCGGATCCGATAGTTTTTTGCAATATTTTTTAATCGGTTATCAGATTTGGTTCGGGTCAGATTTCAGGTTTTTTTTGAATGGAAATTACAGGTTCCGGTCCGGTTTCGTGTAGGTTGAAATTATTTTGTCTTCCTTGGATCAGGTTATGGTTCTTTGGAAAATATTTGTCGGGTTCAGATTTGTTCATCTCAGGAATCGGCTTTTTTTCAAATGGAATTTTTAGTTCGGGTCGGGTTCAGTGTCCAGGGAAAATATTTTGTCTTGCTCAGATCTGGTTATGGTTCAATGGAATATTTTTGTTGGGTTCAGATTTGGTTCGGCTCAGATTTCGGCTTTTTTCAAATGGAATTTTTAGGTTCATATCGGGTAACATGTCCCGGGAAATAATTTTCTCTTGCTTGGAACGGGTTATGGTTCTTTGGAATATTTTTTTCGGGTTCAGATTTGGTTCGGGTTAGATTTCGGGGTTTTTTTCAAATGACATTTCTAGTTTCGGACGGGTAACTTGTCCACGGAAAATATTTTTTCTTGCTCTGATCGGGTTATTGTTCTATGGAATATTTTTGTCGGGTTCAGATTTGGTTCGGGTCAGATTTCGGGTTTTTTTTTCAAATGGAATTTTTAGGTTCCGGTCGGGTAACATGTCGAGGGAGATTATTTTGTCTTGCTCGTATCGGGTTATTATGAAATGGAATATTTTTGTCGGGTTCAGATTTGGTTCGGCTCAGAATTCGACTTTTTTACAAATGGACTTTTTAGTTTCGGGTCGGACTGCGTGTCCAGGGAAATTATTTTGTCTTGCTCTGATCGGGTTATGATTCAATGGAATATTTTTGTCGGTTTCATATTTGGTTCGGGTCAGATTTGGGCTTTTTTCAAATGGAATTTTTAGGTTCGTGTCGAATAACATGTCCAGGAAAATTATTTTCACCTGCTTGGAACGGTTCTTGGGAATATTTTTTTCGGGTTCAGATTTGGTTCGGGTTAGATTTGGGGGGTTTTTTTCGAATGAAATTTTTAGGTTCTGACCGGGTAACTTGTCCACGGAATTTTTTTTTCTTGCTCTGATCAGGTTGTAGTTCTATGGAATATTTTTGTCTGGTTCAAATTTGGTTCGGGTCAGATTTCGGGTTTTTTTCAAATGGAATTCTTAGGTTCCGGTCGGGTAACATGTCGAGGGAAATTATTTTGTCTTGCTCGGATCGGGTTATTATTAAATGGAATATTTTTGTCGGGTTCAGATTTGGTTCGTGTCAGATTTCGGCTTTTTCAAATTGAATTTTTAGGTTCGTGTCGGGTAACATGTCCAGGGAAATTATATTCTCTTGCTTGGAACGGGTTATGGTTTTTTGGAATATTTTTTTCGGGTTCAGATTTGGTTCGTGTCAGATTTCGGGTTTTTTCTTCAAAAGACATTTTTAGGTTCTGACCGGTTAACTTGTCCACGGAAATTATTTTTTCTTGCTCTGATCGGGTTATAGTTCTATGGAATATTTTTGTCTGGTTCAGATTTTGTTCTTTTTTCAAATTGAATTTTTAGGTTCTGGTCGGGTTGCATATCTTCAGAAATTATTTTGTCTTGCTCGGATCCGATAGTTTTTTTCAATATTTTTTAATCGGTTATCAGATTTGGTTCGGGTCAGATTTCAAGTTTTTTTTAAAATGGAAATTACAGATTCCGGTCCGGTTTCGTGTAGGTTGAAATTATTTTGTCTTCCTTGTATCAGGTTATGGTTCTTTGGAAAATATTTGTCGGGTTCAGATTTGTTCATCTCAGGAATCGGCTTTTTTTCAAATGGAATTTTTAGTTCGGGTCGGGTTCAGTGTCCAGGGAAAATATTTTGTCTTGCTCAGATCTGGTTATGGTTCAATGGAATATTTTTGTTGGGTTCAGATTTGGTTCGGCTCAGATTTCGGCTTTTTTTCAAATGGACTTTTTAGTTTCGGGTCGGACTGCGTGTCCAGGGAAATTATTTTGTCTTGCTCTGATCGGGTTATGATTCAATGGAATATTTTTGTCGGGTTTATATTTGGTTCGGGTCAGATTTGGGCTTTTTTTAAATGGAATTTTTAGATTCGTGTTGGGTAACATGTCCAGGAAAATTATTTTCACCTGCTTGGAACGGTTCTTGGGAATATTTTTTTCGGGTTCAGATTTGGTTCGGGTTAGATTTGGGTTTTTTTTTTTCGAATGAAATTTTTAGGTTCTGACCGGGTAACTTGTCCACGGAATTTTTTTTTCTTGCTCTGATCAGGTTATAGTTCTATGGAATATTTTTGTCTGGTTCAAATTTGGTTCGGGTCAGATTTCGGGGTTTTTTCAAATGGAATTTTTAGGTTCCGGTCGGGTAACATGTCGAGGGAAATTATTTTGTCTTGCTCGGATCGGGTTATTATTAAATGGAATATTTTTGTCGGGTTCAGATTTGGTTCGGCTCAGAAATCGGCTTTTTTTTCAAATGGACTTTTTAGGTTCGGGTCGGATTGCGTGTCCAGGAAAAATTATTTTGTCTTGCTCTGATGATTCAATGGAATATTTTTGTCGGGTTCAGATTTGGTTCGACTCTGAAATCGGCTTTTTTACAAATGGACTTTTTAGGTTCGGGTCGGATTGCGTGTCCAGGAAAAATTATTTTGTCTTCCTCTGATCGGGTTATGATTCAATGGAATATTTTTGTCGGGTTCAGATTTGGTTCGGGTCAGATTTCGGCTTTTTTCAAATGGAATTTTTAGATTCGTGTTGGGTAACATGTCCAGGGAAATTATTTTAACTTGCTTGGAACGGGTTACTGTTCTTTGGAATATTTTTTTCGGGTTCAGATTTGGTTCGTGTCAGATTTCGGGTTTTATTTTCAAATGACATTTTTAGGTTCAAACCAGGTAACTTCTCCACGGAAATTATTTTTTTTTGCTCTGATAAGGTTTTCTGGTTCAGATTTGGTTCGCGTCAGATTTCGGGTTTTTTTTCAAATGGAATTTTTAGGTTCCGGTCGGGTAACATGTCGAGGGAAATTATTTTGGCTTGCTCGGATCGGGTTATTATTAAATGGAATATTTTTGTCGGGTTCAGATTTGGTTCGACTCATAATTCGGCATTTTTACAAATGGACTTTTTAGGTTCGGGACGGGTTGCGTGTCCAGGGAAATTATTTTGTCATGCTCTGATCGGTTTATGATTCAATGGAATATTTTTGTCGGGTTCAGATTTGGTTCGGGTCAGATTTCGGCTTTTTTCAAATGGAATTTTTAGGTTCGTGTCGGGTAACATGTCCAGGGAAATTATTTCTCTTCCTTGGAACGGGTTATGGTTCTTTGGAATATTTTTTTCGGTTTCAGATTTGGTTCGGGTTAGATTTCGGGTTTTTTCTGCAAATGACATTTTTAGGTTCGGACCGGGTAACTTGTCCACGGAAATTATTTTTTCTTGCTCTGATCGGGTTATAGTTCTATGGAATATTTTTGTCTGGTTAAGATTTGGTTCGGGTCAGATTTCGTTCTTTTTTCAAATTGAATTTTTAGGTTCGGGTCGGGTTGCATGTCCTCAGAAATTATTTTGTCTTGCTCGGATCCGATAGTTTTTTGCAATATTTTTTAATCGGTTATCAGATTTGGTTCGGGTCAGATTTCAGGGTTTTTTTTCAAAAGGAAATTTCAGGTTCCGGTCCGGTTGCGTGTAGACTGAAATTATTTTGTCTTGCTCAGATCTGGGCACGGTCTGTTGTAATTATTTTTTCGGGTTCGGGTTATGGGTTAATAAGTCTAAAAAATGACACTGATTGGGATATAAGTGGTCATTTTTGAATAAACGGTCATTTTTCAATTAGCCTAACACTGCTTAGGCTCTTTGCAATAAGCCTAAAAAATAGCAGGCTGATTGAGAAACAAGTGGTCAGTTTTCAATTAGCCTAACACTGCTTAGGCTCTTTGCAATAAGCCTGAAAAATATCAGGCTTATTGGAAAAAAGAAGATGATTCTCCAATTAGACCGGCTCATTGCAAACAGCCTAGGCTCTTTGCAAAGAGCCTGATTTCTCAATTAGCCTACGACATATATATAAAACAAAGTTTTATAAAAAATATTTTGGATTTTCATTGATATGGAATGTGCAGGGGGGCATTTCGAAGATTTCTAAGACGACGCGTAAAATTCCATTTTTTTCTAAAAAATATTCTTTTTTTTTTTTTTTTTTTTTTTTTGTGATAAATACATGCCATAATATAATGCCATAATATAATGTGCCCTTGAATAATATTTAAAGTGAAATTTACAAAAAATAAGAAATTGATTTTTAAGGTTTTCAAGGTCCCTCGTCCCCTTAAAATCATATTTATATGACAAATAGCAATAATGCGGACAAATAGCAACAATGCGTTCAAAAAAATTTCGAAACGTATTGAAAGAGATATTTACATATTGACCCCACGTCAGATGTTCACACCCAAAGAAATCGCTAATTCGCTATTAACAATTAGCCTTTTTTGAATCCGTTCATTTCCATAAGGTAAACGCGAAATTCGATTAGGGGAGACTACAGAGGGTTGACCATACGGGAGGCTTGACCCACTCATCAATTTTCATATTTAAAAGAATTTCAGAGTTTTATCAATAGGTGTCAATCAAAGCTACCGGAATGCTCAAACAACAGTCTCTGTTTCATACAGACAATCGAGTTAGGTGTGGAAAAAATCAATTGTGTAGCGTTTTCAACCTAAAAGTTGTGTTTTTTAGAAATATTTTGTAATCTTTTTTCAAATAAAATGTATCACAGGAATTTATGTAAGTAGGTTTTAAGTAATGCAGAAATATCGAGCTTTCATCCCAGGCATAAAGATTATACAGTAAGTTAGGCTTAACATAACAATGTGCTATGTTTTAGAAAAAGGCTATGAGGGGAGGCTTTACCAGGTCAGTGTGAGGCCACATGTCCAAGGCTTTTTTAACATTTTTCACGGCGGGGAACGAGAATTCTTGTTTTCATTCAAAAAAAAAAAAAAAAAAAAAAAAAAAAAAAAAAAAAAAAAAAATTATTGATTAAGGGCGTGGCTTCTATCTTACAGAAAATGAATTTATATCATGTTGTCTATATTTTTTTTAGATTGTAAGAGATTTTTATTAAGAACGTTCATTGCAACATATTTACCTATGCATAAACTTGGGAACCTATCTAGAACACCAATTTACAAAAGACTTTCAGAACAGGGAGGAGCTTCTTCTGTTTTAAAATTCAGATTTTATAAAAATTGCCCGTCGGTAATGTGTTAATTAAGGGGTTTTGGAAATATTTTCATTATATTCTGTGCATAATGAAAGATTAATGGTTATATATGAAAACGAATGTAAATTTATTCTGCAAAGGTACAGTAAAATAGGTTGATGGAAAAGAAAACGTTTAAAACTGATTAAAGAAAGATGTAAAAAATTGCTATTTGTACCGCAAAGAAAACATTAATGAAATATAAATGGGAAAGTTGAAAAGAACTTTTTTTCATTTAAATATTACTTACAATAGGTACATAGAAACAGTGCAAAATGCTAGAAAGTACGAAAGCAACAGTTTTAACAGTTTCAGAGGCAGTGGTATATTTATGAAACCACTTTATTTTAATTCTCAAATTCCACAATGGCATCAGAATTTTGCTAAAATCTATTCAATTAAAATGTATGTGAATTATAGCCTGTTTCATATTTCCAAATAAACTTGTTCGTATATTCCGGTGCCAGTCATTTATTTCAACATTTTAGTACTGAAAGTACTTTGCCTCTGAAAGGATTAAAAGATGTTAATGATAAGTTAAGTTCTCATGCGGCTTCAAAAGAACATAGCAAGAATCGAAAAACTATTGGAAGGTATGTAGACAAATTTCAACACAATGTATAGAGTGAGATGAGGCCAAAGTATGTGACAACTAGCGTTGTCAGATCGCATGTCACAGAAAGTAGGGCAAGGAGACAAATAAAAAGCACGACAGTTGCTCCTACCGGGCTTAATAATATATAAAACCCTATGAAAACTGAACCTGTCTCTAACGGAATAATGTCTTAAATATTAAAATATCATTTTCCCTGTTGTACAATTGTACCTGCTCAGACAAAATCCTGCATAAAACGAAATTTTCCCCCTCTGACATGCGATGCGCCTAAACAGATTTGTTGAAGCCTCATATTTTCAAAAATATTTTTTGTATAATAATTAAATCATGTAGCATAAAGTTATTTTCACTTTTTTTAAACTGATTTTATTTCTCTTCTCAAATATTTCAATATAAAACAAAATGGGTCAAGGCTCCCTTATAGTGGGTCAAGGTTCCCTTATAGTGGGTCAAGGCTCCCTTATAGTGGGTCAAGCCTCCCGTATGTGGGGAGCTTTGACCCATTATTGTCTCATAATTAAAATCAATCATTATTCAAATTTCTTATATGTTACACTTATGTAAAAATTTTATTTTTATAACTGATTGTATAACGAATAAAATGGTATATAAAACTTTATTCTATGTTCAATATTTAAAAAATAAAAAAAAAACATTTTGTAAAAAGTGGGACAACCCTCCCCAGTCTCCCCTACATGTCTTAATTTTGTGTTTTATTTATATTTTATTGTTTTATTTATTGGTTGATGACTGTTTTAATTTCGTTATAGAATATAAACTGAAATCAAATGATGAGCAATTTATATTAATTTAAGTCCAAACAATTATCTTTTGTAATCGTCTGCACGCGATAGAGATGGATTTGGAAAAAAAAATCATGCTTGAAAATTACGAGGGTAGGCTGAAAAGAATTCACACGTGCTCGTAGAACACGAATAAAAACAAATAGCAAGATCGGACAAAAAGTACATTAAAGTACATTTCTTAAGCTTGAAAATAATATATATATATATATATATTTCAACATAGTCAACGTTAAGGCTAACAAATGTCTCCTAACGTGTAACAAGTTTTTCATTCCATCACTGGAATTCCTTCCGACTTTTCTCGAATGCAGGACTTCACAGCTGCCTTTACCTCATCGTTCGAGGTGTAAAGATTACCTTTGAGGTTAGAGGAAAAAATAAAAGCCGCAAGGCGCAAGATCGGGGAAGTAAGGAGGGTGTGGAATCGTTTCAAACTTCAGGTTTCGCGGAGCCTCTGCAGTGATGATATCCCAATGTGTGATATCCCATCATGATATCCCAATTCTTCAATAATGAAGACGACACGTTCCTTGGATATTCCAATAATGTTTGCGATACACATTTGAATGATTCGCCAGTCATGTTTAATCAAATCGTCGACGAGTTTGCGATGGTTATCGTCTGGGCAGTGATCGGACATCCGCTGCGTTTTTCATCAACAATTATCGCTTTTCTAGACCCGCATGCACAAAATTTTATCTCCGATTTTTTTACAGTAGACTTGTCAAAAACTTCGTCATCTTTAAACGACAATGAATATGAACATGAGTCACTTTTTAGCAGTTAAAAATTCGATAAGGACACGCTGTTTAACTCGCGTTCACTTAGCACTAGAACACGTCTCCATACTTCCGCTTCTAAAAATACACTGAATAAATTCAGCGACTTCATATCTGCACATGCGTATAGAGGGGGAATGTTACTCCCACGTGCCACCAGACGCGCGCTTCTGGATGGCATTTCGTTCGCGCTTTCCACGTATGTCTGCATTACTTATCAGCCTACCCTCGTAATTTAAAAACTATAAAAAATGAGTAAATTGCGATGCAGTTTTCAAATAAATTACGATATACTTTTCAAACAAATTGCATTTGAAAGTACATTTTTTTCTTTATTGGATGGTGTAAAAATTGAAAATGTGCGTATTTAGAAGTTCAAAAAATGCAATAAATGTTAATAAAATTTAAATTAAACAGCCTGCTGTTACCACCGACAAAATGACGTCAGCGTGATGCACGGACAGGTTTTTATTTATAATATAGATAGATAATAATACATTTCACTTTTATAATATTTCCTGTGACAAATATTGGATTATAATTCTGTGTAAGTTTCCTTCACGTCATCTTAATGTCATCATTCATTATTGAAAAGCTCTTTTCGTTACAGATAACATTTACTTGATCTGAATTGAAAATAAAATAATATATGATAACTGGTTAAAATATATGCTACCGGTGATGGAAATATGTAACACCACTTGTCACATTCAGCCTTTAATCTTTTAGCCAACTTTTGTCAAACTATATTTAACATGATACATTTTATATAGTATTTGTTAGGAATTCTGTGTAAACATATTTTTTAATGATGTGTTGTATTGTGGGATATTACTGGGCGTGCTTTAAATATATTTATTTTCTAAAAGTTTTATAATAATCTTATTTTTATTTCCTTATTTTCTTCTTTATATTTATTTTTCCTTATTAATATTATTTCTCGTTTTATTTTGACTCCATCAGATTAATCACTGACCAATTTAAAGATAATTACCCTTATGAATAGTACGCAAATAGATATTATTCTTAAGAGTACCTGGTACCCTTAACATACTTTTATTATTTAAATACTTTGTAGTACAGCGTCTAGAATATATAACGCGAAAATCGGTAATCCCAGTAATACTTAAAAAAAGTGCTAAAATATTGGATCCCTTAAGGGGGCTGGTCACTCAGCTTCCGAGTTCTCCTCACTAATGTAAAGTCTATGGTCATTTGATGCATTCGTATATTTAAAATATCTCCTCGGGAAATTAATATTTTTCACTTCTATTTTTTGTGTGCTCTTCCGAAAAGATGTCTCTTTTTTTCTTAGTTCTCAATCTATTTCTAAACTATAGACTTAAAGTTATACGGAGTCTAAAAATGTTACTCACAGTTCGCCTGCTTTTAACACATAAAATATTAAATTCAGCATAGATTTTAAAACTAGATTAATATTAACACAATTATTCTAATTGGTAAACAAATCATATTAGATGTAAATTTCCAACTGGGCGAAAAATGTCCGGACCAGTATTCGAACCCGGGACCTCCTGGCTGAAGCCGCCAGTGCTCTTCCATCTGAGCTATACCGGACGATTCTGGTCGAACTTTTTCACCCAGCTAACCTTGATGATTACAGCATCTGGTCTGAAACCTGTTCAGCTCAACATAATAAATCTCAGGTAATGGAACTCCAGAAATCGCTGGATACGAAATTACACTAGATTAATATTAATCTAGTGTCATCTCAAAATTAATGATTGGGAATTACGCATTTATGAATTATTTGAATATTAAAAGTAATGATATAATGCAAATTTGCAAATACTGTAGATCACAGTTATGTCTGTCCTAATATCTTTCTATCCCTACATTTCTCCCAGTTTGCTCTCATGTCTGTTAGTATTTCAAGGTATGTATCTTACTATTTCCATAAGGGAATTCGGTATCCCTGCAACCCCTGGAGACTTTACATATTTGTGAAAAGTAAATCTTTAATTAAATAATGTAAAAAAAAAAAAAAATACTTAGCTGCAAGATTTGGAAAGCAGAGGTAAAAATAATGACTGGGTTCTGGGGGCCAGGATCTTAACTGGAATGTAGCTGCTAGTTTTAAAGAAACTGGAGGACGCTAAAACTATGTTACAGAAAATTTTAATAAAATCGGATAGTTTTTCAAAAAGCTGCAACAAAGGCTCCAAGAAGGAGATTAATATTCAAAATTGGAGGAACTGAAGTCAGAGAAATATTTTTGTCGTTCATGTAGTAGCTGGATGACCTAAGAAATTGATAGATAAAAAAGCTCGTGAATAGGACCATTTTTAAGGTAGCTATAACAAATGACCCAAAGGAGGCCAACTGATTGTTAAAATTAAAGAGTCCTAACATAAAAACATGTTAATTGGTCTTCAGGGTTCGTACGGATCATTAATTTCCGGACTAAGAAATTCTTCCGACATTTTCTCATAGAAACTCATTCCTTAAATAAGGCGAAATTTCGCGCGTTTAAACTAGATTTATTTTTCTGTAAAAAAAATTCTGATATTTGGCCTTGAAAATAACGGTACTCGTACGAACTTGGTCTTAGTTCTTTCTTAGAACTCCAATTCAGTTCTTCAATTAGTCAAAATTAAGCATAGGTATGTATTAATCATTAGAATGAAATTTTAACCCTTTAACCGTTTGGCCCGGATTTTTCCGTTCCTAGAAATCATGTTAAAATGGCTGTAGACCAAAATATTTTAAACACAATTCTATTTTTAACCTTATATAGAAAGTAGTGATATTAAAGATATTATAGCATCAAGCTGAGATTTTAAAAATATATATCCTGGGATTTACAAATGAAATGCGCAAAAAACGGATGGAAATGTTTAGAACAGGGCTCATGGTGCTTAGAACGGGGCGCAGTAAAAATATAAGGGTGTTGGTGCGGGAAGAGAAATCCAAAACTTAACTTTAAATTTTTGCATTGAGAATGTGAGAAAATTATAAGATTAAAAATTCATGTCGCACAAAATGTTTAAGTGCCACAAATCGGGCCCTACGGGACCATAGGGGACCCCGGGTTTTAACGGGAATGTGGGAACATGAGAATAGTTAAAAGGAAAAAGATTCAAAAAATAAAGAATGGATTAAGAGGGGGCAATTTATTAACAATTTATAAAACATAATATTCAAATTGCCTGGTACCGGACCCCAAGGTGCCACATATTTAACTGGCATGTAGTTGGGTATAAAGATATTTTTTAGTAGTTTTTAAAATAATCAGCGGATGCTGGAACTGTGTTAAAGAAAATTGCATGCAATTCGGATCATTTTTAAAAAAGCTGCACCAAGGGACCAAGAAGGCGATCAATATTCAAAATTGATGGCAGCTGATGTCTTTTTTTTTTTTTTTTTTTTTTTTTTTTTTTGTCGTTCATGTAGCGGCTGGAGGACGTAAGAAGCTGTTATAAAAAAGGTTAGTTAATCGGACCATTTTTAAAGGAGCTATAATAGGTGGCCCAGAAGGGACCAACTGACAGTTAGAAACAGGGTCTTAACATAAATACATGTTAAAATGCTTTAGATCTTCAATTAGTCAAAATTAACCATATGTATGAATTACTCATTAGAATATTATTTTAAAGAAATGAACAAAAGATTCGGTAAATGTTTTATAAAGGGCCCTAGGGCCCTCCAAAAATATGAGGATGTTGGTTTAGGAGGGTTTGGTATATGAGGATGTTGCTTGAAAATTATGCACTGAGAACGCCAGAAAAAAAGAACGTGAAAAATACTCAGCCCGCAAAAAACTGAAGGGGCCCTTGACTGGGCCCTACGTTTCCCCAGGGGGCCCCAATGTCTTATATGAAATGTAGAAACGTGAGAATAACTAAATGGAAAAAGGATCCTTAAAAAGAAGATCGGAATAAAAGAAAGCAATTTATTAACAATTTATTTTTTGCACAAAAAACTTCAACTGCCCCAAGACCAAATTTGAAAGGCGAGAATAACTAAATGAAGAATGGTCCCCCAAAACGAAGAAGACTGGATGAAAAAGGGGCAAATTATTAACAATTTAGTGCATAAAGACCTAAAGCGGCCCCAGGGGCCCCGACCTTAAAAAATTAAAAATCTGAACCTTAGGTGCATCAGGACCTGTCTTGGTCTTGGACTATCCGTACCCAAATGTTCAGACTTCCACGTGCGGTAGATTTCAGTAGCTACTTCAGACACACACACATACATACAGACAGAGGGAGAAATTTAATCGTGCTGCCATATATATAGATGCACTTTTATCAAGGTACAGAGATGATATAATTGTACCACTTACAGGTACGTATCAGATTTATTAAATGTCTTTATTTCAGACTTAGTATAATTACTTACACATTTTTCTCAGCTTGTTTATACCGTGATGGTAGTAAGACACTTAAGTATCTTAAATTCAGATACCTATGTTGTCTGCATCTATCTTGCATGCAGTTTCGCATTTAGATGTCTCAAGTGCTTTTTCAGAAACATATGTGTCTGGATTTAAGCTCCTTTACTTGCAGTGCGATTTTAACATGAATTGTCCTAAAGTCAATAATTTAACCGGTGATGTAACTAAACACGTCCTAATGAAAATGCGAACAACAAATATCTCTTGTCTCCCACGATTCTTAACGAAAAGTAAGAATTCCCTATTTATTTTACTTTCAAATTTTCCTGTATACCATTTTATAGACTTGATCTCATTTCATTCTTAAGGCTTCACATATCAAAAATGTAATTTTTATTTTATTTGATGAAGAGAATAATCTAAATTCCTAACATTTATGCTATTTAAAACTTGATAATTTAATAAACAATTCTAACAATGAATAAAATCTTCCATTTGTTTAGACTTTATTACTTTATGGAAATACATTGTTGAAATGACGAAATGTATTTCATATCATTAATAATCTAGAATAAACAGATGTTAAAATTTCTAAATTATACAAAGGCATGAATAGTAATAGAAATTTCAGATCAAAATAAAATGAATAATTAATGAATTCAAATAATTTATAAAATTAATTCAATTTATTTAACGCAAAGACACGCAATCAAGAAATTCTATTATGTTTTAATCTTTATGAAATGCGTTCTGCAGAATTAGCTAAGACATAAAACTTTAATTTTGTTCATTATTTAATGTGATTTGCTCATTGTTTTCTTTGAAATGTATATTCGTTTACACACATATCATGGGTAGCACATTTCAGGGACAAATATGAATATATACTTTGTTTTTTAATAGAATAATAAATCTAGGTTAAACGCGCCAAAACACGTCTTATGTAAAGAAAGATTTTCTATAAGAAATTACTGGCGCCGAATAATTTCATATTCTGGCAATTTCAAAATCGATAACACCCCTGGCATATATATATATACCGGGTGTCCCAAAAATTAATGATGGATTTTAAAATTCAATAACTTGCAAACGGTGACAGATATTTAAAAAAATCTTGTAGGACTGCTATATATGATGTCAGGAGTTTTTTTTACAGTGATTCTTGATTTTAGTTCGAATTTCAAACAATAGATGGCGCTGAGAGCAATAGGTGTTCAGTCCAGACCAGATTTTTGGTACTTCAAGATCCGTTCAATGCATCTTAATCTCATTTTTTCGCATGGAAGAAGAGAGAGGCTGAAAAATTGATCCTGGATTTAGCGGTTGTACCAGTGTTGCCATATTGGGGACATTTTTGTCCCCAGATTGTTGATTGTCACCGCTTTTTTGAAATAGAAATATTCGGCCTATTTAAAATTAGGTAAAATTTCTGAAAAATAAGGTGAATTATACTATTTTTAAAAAGTGGTGGCAGGCAGATAATCTGAATTAAAAAAGTCCCCTATCTGGCAACACTGGGTTGTACATACATTCAAATACAAATTCTGGTAACAATAATATGTTTTATGAAATTAAAGCTATGTTTTAAATTTTGATAGATCTGCTAAATTATAAAGTATTAAAAGTATTTTTGTATTTTTTTCCGCTTTTTTTTTACCGAAAGTAATGGTTATCAATTTTTGGGGGGATTTGCAAAAACGTATTCAAAACATAATAATTATCTTTGAAAGAAGAATATCTTTAAGTGTCGTTTATAAAATGAAAATGGCATTTTCAAAATTTTATTCCTAACCTCGAAACGTTCGAAGACAATTTAGAGAATACATAATTAAAACATTTTTTACACATTTTCGTAAATTTATCTTTTAATTGGAAACGTAGGTATACCAAATTCAGGTTGAGAAATTCTGAAAAAAAAATTCTTATATAAATGCATTTAAATTTTGGAAAATAGCGCAACAGTAACACACAGTTCTACATAACAAACCTTAAATATTTTAATCAAATTATTCTATTTACATCCGGTTTGTGTCGTCAAAAAAAAAAAAAAAAAAAAAAAAAAAAAAAAAAAAAAAAAACCTCCTTGATTACTCTCTAAGTTAAAAAAAATACAAATATTATTCTCTTAAAATTTTTGTGTCACCTATCTTCTTTAATGATATATTATTTCTAATTTAACAGTACGAAAGCATCACATAATTATAAACTATATTAACGCTATGAAAAATAATGTTAAATACACTGTAAAAAAATCCGCTAAAATACGAAAATTGTACTGGCAATCGAGACGCCAGTACTATTTCGTATTTTACCGGAATTTTTTCTTCACAGTGTTCATTATTTTGATGCTTATGTTACTCAAAATGCCACCCCATTCAAAGTTTAATTTTCCAACCAGATTCAATGCATTCAGTTTTTTTAGCCTGAAATCGTTATAAGCTATTTTAAAACTATTATTTCTGCTTTTACGAAATAAATTATTAAACAATTGTCTTGAAATTATATGTTTCATTGTATATTAACGTTTTTGATAATTAATTTTAGAAATTAATTATTTTTCTAAAGATTTAATAAGTTTTATTAATCCTAATTATACGATTTTGTTTTATTATTTTAACATCTCCCATAATGTTTTGATTGGTAGGTTATACGAAATTAAATATTCTTTAATATACTGGGACCATGTTCTAGAATTTACCATCCTGAAAAATTTCTAATACTATCTCACAGAACCTGAGATGTGATTAAGACCCCCAATCTAGATTCTTGCATCAGGTGGTCGTCATCCTTTTTAAAGTTCTGGAGAATTTAACTTTTTTTTTTCTATTTATTAAATTATATTGCTCCAGGTATTATCTTATTAATCATAATTAATCAAGTACAGTGGGTGATCGGTTAACGAACTGTTCGGTTTACGAACAGATCGGTTAGCGAACACTTTCGCGAGAGATTTTTATGTTCTGATAACGAACACCTCATATCGCAAAGTTAAGAAGAAGAAATGCTGTGTTTCAAATTTGCTATATTTAATTGCATCTATTGTCGACTTAGAGAATATTTTAACAGTTGTATATGCATGTCCTAATTAATTCGTGTGTTGCCGGGTGTTCGAGACCTACATTTTATGCCCCAAAATTAGAATTAACAGATTAGGAACATTAATTTTCGTATTTTGTGTCAATTTTTGAAGAAGTATTTTTAATTGCAAATTAATTATTTTAATTAAAATTTTATTCACAAATTATTAACAAGCTCTAGGCTTCACTTTAATTTATCGGGCCCTGCAGTAAATACGATCTATTAACGAAATAAGGAATTTTTGAAAGGTCGAATTCAAAAATTTTTATGATAATGCCGTAGTCAATGAATGTAATAACCCTAAAAGTTTTTGCAAACGGCATGTCATTTTTTATTATTATTCGCCACGAAACTGACAAGCCATCAAAATATGATCTGACCATATTAAATAAGGACGCATATTAACACTATTATAAAGGAAAGATTTATATTATTTTTACATATTATTTAACTTTTAAGAACGAATTTATTGAATTCTCATACAAATCTATACTAAATTTATGATCGGTTAACGAACACGGTTTTGGAACGAATTAAGTTCGATAATCGATCACGCAACTGTATTTTAAAATAATAAAATGACTAGCCCTTCAGTGACAAACTCCCTCCCTATGAGGCAGGATCATTCCATTTCTTTAGCAGGTGGGGAAAGGTAGAGCAGCCAACTGAAATGGTGGCTCCATCTATCAATTTCAAATTAAAATACAATAGCGGAACATTGCAGATATCATTTTTGTTTTGTTTTATTTATTACTTGGTTATTAAATAAAATAAAAGAAAATCATTTTTTTATTATTATTGAAATCGGATTTTTAAAATTCAAATCTCACTAATGTTATCTAGTTTAGCTGCAGTGATAGCGTCTCCTTGCTAAAATTATGTAACTACAGAAATGCAATTGGAGCAAGCTTTAGCTAAATTTTGCTTTTTTGGCGAAAAATAAAAGTAAGTAAAGTATCTAAAGCAGATTACTAAAAATGTTCGTATTCGATTTCATAATTCTTTAATTTTAAACTATTTTTAAATTGGTGAAAAATAAAAGTAAGTAACGTATCTAAAGCCATATTACTGAATTTTTTTTGTATTAGATTTCATAATTCTTTAACTTTAAACTATCTTAAAATTGTGTCATTTGTGCCCCCCCCCCCCTCTCATTATTTTTTGAGGTCAATATTTTATTCCTATAATCGTTAGCCAAAATCTGTTCCGAGTCGTCATCAAAATTAGTCAAAATTGGCCTTGAAAAAGGCCTTTTGGTTATAAAATCATTAGACATAGCGCAGGCTTAATCAAAATATCAAAACGAGGCAAATACAGATCCTATCGTTTCTTACAACATTCATTCCCTTCGTACCGCGCGCCGCGATCACTCCCTACCTTTCGCCACCTGCTAAAACAATGGAATGATCCTGCCTCATAGGGAGGGAGTTTGTCATTGAAGGACTAGGCTAGTAATAAAATGCAATTAATTATAAAAAGGAAATATTATTAAAATATTCTGGTTACAATGTTAATTTAATTTAACTAGGGTAAAATGTATCCAACCGCCCTCCAATCTGTTTTATTTCGAAAATTGCATTAAATTCCATTATTTATGAGAAATAATATGTTCAAATGGTAAAGTTATCAAAAAGAATTCATTTAGAATTCATTTCGAACTAAATACATTTCGCCTCATTAATAAATCAGTATAAGCATAAACCCGAATTTCAAAATTAGAGAAATGCGCGCATTTTAATAAATATCTCAAATCATAATAAAATGAATAAACCGTTGATGAGATATTTAAATTTATTCAAATTGAAGGGAAACAATCATATAATTCAATATTATTTTAGTGTTTGTTTGCTTTGTTTAAATGACTTATTAATTCTGATTTAAGTTCCAATGTATCACAAATTATAACACCCGGTAATAATGCACTTATTTTAATTGCTAGAAGATGTTACATAATTTTTACATCCATTATAAGAGAAACCATAGGTATACAAGTAAAATTTCAATATGTAACGTTGCAGCGTCATTTATCTTAAATTATGGCTGGAGTTACACCATAGTTACGAACATGAAAATAAATATCCAAGTAAAAATAAATAAATAACTTGCGCACTCTGAAAGACTACGTGAAAAATTGAATGATGGTGATTTAAATTATTACTTCAGAGACCTCTCAATTTTACAATATTTACTATTTGTCTTGATAATAGCTTCGATGCACACAAAACATGTAAACAGTTTAATAAAAAAAAATTACTATTTTTATTTATTTTTTTTTACACCTTTCAGTAACAAAGTACGAATGTTTTATATTAATAATTGAAATAATTGAAAATTTGTTAGGTTTTCTCTTTTTATTATGTAGAATATAAGACTCATTAAATATAAGACTATTTGTTACCTCCGATGAATAAAATGTATTAAAAACCATACAGAAAAATACGTGGAAAAATACCTGAAAATTTTGCTAAGAATATAATTTGAGTTAGACTTGTGAAAATTTTCAATAGATTTTATATTTCCTGGTATTAGAATCGTACTTGATACGTATACAGAATCCATGACATTAATATATGTTTGTCGGTTTGTATTTCAGAGCACCTGAAACTTTGAGCAATGAAATTAACACAAGATATTCGCATAGATCTCCGCATGTTATATAAATTTTCTGAATTTTAAAATTTGAAATAATTTGTGATTTTTTTTTTTTTTTTTAGTTTTAAAGAGGTTTCTCTAAATATGGCAACTAAATTACTTTACTAGATTAATTTTAATAAAATTATTCTAATTGGTAAATAAATCATATTAGATGTAAAATTTCCAACTGGGCGAAAAATGTCCGGACCAGGATTTGAGCCCGGGATCTCCTAGCTGAAGCCATCAGTGCTCTACCATCTAAGCTATCCCGGACGAATCTGGTGGAACGTTTTCACCCAGCTAAACTTAATGAATATAGCATCTGGTCTGAAACCTGGAGCTGAACCAGGTACTACTAAAAAATAACAAAATAGCATAGATTTATTTTTTGTGTTCCAATAGAAAAAAAAAAAACTTTAAACCGGATAAATCTGTCCGTCCATAACTTTGAAGTCATTTTGATGTTGGCCAAATGACGGCAAAGTTCAGACAAATAAATTTCCCTTGAAATGCAGTTTTTTAAACTTCTAACCAAGCATCACACATTTTAAATTTTTACACCGTTGAATAGAGAAAAAATGTATTTACGGAAGCAATTTTTTGAAAACAATATTGCAATTTGTTTGAAAACGGTATAGCAATTTACTAATGGTTTCTAAAACAATTTTCCAGCATGAATAATAAAAAAAAAATATTTTTCCCGAGCAGACGATTAAGAAAGATAAATGCGTTTACACTTAAGTTAATGGAAATTGCTCCCTGTTGATATTCGATAACTAAGTTAAAACTTATTAAAATACTATAAATGAAACAAAAATTGGTGTTGTTAGTGGGCAATCTAAAAATAATAATAATAATAATAACATAAAAATGGTTTTCTTTTATATTCTCAAACCCAGAAAGTCAGGATTCCATCCCCTAGTATATAAAAATGATCAATAAGTCTTAAACGTAGTATTTACACGCCCGGAAAATAAATAGAATTTATTAAAATTTCCAAAGTTGTTTTATGTGATATATTAAAACTGTTTTTTTAGACATTTTTAGAATACTTACAAAGTATATACATGTTATTAAAGCTGAAAAGACTTTTGAGAGATACCACAAGAAACATGAATTTTGTAGTAATTAAACTTTTTCAATATCAAAATGTAAATAAATTTCTTTTCATTCCATCATTTTCGTCAAAGGTAAACAATCAACTCTTTTATGTAGCCGTAACCAATTTTTGATATACTTGAAAGCACTTTATATTAAAAAACACTCTTAGACCAAAAGGAAGTAACTCAATAATATTTGTTTGTTATCTTAGAAAAGTTTTTCGGGAGTGAAAGGTAAATAATCTGTTTTGTAATTTTCTTTATTATTATTTTTGTATATGCATGATATAGCATTTTGTAGAAAATTGTAAACATCAATAGACATGAAATTTCTAAGTATGGTAATAAAGTTTAATCGGATCTTTCTTCTACTTCATTTGACCTATTCCATTCAAAATTAAAAATATAAATAGTAATAGCTGTTACAGACGACAGTGTGGTCATTATTTATACTACCACTATTTTTAAATAATAATTTTCTTTTTCACTTTTCTTGAAAATATTGTAGACGTCTTCCATAAAGATCATTTATCTTGCAATTGTTGTAAGCATACAACGCGATGATTATTGTTTGGGAATAGGGGTAGTGAAAAAAATTATGGCACCAAACAGTGCTATGACAAATTTATTTAATCATAAAACTAAATGGTATGATAGACATTTTGCTGGCGGCAAAGTTATATAATATTAACCCTATACAAGCCGCAAACATTGTTGCCAAATATGGCGATTTTTTTTAATTAAGAACACCAGGTCATTTTAATACTAATTTTTCTTTATTTTATTCACGACATAACAACGATGTTAAATCTTACTAACCAAAAGTAACTATTCAAATTTTCTGTGGAGAAGTGATAACCGATAGTTTTATATGTGAGTTACAAATGCGTCATCTGCCTGCATAGTGTTAATGCTTTTGCAATCATTTCAATCTTCTTATATATTTTTTTATATATAAGCGAAGAAAAAAATGATTAGCCAGATCAATTATAGACAGTAAAAAATTAAAAAATGTGTGCATTGCTGTAAACATTCAAAGTTTCAGGGGCAATTTAAACAAATTTTTGCTTTATTATTTATATTATATTTTACAGATTTGTCCTTCTATTTAAACGTTTCTATAGTCTCACAGCTACATACAAAAACCTCTATAATCTCAAAATCTATAATTACAAGCAGGGCTGCGGAATCGGAAGCAAAAACGATCGACTCCGCTCCTAGAATTTTAAAAAGAGGCACCCTGACTCAGTCTCCGACTCCTGCATACATACATGGTGTCCATAAAAGACACCCGGGTAAAAGACTTCCGGGTAAAATTATTAACAAGCCAATAAACTGAAAAAGAAATAAATAATTATTAATGTATATAGTTAAAAAATAAAAATAATAATTCACATTGGAAACTTAAAATTAAATATAATTAGTTTGATTTCACTTCAAACAGTTCAAGAAAAAGATGGAGTCGGAGTCGGCATGTTTTTAGCGACTCCGATTCCGATTCTTCTTATCCCCAAATTAGCCTGGCTCTGACTGTGCTCTGATTACAAGACTGATTGTGGCACAGGACGAAAATGAACGTTACCCCCATCTCAGAATTCATGCTCATAGATTATATAAAATTGTGCGTAAAACTAAAGTACATTTACAGACAACCCTTAAAACATTTTTTAGTTAAAATTCAATAAATAATCACACAAGATTTGATGTAATTTATGTTACTCTTAATGAAATCGTTTCGAAATTTATAGCGTTTATCTTAACTTTCGCCTGAGATATATATATATATATATATATAAAAAAAAAAACAATTCTCTCAATCACTTATGTTACCCAAAAAATTTTATAAACTTTAACAATAGGCCTTCAACAAATGTATTTTTAAAATGTTGTCAAACATTTCTCTTCTTAAACTAAGACGATAATAGTTTTCTATAAAATATATTATAAAACTTTTAACAAAAGGACGATATTTACATTTAACAAAAGGGGAAAAAATATTAGCTCTTGGTACTTTAAGCGTTGTCTGAAACCTCTTATTAAATATTAAAATCTGTGTCACTCTTTAAATTATTTTGACTTCTTTTACTGAGCAATTCTGTCTTTTGTTATAGGGGAGAGTAACCATATTTGGACCACCGCTTTAATTGGACCGTTGCCATTTATCCGTTAATTACAGGAAGAGACTCCATCTACCGCTGAAATCCTACTCATCAGAATGACGTCACTTATGATTAGAAGAAGCAGCCGCCTACCACGTGCTGTTTTCAGACAATTAAAAAAAACCCCTAAAGTATGCTGTTTTGATCTAATTTTTTCCTAGTAAACGTAAGTGAATATTTTAAAACTAAGGTAAGTTGTTATGTTTTCATAGACATATATAAATTCATCTGTTTATTGCGCATATTTTTCACGCGGATTTGTTTGATTTCGTTTTTGTTCTTTGTCTTGAAATTAACTGTTTAAAAAAATGGCGCAGTTGCCGTAATTGGGACAATTTATGTTGCTTAAATTGTACCAGATATGCGATCATAAATTTGAACAGTAAGTAATGAATTTCGAGGATGGTACGCTTTGTAAACTATTTTCTTTATATTTTATAATGGATTACTATCTCCATGTATTTTTTTTTCTGTCTATATGGATTAATTTTTTTATACAGTTTAGGCCTATATAAATATAAAAATATTTTTAAATGTCTATGCAATAAATTTTGTTTGCAATGTCTTTTATCTTATATGTAATTGTATTTATTTTCTTTGAATTCTTTATTCCTACGGCATATTTGATTTACAGAGTTGAATTTAAACATTTTTCTCCTGCAGGATATTTGTGATGGCAAACTTTTAGAGTTCTGGAGGGTGGAAATATACTTTTTGCTATTAAAACACATAAAATCTCAAACCTTGATGAAAATGTTGAAAAATTCATAGAAAAACTGTCTGGAAGAAAAACACCCGTGACAGCAAAAGCTGTTAAAGGTATAGGAAACAAAAATCAGACAGTAAGTTGTGAAGAAATTGGCCTGCAACAAGGCTGCAGCTACAAATACTCCCCAAAAGAAAAAAAAAAAAAAAAAAAAAAAAAACATTAGAATTGTTATTTCCCTTGCTAAATGCAGTTAAATCAAAGTACAGAAGGAGCCAAAAAACAGTTGTGCTAACATCATCGCCATATAAACTAAACCTTGAAAAAAAAAGACAAAAAGGAAGCTTTCACAGCACAAAAGATATTGGAACATCGAGTTTTAAAATATAGGTGTAATGCAATTAGCATGAAAATGATGGAAGAGAAGAACTACAAACATAATATAAAAAAAAAAAATAAAAAAAAAAGTCTGATAATTCAGAATTTAAAAAGAAAAATCTAGACAGTGATGATTGGTTTGCCTAATTTGAATTTGTAAGAAAAATAAAATAGCAGAAATGATTCAGTGTTCAGATTGCCATATACGGTTGCATGTTGTGTGCGCTGGAAAACAAAAACAATAAACAAAATTCATGTATAAGCTTTGCATCACTCCTTACATGATATTCAAGTAACTGGTAATTAGTTACATAATTTCTATTCTTAATTACTGATAACTTTGATTTATATTTTAAATACATTTTGATTTAAAACAATTACTCTTATTTTCAGATATTTGATTACATTATATTTCATTGCTGGTATTTTGTTTGATTGTTTCATTAATCGCAAACATTGCTTTTAATAAAATTAGTTATATTCCTTAGTCTTTAAAACAACCTGATATTATTTAGTCCAATTTAGGAGACTGGGGGTCAAACTTAGGCGACCAGCTCCTGAATTTGGACCACTTTTGACAAATTTTTCACATTAAAATAAAATTTAAGATTTTCAAAACGAAATTAATCTAAATATTTATTTAGTTAGTAGGTGAATAGATTTACCCTGTGTAAAGATCTTTTGCAGATATTCCAAAAATGAAGTGAGTTATACCTGAAAATAAGTGAAGTGGTCCAAATTCGGCTACTCTCCCCTAAATACTATATATAAATTCCATCGAGCAACAAAGATGAACGCCAAACATCATTTGAGGTATTTATTGTTTACACTTTGAATTACAATTGAATAGAAATTTCTTTTTGCTACTTGCTGTAGGCTTTTGAAGCACTGTAGAACTTCTGTGAACTTTCTTTAAAAACTTTCGTAGTGTTTATGCTAATGAGTTTAAAAGTTGCTCAATGAAATTGTTAAATTGATATTAACATCGATGCTGGTTTAATAACAAACGCATTTTCAAAAATTATTTAATATATTTAAGCATAAATTCTACTGATCTCATTAAAGAATTCAACATATAAATGTATAAATCTTTTCAACAAAATTTTCAGAAAACACTTTAAACACATTCGCAGATTATTTCATTTGAATTTTATCTCAAATTTATTCAAGATAATAAAAGATATTTAAAAGAAGTCCTATGTGCGTAGTATTTAGACATTTTTAAATATAAAAGCTAAATAGAGTAAACATTAGTATGCAAGGAGAAATGTTTATTTGTTTTTTATTTTAAATTCATAGTATACAAGACGATACAAAAGATGTTTTGAAAATTTGTTTAACATGTTTACGCACAAATTTCTAGGAATACATTTGATGATATTAACATATAAATGGATAAATCTTTTCTATAAAATTATTTCAATTGAGAAAACACTTTAAACACTTTAGGAGATTATTTCATTTGAATTTTTCTTCAAACTAGTTCAAGATAATAAAAGATATCGGGCATCAAACGTAATCAAATATCATGATAATGGTATACATTATATGAGTGGCTCCCAACCATAGTAAATCAAGTCCATTTAAAAAAAGAAAAATAGGTAGTCCACTTAAAGGGTGCACAAAATCTGTGTTATTCCCTCTCACAGTGAACCAAGTCAACAGATGCCATGTAAACAGATGCCATATGTGTGACAGTATGTGAAAACAGGCTTCGTTCTCTGTGGGAGTAGATAAAACAGATTTTATGCACATTCTAAATAGACTATATATTTTTTTTCTAAATCTACTTGGTCTACTATGCTTTAGGTCACTCATTTAGTAGTCTAAATACTTCATGAGGCTTTCAATCATTAGTTCATAACAGATATCCTCTAAAAATACTCCAGATTAAGAGGATCTTATTCTTTGTAATTCCAAAAAGTAGATGTTTTTTAGCAATTTGTTTTCTTAATTAAGAGTCAACAAAACCAAAACATTTTTCTCCCATTAATTATTTTTATTGTATATTATAACAATTCTGTATGTGTAAAAAAGATAGAAACTAGTATACAAAATAAATGTGTAGTTTTAATCTATAGTTTCATAGAAAAAATGTACTATTTATAAAATATTTTTGAATAGAAAATATATTTATTATCAAATAATATTTCCATGCATTCTATATGTTTTTAATATCAAGTGTACATTTAACTTTCTTAACTCTTTTCAGCAAAGTGACGAATATGTCTTGTCATAAATATTTCGTCTCAAACGGTAAATGACAAGCTACACCGCCATGCGACGAAAGTTGCTACATTTATTTTTATTACTATAAGAATCTGTGGAATTCCTAATCAACAATGAATTCGCATCTTTGTATATTCTATTATTAACAAAGAAATTATGAATTATAAAATGAACCATCTATTTACTGAAATATATGTTTCTTTAGTAAGCAATTACTCGTTTTTTTCAATTCTATAAGCAAGTGTAATGTATAATTTACATTTAGTTACACGCCTTTCTACATACACAAGCTTTCGGATCTCTGCTACATTTATTACCGTGATTTTCATACAATAACTTTAATACTATATCTCTATTCCATATAAGTAAAGAATCATCCGCGGACATTATTAACATGGAAATACCATAAAGACATTAGGGCGGCTCCAATCGCCGAAATTTGCAAACGTATTTATTACCATTCAGGTACGACGAAAAAATTTAAACTCAAATTTTTTTATGGCTATCTACAGCGCAAAAGTTCCAAATTAAAGAGATAGGAGAAAGAAAAATCCTGCGTTATGCACAGATTTTGAAATATTTTCCAACACTTCCTGAATGCTTTAAAAAAACGTCGTTATTTAGTGAAATAAGGTAAATAGGAAAACTAAGTAAATATTTTAGAAAATGCATAAAACTTTGAAAAGCTGATTTACAGCAGTTATCATTCATAGGCAAATATATATTTCAATTCTTTTGAACAGCCCTGTATTTGATATGTAGATTGATATATATGCTATATAATGGTAAAATTTAGTTTAGAAACATAAAACTTGAACAATTTTGTATGGCCCTGTACTTTACCTAGTACCTTTATTACACACCACTATTTAGCTAAAATTTAATTCAAGCTAAAACACTCTTAAAACTACAGAAATCACATTTCCAGACATTATCATCCATAGACGGCAATGTATTAAATCCTTTTCGTGGCCCTCTACATCATTTTATCTATATTCTACAAACATTTCTTAGTAAACTAAATTTAGTTCAGCGTAAAAATGCATAACTCATTTAATAACCACATTTAAGCAATTTACGCTCATACTCAGTAACCCTTACGAATTCTTTTCTGTAGCCCTGTATATGAACTATAGTATTTATACATACTATATGGTATGCATAAATATAATGAAACTCAAAAGCGCATATCATAATTAACAATGCATTTCGAACAATGATTGCTAATATACAGTAATTCGGATACAATATAGTATCTGAGATCTTTTGTGTGTCCCTGTAAATGCTATGCACTTCGTATTATACATGACATAATTCATACTAAAGCTCAGAGACGTATATCAATTTCATTATATATGAAATAGTTTAGCATAATTAAAATACGCCGTGATTAATTACCCCCCCCCCATACCATTATGTAACGGAATTCGTTTGTGTGGCCCTGTAAATGAATAATAATTATTCTTTGTACCGCACATTCTACAGAATGCACATTTTAGTGGATTTCATAAATGCATATCAATTTTACGATGTTTGAAAGAAAGTAACACCATTGAAAATCATTTGAAACGATTTTTTTCCGAATGGCCGTAATGTAACGGACAACTTTCGACTGTCCCTGTAAATGAACTAAACATGCTACAAACTTCATTTGAAATAGGGATCATGCTATGGTAGAGGTCACTAACATCCAAAAATTTCAGAACGATCCGAGTATATTTACGAGAGTTGGAGCGCGGACAGACGGATAGTCAAACCGAAGTTATAAACACTTTTCAAATTTGTCGAAAAGTGTTTATGACTTAATTAATGTGTTTTTTAATTAATAATGTCTGCTAATTATGTTTTTCAAAATTTTATGATTTGCTGTTTGATGTGAGGTGTTCATCTATAAGTATGCGAGATTTCAAGTTTCCAACATATATAATATCGGAAAACGGGCTGTGTGACAGGCAGGCAGACAGGCAGACAGGGAAGTGAGACGAATAGGGTGATGAACGAAACCCTAAACATGGCTGATCTTTCATAATCGGGTTCACGTGAATATAGAATTTCTCCTCTTAATTTTATAACAGAAACTTACAATGATACGTTGTATAATAAAACTTTCCCTGAAACATTATCTAACTGACAAAGCAAGGCTTATAAAAACCAGTCCAGTATTCCTTTTTAAAAAGGCTATTCTTTCATAATCGGATTCACTTCATTATAAACCATTCCCCATATGTCTATGACACATAGAAAACCATGTTATATATTAACCCTTCATGTACTGAATTATGAAATCTAGAAAATTGTACCTTCTGAAGCATTTTTCGTAAATTTTTGAAGCAAAATTACAAGATTTACATAATAGTCCAGGCAATAGAGACCGTATAGGGGTTCAACCTAGCAAAATTCATGGTAGTTCTGGAAAAAGGCTTACTATAAGTTTTTTGGGCCGCTGAATCCGAATTTTTAACTTCCCCCGGCAACCCCCCCACCCCCCAAAATTTTGGTAAAATACACACCAAAAAAGGTTTTTATTAAAAAAATCAATTTTTTTATTGTTTTAGGGAAGAAGTATCTAGAAATTCAGAAAGTAGACAAAAATGGCAACAAATTAGATACATGACATAATGACTTAGGATGAAGGGGAAGGGGGGATCTGCCTCGGAACATGCGTCGCGGCACTGCGTGGACTAAGTTGAGCAATTCCATTTAACCACTCACACATTAACATTCGCCCTCCCATCTGCCCTCCGAACTTTCTCTATAAGGTTTACTTTAAGTTTTTTGGATCGCTGAATCCGAATTTTTAACTTACCCCCAAAATTTTTCCCCCGACCCCCCCCCCCCTCCCCCAAATAGTTGTTTTTAACTTAAATTTCTTATTGTTTTAGGGGAAAAGCATTACGAAATTCAGAAACTAGACAAAATTTGCAATAAATAGGATACATGACATTATGACGTAGGATGAACGGGGAGGGGGAGGGCTGCCTCTAAACATGCACTGCGGCGCTACGTGCACTAAGTTATGAAGTCCCGGCAATAGGGGATTTTACCTGGCAAAATTAAAACTAGTTCTGGATTTCGAATCACTTTTTGTTTTTTGGGTCGCTGAATTCGAATTTGTAACTTCCCACCAAAATTTCACCCGGCAACCTCCCAAAAAATTGATTTTTTGAAAAAATTTGGTTTTTGAGAAAAGCGCGCGGGGAACGTTCTTTCTCCCGTTTATCCTACGTCATAATGTCATATATCCTATTTGTTGCAAATTTTGTCTAGTTTCTGAATTTTGTAATGCTTTTCCTCTAAAACTATAAGAAATTTAAGTTAAAAACAACTATTTGGGGGGGGGGAGGGTTGGGGGGAAATTTTTGGGGGTAAGTTAAAAATTTGGATTCAGCGACCCAAAAAACTTAAAGTAAACCTTATAGAGAAAGTTCGGAGGGCAGATGGGAGGGCGAATGTTAACGTGTGAGTGGTTAAGTGGAATTGCGCAACTTAGTCCACGCAGCACGCGACGCATGTTCCGAGGCAGATCCCCCCTTCCCCTTCATCCTAAGTAATAATCTCATATATCTAATTTGTTGCAAATTTTGTCTACTTTCTGAATTTCTAGATACTTTTCCCCTAAAACAATAAGAAAATTCATTTTTTTAATAAAAACCTTTTTTGGGGGGCTTTTTACCAAAATTTGAGGGTGTTGCTGGGGGAAATTTTGGTGGGAAGTTGTAAATTCGGATTCAGCGACCCAAAAAACATAAAGTAAGCAGATTTCCAGAACTACCATTAATTTTGTTAGGTAAAAGTCCCTAATGCCTGGACTATAATCTTTTAATAAATTTTAGAAGGGTTTTAAAAGGATTGAAGGACTTGAAGGAGTAATTAAATTTGAATTTATAGGGATTTTTTCAATATTTATAACTCCACTCAAATCTATTACTTCAAATATTTTTCTTAGTATTTGCAGAATTAAGAAATATACAAATATAATGTTCTTACAATTGAAATGTAGCAATATTTCCTAGTTGAACCCCCCCCCCCCCCCACACACACACCAAGAAAGATGAAAAGATGGAAAGGCAAAAGAAATAATCCTTTTAAAAATATTTCTGCTTTATGTAACCCATAATTCTTTGGGAACAAGATAAAGTAATGCATCTAAAACTCATTCTAAACTGTATTACTACTAATCGATGTATTAACTGAAACAAGTTATTTTAATGGTACTTTTAAGCGCCGTCCGTAGATAAAGGGTTAAACTCTTCCCCTGAAAAAGTATCTAACTAACAGTGCAAGTTCGATCGTAATTCATTCAACAAAATCTTTTTTAAAAGGGTAATCTTTCATAATCGGATATATCGGACTATAGGACTTACTTCCATAATTCCATTATTATGCAACATAGAACAATATATTATGTACTAAATCCTTCCCTGGAAAATTGACTAAAAGTGCAATTTTCATTCAAAAATTCTATTTCATTCATGCAATTTCACTAAAACTAATTCCAATTAAATTATAATTTAGAAAGTAATTTAAGACATTTATGCTTATTCCAGTATTCATTTGAAGATTTGAATTTTTTAGAAACCATCTTAACACATTTGCTTCTTAAAATTAACCATCTTGTAAAATTCCAAGCTTCTTGTCTAACAGTCTACCATCTCTCTGGTGTTAGTAGTACCAACATAAAATGCCGAAACAGAGTTGAAATAGAATGTCTCGAAAAATGTTGAAACAGAAGCTGTCACCATTAATTTGCCAACATTAACCTTCTAATCGGTTGGTATTTCCTAATATTCTATAGAAAGCGGAATTTAGATGTTTTTAAAGCTTTCTTGTTAGTCCTGCCAACCAGGTGGTAGTGACACCGGCATAAAATATAGCCCGTATAGTATCAGGGGCTATCACTCTTGATTCGCAACCAGTAACTTATGTAAGCGGTTTATTATTTCCTGAGATTCCATAGAAATCGTAATTTAGGACACGTTTCGAATGCTTTTCGCTCCTTCCCTTCGCTTCACCCCTTTTTATTTTCGAATTTAATTTCGACTGTTCTTAGAGGAAATTTATATTTTATAAGTAACTACCGTGCTATATTTAAAGTTTCTAGACTCTTCAGTACTGCAGAAATCGCAATTTAGAAACATTTTTGCTCCTGGAAACCGCGACATAAAATATAGCTTATGTTTGAACAGGTTCTATCACCATCAATTTGCAACCATTATGTTTGAAATCGGATTTGTATTTTATACGATTGCATAAAAATCGTAATTTAGAACGCTTTTCGCTCACTTCATTCTTTTAAATTTGGAATTTTCTTTCGATAATTCTTAGAAAGCATTGGCATCTTTGAAGTATTTACCATTCCAAATTTAAAATGTTAGACCCCCTCAGTAACACAAAAAACGCAATTTAGAATTTTTTTTGCTCCTGTAACGCTCAGGTCGCAGTAACAACAACGTAAAATATAAGCTATGTTGGAGCGTGGGCTGTCACCATCAATTTGACACATTACTTCTGAAATCGGTTTATATTTCCAGAGATTGCGTAGAAATCGCTATTTAGAACGCTTTTCGCTCATTTTCACTCCCTTTAAATTTAAAATTTTTAAGGAACTTTTCTCAGAGAGTATTTACATCTCATAAGTAATTACCATGCCAAATTTCAAGTTGCTAGACACTTCGTATCACAAAAATCAAAATTTAGAATGTGTTTTTAAAATGCAACCGCCAGGTGGTAGTGGCACCGACATGAAATAGATTCTGCATTGGAGCAAGGGCTGTCATCATCAATTTCCAACCATTACTTTTAAAATGGGTTGGATAATTTCTGAGATTGCTTAGAAATTGCAATTTTGAACGTTTTTTAGAACGTTTTTCGTCCATTTTCACCTTTTTTTAATTTCGAATTATTTAGGAAATGTTCTTAGAAATCATTTATATCTTATAAGTAACTACCATGCCTAGTTTCAAGTTGCTAGCCCCTGCATTATTACAAAAAACGCAATTTAGATCATTTTTTGCTCCTTCACCCCCTTTGGGGTAGTGGCACAGACATGATATACAGCCAATGTTGGAGGCGCTGTCACCATAGTTTTCACCCCATTATTTTTTTAATCGGTTCGTTACTTCCTGAGATTGTGTAGAAATCGCAAATTAGAAAATTTTTTAGAACGCCTTTCGCTCATTTTCACCCATTTTAAATTTCGATTTTTTTAGGAAATGTTCTTAGAGATTACTTGTTTTTTATAAATAACTGCCCTGACTAATTTCAGAATTCTAGGCCCTTCAGTGACACAAAAATCGCAATTTAGAACTATTTTTGCTTCTGCAACCCCTAGTTGGTAGTGACACCGACATGAAATAGAGACTGTTGGAGCAAGGGAGCATCATCAATTTTCAACCATTTTTTAGTGTTTCGTACTTAAAAAGTAAAAACGGAACCATTATAAGATCACTCCTGTGTCTGTCTGTCTGTCACAGTCATTTTACTTGTAAACTGTGGAACGTGAAAAGTTGAAATTCGGGGAAGTAATAAAGACCATTGACCCACATATTTTCACATTAATAAACATTCATAAATATATTTAGTAAAAAAGTAGAGGGGCTAATTATGCTACTTGGAAAAAAATCTTTTCTTTGCACATCATGTGGGGTATCCTGTGAAAGCTTTTGTAACGCTGAACTCAAAAATACATTCCTTTTAATTTTAGGTATTATATTTTCAAAGATATTGTTGAAAATGTAGCGGAAAAATATGCCCCCCCCCCATCTAATTCCGAATCTACTGAAACTAAAATTATGAAAATAATTAGAGGTAGTAGACGTTAATGTAAACCTTGCCGGAAAATTATAGCGATTACCCTTGGTCACATAGTTTTTGAGTAATTAGCATTTTTCTGTTATACACAAATTTCGATTTACGAGCATTCAGAAAAATTGTTGAGCATCGCTGAATATACCCATCGTTGCAGAAGAATAAAAGCATTGTTGATAATGATTTTCGAAAAAAATCATTCGTAATTAGCCGAGATATTAACCCTTAAAGGTACGGTTAATTTGGACATACACAAGAACAGGGGCGGCGTACTCTATGCCTAGTTAAAAACTTTTAATGATATATATGTGTAATGTAATGTCCAGTAACAGTATAAAAGCAATAAACGTCAAATTGTTAAAAACATACTAATTTAAGTGGTCTCGGTACTCTAAATGTGGAAAAAATGAAAAAAAGACCATTTTCAACATTTAATGTCTTAAAATGTATATGATTTTAAAACACAATTTTAATTGGGATAAAAAATTGCAAGATACAGAATTAGTATTTATAGAGGGCTCGAAACTGTTAGACATTTGTCGAACAAAAAATTGGCATAACTATTTACGCGCAGGATCACAAAATAAATATTGCAACTAGAATGAAAATTTTGGTGCTCACTTATACTTCAGATTATAATAATTTCCCCGAACTTAAATAAATTTGTATTTAAAGCATTTTTATATTTTTAATGCAATGTTGCATTTAGCTAATGCAAAATTTTGAAAATTTCAACAGTAAAATCATATAAAAAAATATTTTTTTGAACAATAAAAAGGAAATTTTAGGTTCAGTTTATACAGACTACGTGAAATATATGCTCTGAAAATTTCATGAAAAAATATTCAGAAGTTTTTCTGGTATCCTGCGCGTTATGCCCCCAAAACGCCATTTGGACTTTAAAGTTTCGGAAACGCCGCTTCAGCTATTGAGTGGGTGTAATTCTAAAAGCCAAAACTTCTGTTCTATTGGGAATTTCAAGGAAACAATTATATCAAAATATTCACAAAATATAGGAGTTTAACATCTAAAAAAATTAAAATTTCTTAAATTTTGAAGCTTTAAGGCTCCTGCGACCACTTAATCCTTTCCAACACGGAGTAATTCTATTTATAAATTTATGAAATAATGAACTGACACCAGAATTTATAAACGAATTTATTATAAAATGCGAACTTGCTTATTTTTACGTACATGATAAAAGGAAAATTTTAATTAAATATTCTTGGTGCCGTTTGTCTGTTTTGGAATTAAAATTAGGTGTCCGTTTTTTAAGGGCATCGCCCTCGAAAGATTTAATTAGAATGAATCGCATAAATACTGTGGGATTCGCGATAGTTTTCATTGATTGTATCTCTCAATACGCCTCGGGTGACTTTAAAAGTTAATTAAACACCTATCTGGAGAAAGGCGGCACTGACCAAAGCGTCGTTGCAACTTTGAAACCTCAATTCGAAGCGCGCTTAGCACAATGCCAAATTTAAACTTTGAACAAAGGTTTTGTTTTAGCTACACTGTAGAAATAAATGTTATTACTACGCTGAATTTAGTTTCCTGAAATGCCAAATGAAGTTTAACTATGAACTGCTTTTATTGTCAGTACCGAATTAAGTTCATCATAAACAGATTAGGGTAATATTAAAAAAAGAGTTATACGAATAGCTATATTTGATATTATTTAGGTTCCATATCTCTTTGAACTTTCATGGTATATCCATTTACACTTTTCTAATATATACAGTTATACCCAATCTTACGTTGTATAGTAGTTTTTTACAAAGTCTTAGTAACTTAGTAACTTAGTCGTAAAAATTTTTAGTAACTTATATATATATATATATAATACAATTACAAATCCATATATTTATTCTACGGAACCCTCTGTAATGCACGCACTTGACCGTTTATTAAAAAATAGGTTGGGTAATTTCTGAGATTGCGTAGAAATCACCATTTAGAACATTTTTTCGAACTCTTTTCGCGCATTTTCACCACTTTTAAATTTCGAATTTTTTAAGAAATGTTCTTAGAGATCTTATATATCTTATAAGTAACTACCATTCCAAATTCCATGTATCTGGACCCTTCAGTAACACAAAAATCGCAATTTCAAACTTTTTTTGCTCCTGCACCCCCTTTAGATGCAGTGGCACCGACATAAAATGTAGCCTATATTGGAGCAAGGGTTGTCACAATCATTTTGACACCATTTTTTAAGAAATCGGTTTGATACTTCCTGAAATTGCGTAATAATCGCCATTTGGAACGACGTTTTTAGAACGCATATCGCGCATTTTCATCCCTTATTAATTTCGATTTTTTAAAGAAATGTTTTTTGAGATCATTAGTATCTTATAAGTAACTACCATTCCAAATTTCATGTTTCTAGGCCCTTTAGTAACACAAAAATCGCGTTTTTAGAACGTTTATTGCTCCTGCATCCCCTTTTGACCAGTGGCACGTACATAAGATATAGCCTATGTTCTAAATTTGGCTAACACTATCATTTTGATACCCTTATTTTTGGAATCGGTTCGGTAGTTCCAGAGCTTACCTCCTACAAATAAACAATTTTTACTTCTCTATAATATTAGTATAGTTAGATATAGATATACGTATATATAGTAGACTACTTTATTGATTAACCATTCTAAAGATATTTTATACATATTTTATAATTTGCATACTAATTGGATGATAAAGCAAGTGTTTCAACTAAAAAAACTAATATTCGTAAAGCAAAAAAAGTAATAAAATATACTTATTAACAATAAATACACAGTAAGAAATTTATTTATTATTAAACGTCTGCAATTTGAACCAATCCAATATCTAATTTCACCATTTCAGAATAAATAAGATTTTCTGACGACTAAAGAAATGTTTTAATGAGAACACATGACATCGTAAAACGTGACTTTGGAAACAAAGGAAATCTCAACTATTTCAAAGAAAGCAAATACAAAAGAATTTTGTCCATCAAAAGACAGAATTTTTTCTTTTAGAAAACGAACATAAAGAGATATAGAGCATTTATGTTTTTAATGTGAAATCAATTGAACATTTCTTATGCAAGTATTGTAAAATTAATTGACATAAAATAATTAACAGTTTTAGATATACTTAAAGCTGTATGTACATGAATGAGATTTGTTTGGGAAAATATGTTATTTTAAAATTTTAAACTTTTTAAAAGTATATTGAAATAACAACTACAACAACAACAACAACAATAATATTAAGAAGAAGAAGAACAGCAGCAATAATAATAATAATAATAGTAATAATTTTATTTAATATTTGACAAAAAAAAATTAAGACTAGTAATTGTTAAGCAAGTAAACTATTTTATTATTATCCTGATCAAACAATAATAATTACCATTCAAATAAATATTTTCAAAGTAATATTTGAACAACTAAAATATATCATTGGGCATTTTGCAGTTTTTTGTTATAATTTTAATTATAATTAGCCTACGCATTTATATCTTCTAGCGAAAATTTTATAGAACGATTTTAATTATGAAAATATTAAAACAAATTACTATTATACATTTTGTTTTAAATAATTTTCAAAATTTCAAATCAATATTTTTTATATTTATTTCTTTGTATGTTATGGATTTCTTTGAATGTAGGACCTATAGTAACTACAGTACAGATAAAGCAGACCAAAAATTTAGTAAAATACAATAACTGATGGCCATTCACAAAATTTCTGAAGAGCTTCGCTTTGGCACTAGAAATGAAGTTCGCATGAGTCCTGCCCCCCCCCACCCCCCCCCCACACACAAAAAAATTCTTTTACCATATGTTACCAATTTTCTCTCTGATGATCCTGTGTTGTTCAAACTTTCGCTCTGTCTTCTAAAGTTAACATAGTTCACTTAAACATCATCTAAATTGCTATACTAAGCACACAGCAAGAAAACACACTATGCACTACAATGCGAATATGCACTGTGTTGTAACGTCTCTGTTAAACAAAACTGAGGTGATAATAACAAGGGGCAATTTTTTCAAAAACGCAACAGAATTGGGTTAACTAGAATCTGAACGCCCCTCCTTCACTTTCCCTCTTGAAAAAGACTCTTGGGCTTTACAAGAGTCTTTTACTCGGCCAATTCCAGAAAAAGGGACAATAGCCCTCCTCTCACCAACACCAACTATATCTCCGTAACCATACTGACATAACACTCGGTAATGCACTTTTTCCTTCTAAAGAGGGAAAGGGGTGACGTTTAATCGTTGTTCTAAGGAATTAGACTTAACTGAGCGTATTTTCCCGAGAGAAGTGGAATTTCGAGATTTTCCCATGCAAAGAAAAGTAATCCTACTCTTCGACTGAAAAGTTGAAAACTGGTCTTTCAAGGAGGAAGAGGGGAAATAGTGGTCCTTTAATGAAGGTAAATTAACACTGAGCCTATAGCAAAAAAATAAAAAAATTATAGACCATAAATAAATGGTCTTTATGAGAGGTGGTCTTTCAGAGAGGTTTCACTGCTTATACGCCCCTGGCAGTTAAAGGGTTAAAGACGCAGGGCGTTAAGTTTAAAGAAATACATTACGTTGAAATATTCAAGTAAATAAAATAATAAAATACCAGAACCGGATAATAATAATAACAAACACTGCATATATTTTTTTCAGGTAATGTAATCTTGAGAATTAAAGTAATTAAAATCTAAGATATTCATAATAAACATACCTATTTGACATGAAATATAAGTAAGCAATGCATGTATAATGTTCGATTGCATTTTTCACAATAGGTGTGATGTTTAGCATTACAGACTTTCTGCTATCATCTGTTTTGCTTATCTCTTTTAAAAACAAAATGTCCGGTTTTAACGTAGTGTACACCTTTGGAATTTTTTGTTGAAGATGTCATAATGATTGGATGGCCTACTTTGAAACGAATAACGAATATTCCCATTTTTAACACTATACATGCCGCAAAAAGTATTGCCAAATCTTGCGGGGATTTTTTATTTATTTATTCAGGAATTTCATATTTACTCAAGAAAACTTTTATACTAATATTCACGAACTATGTATTATTATAGTAATCGAAAATAACTAATATAAAATGATAAGACGAAACGCAATTTCTCACTTTGATTCAAATATAAAATATATAATGTGAACTTTAAAAAAATCACGGTTTTACTTAAAAGGCGACTAAAATAATGAAAATATATTACAAGTTAAAAATATACATTTTATTTAAAAACTTTTTAGTACTTCAAGCTTTCCAAGCTCATCATCAGAGATAATTTTATAAATAAATTTTGTGTATTTATACGAATACATCCCTTTCTTTTCAAAATGAGAGAGCCAATAATTATTCGAGTTGAAAGTATAGGTGCAGATTCCCAAAATTTTTAAGGAACCAGTGGCTCCTAAACCCAAATAATCCAGTCGCCACATTGTGAAAGAATCGCAGAAGCAATAGCGTTTATATGGGCAAAAAATTCAGGAATTCAAAGTGAAAAATAATCTACATATGTGCAAAGGAAACACAGACTAATTGCATCAAACGTGTATATTTCATTTAATCACACAATTTTTTTTTTAAATTTGGATATAAATTAAGTGTAAAATAAATCTTAAGCTAAGTATAGAGCAGAAGATAAAATTGGGCAAGTTAGAGATAGAAAAATATATCTATAAGAATAAGCTAAGCAATCATGGCAGTGGGGAATATTAGGAAAATAATATTTCTTATTTCCATTATGTCATATAACAGTACATATAAAAAAATATTGTGAATGTGCGAGATTATTTTGTACTATAAAAATCAAAATACAATTCAAATATTTGTTTTGCAAGATCACACAAGAGAAATTATCTTTAAAAAAATCTTATCTCAGATTGTTACAGGTGTTATTTTGTTCCGAATTTTCCGAAAATTTAAGGGCCTCACCAGTGGCCAAGAGGTCCTGCTCTTGTAGGTGGTAAAGGTGCTGGGGAGGTGCTGGTTAGGTGCTTGGTTCGAACCCAATCGCGCCCGCCGGCCTAATCGTTCGGAGTTTTCGTGGTTTTCTTCGAACCTTGGATTACCATGCGTAACTACGGTTTTGATTTCCTTTGAAAGACCCTACGGAGGGCAAACCCCATCCCCCTTATAGGGCCCATATCCCTCGTGTTGATAATTTCGCCGTCATAAATAGCACCAACACCAACACCGAAAATATAAGGCATTCGGTTCCGAAAATTCAGACATAAAAAATATCGTAAATTTCGGCAAATGGTCTCCGAAAAAGTGAATTGTGTCAATCGTCAGCAGAAAAGAGCGCATATATTGTCAAAGGATCGCCAAAAAAAAAAAAAAAAAAAAAAAAAAAAAAACACGCAAATTTGGCAAAAAAAAAACGCGAATTTCGCCTATTTTCTCATAAAAATCGACCATTTCGTCAGAGGATCAGGGGAAAACGGGAATTTAATCAAAGAATCTCCCCAAAAACCGACAATTCTGTCAAAGAATCGCGGGAAAATACGAATTTCGCCAACACTGGCAGAAAAATCACCAACTTCGTAAAAGGATTGGTCGAAAAAAAAAAGATTTCCTCAAAGAATCTCGAAAAGACCCGCAAATTTCATCAAAGGATCGCAGAAAAAACAGTAATTTTTTCATAGGTTCGGAGGAAAAGCGCGAATTTCGTCAAAAGATTGCAGAAGAAACACGGATTTTAATAAAGGATCGCAAACAAAGTCGCAAATTTTGCCAAAGAATCCCGAAAAAACCGTAATTTTCTCTAAAGCGTCGTAAAAAGAACGCGTATTTCAAATGCGGATCACTATAAAAACCAGAATTTACCGAAAGGATCGTGGAAAAGGGCGATTCTCGTTAAAAGATCGCGGAAAAAACGCGATTTTGGTTAAAGGATCGCGTATAAACACTTGATTTTGTCAGAGAATTGCGAAAGAACGTGTGTTTCTCGTCAGGGGATCGCGAAAAAACACGCGATTTTCGTCAAATGACCGCGTGAAAAAACACGAAATTCGCCAACGGATGGCGACTTAGACGCCGAAAATTAGTCGCAAAATAAAAAAAATTTATTCGCCACGTGGTGACTGGCAACCGTGAATCTACACCTATAGTTAAAAGTAGAAGTAGCAGTTTCTTGGAATAAATTTAATTAGAGAAAATACATACTATTAATAACTGCAGTTCCATTTATTTTATGACATCCCTTTGTTTCTCATACGTTACTTTTCAATGTGTAAAAACAAATTAAGTATGTAACGACGCCGTATCGTACAATATCCCTATTTTATGTTTCGATATCCTGAAAATAAATCTTGAAAACCTGAGCCAAGTAACGCATTAAAATTTAAGGTTAAATATTTTTTCTACCCATGAAAAGTGACATATGAGAACAGAGTGATGTCATAAAATAAATGGAACTGCAGTTAATAATAGTATATATTTTCTCTAAATAAATTTGATCCAAGAGACTGCTGCTGACCAAGAGACATTTCAACTCTAATAATTATTGGCTCTCTCATTTTAAAAACAAAGTGACGTATCCATATAAGTAAACAACATTTAGTTATTAAAATATTCTCTGATAATGAGGTTGAAAAGCATGGAAGTACTAAGAAGTTTTAAATAAAATGCATATTTTTAACTTGTAACATCTTTTTCAGTATTATAGTCGCCTTTTAAGTAAGACAGTGAACTTTCAAAAGTTCACATTCTATATTCAAACATAACTATTGAGACTTTCTGGGAAGAATTTAGAATTTCTTAACGTAGTTTTATAAATGACACCAAAATGCGTCAGCGGCCTGCATAGTGCTAAAATATGTCACTGCGATTTCGTAGCGGGAGTCCTTTGTCCAATTTTTTTTTTCATTTCTTTTTGATATAATTTGTACAATAAATATCAGCTTGCTATATACATGTTAATCATTCGATCGTTGAACAAACTTCCAATAAACTTTATTTTTCTATATCGGGGGAAAAGGTTGAATTCGGATTAGTTTTATGTATGGGTCATAATCGCCAGTTAATTTTTTGGATCTAATAATTACGCTAATTGTTCCATTCAACATAAAATAATTACAGCAACAACAAAAAGTAATTACAAAGTCTTAAGTGGTCTCAGGAATCTTAAAGCTTCAAAATTTTCGAAATTTTAATTTTTTTAGATGTTAAACTGCTGTTATTTTTTTAACATTTTGATAGAATAATTTCCTTCAAATTCACATTAGAACAGAAGTTATGTATTTTAGAATTATAACCGCTCAATAGCTGAAGCGGCGTTTCCGAAACTTTGAAGTCATTTTCTCCAAATGACGTTTTTGAGCATAACGCGCAGAATATCACGAAAACGCTTGAATATTTTTTCATGAAATTTTCAAAACATATGTTGCATGTTAATTTGTATAAACCGAACCTAAAATTTCCTTTTTATTGTAAAATTAAGTATTTTTTTAGGTGATTATACTGTCGAAATTTTTAAAATTTTGGACTAACTAAATACAAATTTGAATAACTTTCAAAATGTAAAAATGCTTTAAATACAAATTTATTTAGGTTTAGGGTAATTATTACAATCTGAAATTTAAATAGACTGCAAAATTTTCATTCTAGTTCCAAAATTTATCCTCTAATCATACGCGTAAGCTGTAATACCAATTTTCTGCTCTTCAAATGTCTGACAGTTTGGAGCCTTCTGTAAATGATAATTCTGTATCTTGCAACTTTTTAAATACATGGAATGAAGGAAAATACTTATATCTTTCATCTCAATAAAAATTGTGTTTTAATATCGTATACATTTTAAGATATTAAATGTTGAAAATGGACTTTTTTCATTTTTTTCCAATTTTAAGATTCCTGAGACCCCTTAAATCAGAATCGCAGTTGAACAAGGCCCTATTGTTTTAGTTGAGATTTTCCAACAACATTTTTTCAAGTAATTGTCGCCACATCAATACTCAGAATTTGTGTCTTAAGGCCGTACGGCTGTTAAATATTTATTTTTTATTTATCTATATGCATTTTTAATGAATTCTATTCCTGGAATTCCTCTTTCTATAGTGATTAATTTTGAGATAAAAAGTTTTTTACACATTTGAAATAAAAATAAATTAATTATTTTTAAACATATTTAACGTTATTCCTAACTCATGAACTATTCGCCCGATGGCATTACTATTTTCACAAATATGTGAAAAACAGATTTTCTATTAATTTGTCTTAAGGATTTATTCAAATATTAAATTTGTAGTAAATTTCCGAGTCAAAAAAGCAGAATTTATGAGGGTTTTTTTTTTTTTTTTTAAATTCGACGATTCTATTTTTAAACTATTCACACGAAATTAAATTAACCGTCAAGTGCGAGTATTACTCTGTAACTGTTTTACTAAAATAACTAATAAGACTTTGTAAAAAACTACACAACGTAGGGTTGGTTATAGCTGTATATACTAAAAAAGTATGAATGGGCTAAAAAAAAAAAGTTCAAAATAAAAGTTCAAAGAGATAAGAAGACAAAATTTAAATATTGCTATTCTGTATAACTCTTTTTTAATCTTACACTAATCTGTTTATAATGAACTTATGTCGTATCAGTCAATAAAAGTGGTGAATATTTAAACTTCATTTGGCATTTCATAAAACAAAATTCAATGTAGTAATAATCTTTTTTTTTACAATGTAACTAAAACAAAACCCTTGTTCACAGTTTAAACTTGACATTGTGCTAAGCGAGGTCGCAAAGTTCCAGCGCCGACTTGGTTCGTACTGTGTTTTTTTTGGTACATTTTAATTAACTTTTATAGTCACGGGAGGCGTATTGAGAGATCCACGCAATGCAAACTTGTCGCCAATACCATAGTATTTATGCGATTATTTCTAATTAAATTAGTCTGTTTTTAACAATTTGACATATTGCTTTAATTCTGCAACTGGGAATTGAATTACACAAATATATCATTAAAAGTTGTTTTCTCGGCTTTAATAGTCGATAGTAGATAGAGTACGCCGCGCTTGTCATTATGTATGTTCAAACAGTCCGTATCTTTAAGGATTAATACATCGGCTAATTACTGGCGATTTTTGGAAAATCGATATCAACAATGCTTTTATACTTCTGTTACGATAGGTACCTCTAATGCTCCACAACATCTTTGCTGAACGCCTGTAAATCGAAATTTGTGTGTAAAGGAAAAATGCGCTTTTCTCAAAAACTATCCGACCTAAGGTAATCGGTATAATTTTCTGCAAGATTTAAATTAACGACTACTACCTCTATTTTTTTCATAATTTTAGTTTCAGTAGTTTCCGAAATAGATACTGGGGGTCATATTTTTACACAACATTTTCAACGATATTCCTTATAATCTATGCCTAAAACTAAAAGAAATGTATTTTTGAGTTCAGTATTACGAAGCCTTTCACACGATATACCAAGAAAAGATTTTTTCAAGTAACTTAATTAGCCCCTCTCATTTTCCTAAATATATTTGTGAATGTTTAATAATCTGTAAATATATGGGTCAATAGTCTTTATTACTTCCCCCAATTTGAACTCTTCACGTTCCATAGTTTACGAGTAAAATGGCTGTAACAGATGGACAGACAGACACAGGAGTGATCTTATAATGGTTCGGTTTTTACTTTTTAAGTACGGAACCGTAAAAACCTGATGACATTTTATCAAAACTAAATAAAACTACTGCACAAAATTTCATATAGATATCATACAAGAAAGTTTAGATGAAAAAGAGAAATCATGTAAAATTATGAAAAATTCCGTTCTGAGATAAATGGATTTATATGTAAAAACACAGAAACTTGCCTAAAGGTACACATAAACAAGAACTTTTGTATGAACCAGAACAAAAATAATTAACGATAAAGCTTGATAGTGACGTTTCAAATTGCTTCTGCAGTCGTCATTCAGGATATATATGATGTTAAAATGTTTAAATGTCTAGACAGGACAGTTTCCTACTACCGACTCTTGATCAATTATATGAATGGAGAACTGCAGTGAGAGCATCAGAAACTTTTAACATGAAATAAGTTGAGATGAGTTGAAAGTTCACTTGAACACCATGGAGTGTAACCAAGTATAAAGGGGAACGTATTACATTCACACAATATCATAGTAAAAGAGAGGAAATTGAAATATTGCGAACAGGTAAATATTTAAGAAGTTTGTATGATATTAAGCCAGATTTTGGTATAATTTAAAATAAACTATCTTTACATGCAAAATTCTCGCTGCCGTTCTCCATTACGCCAAATCGAGACAAAATGCTTCATTTGGAGAGTAAACGAACAATCAGACTCGCAGACAGTGCTCAATTTCTGTTTTTTTGTGTGTGTGTGCCATTACAGTTGAGACTCTTATCCGCGTTGCTGAACGGTTGATGGCGCTTTAAATATTCAATCGCACCGTGCCATTTACATTGCTCTATTACCTATTTATAGAGATGCTAACTCAACACCAATTGAATTTAGCAACAGACAAACACACAGAAAGGTTTATGTGATATGCATTTCTCTATTGTATGTTAAGCTGTCTATGCGCCAGCGGCGCGTCGCGCCGGTATAAATACAACCAAAATTACTCGCATCAAGCGCCAAATAGAGAAAGTTTTTGCTGTAATGCGGTTTTGTTGAAATTGACTATTTACCATACTATTTATAAGCTGTATGCAAAGTATTATTGGCCAGTTAGTTTTTTTGTATCTCTTAGCGTCGAAATCTCATAACAATTTTTAGTGTATATTTTCACAATGGTAAATCAAAGATAGCTGTTTTGAATTTTTATTAAGACAGCTAAAAGAATGCCTGAAACACTTACACATTTAGGAGACATTTAGAATGTGCTTATTTTTAATATACTTATTTTTATAGCTTCTGTAACGGATTGTCGAATTTCTATTTTAACAAGCAATTACAAAAAAATAGGTTATTTTAGAACATATTTTTAAAAAAAGGATATAATAAAGGATTAAAGATAGATTTTTCAGTGTTTCACGCCAAATCTATTCTGCTAACATTTTTTTTTTATTATTTGGCTACTGTTTTTTATTTCTTATTCGTCAAATCGTTAAAGTTGGTTAAAAGGCAGTGAGAACCCTCTATACAGGCATTATTCTCATGCGTTTGGACAGTTTCTTTTTTTACGGACAAGGCAGGATACACTTGATAACTCATAAAAAAATATTCTTGATGCTGATGTAATCATCGTAGAAATTCGCGAAAGGAAAAATGCATTTTTTTTTTCAATCCCCGGGACACCTTAATTTAAGAGATATTTCTGTTTAAAATATCCGTTGGAAGCTCGTTCCTGCGGATGCATTCGTATTTACCTCTATCTGTAACCATATTTGCAGACATCTTGGTGCGATAAATTTTCCTAGCTATCGCTAAACTAACAAACAAACACACACAAATATACCCAAAAAATTCTTTCTTGCATTAATATAGATTTATTAACTGACATATTGAATTTTTTATCTTACTTCCATTAGCATTACTAACTTTAATGGATTTAAATGTAAACATTTTAGCGAATTTTTTGCCCGAGGTAAAAGAATAAAAACTTAATTTCGGTTGTTATTTTTAAATTCTAATGTATTCATATTCATTACCGAAAAAAAGTAGCCTCTGTGAAAATAAAATACAATATAATAGAATAATTAATTTACGGCTTGCAGCACAATTTTTGTAAATGGAAATATTTTGCATGTTATTAACTTTTTTTAATGATAGGAAAATATTTCGCCCTTGAAACTGTTATTTGAAAATATTTTTGTAATAATATTTAAATTTAGCTAGAAAATTGTAAGTATGAAATATAAATGATTGATTTTTTGTGATCTTTTAATATAATCTTTAGTAAAAATATTTATACAGAATTGAGTAATGTGCGTAATACAAATGTTTATTGGTGTATTCAGAAAATAACAATATATACGAGAGGAATTTATTTTAAAATACTTATCATGTTCATTTTAAATTTGCGCTCTTTAAAAAACAGACGAGTACGTAATATTTAAATGAAATATCTAGAATAGAAATAATTAATAATTACGTAATAGTTATTTAAATACAATTAATTATCATTAAATTATTTCCTTTTGTGCTTTGAAAAACAGTATTAGCTAAAATTATTATTAGGATTTACAGAATGGTTTTTCGTAATTACATATTTAAATTTATTTAACTATCTATTCAAATTTAAATTGTATTAATTTAAACGGAAAAATTAACTTTCAGTTGTCGAAAAATAAAAATGGAAAAGAAAATTAAAGAAAATAAATAAAATGACCAATTAATATTAAATAAAGTAAGTATTTCAAAAGTTATTTGATTTATAATATTAGGCTTATTTAAAATTTTCGAATAATAGAGATGTGTTTTATAAGAAAACTAACACGTTCCTCTAAATCTCCGAGTTCTAAAGTAATCATTTTAATTAAAGAAAATAATGTACTCCTTTGGTAAATTTGCTCTTTTCTTATTTATTCAATTTATTTTCTTGCAGAAAATGTTATATCAACATTTGTATTTATCAATTAAAGAAAATAGACTTTGGGTGTTACTTTAAGTTTTCGGAATTAATAAAAAGAGTAATAGCAACTCTTTTCTAAAACTCTTCTCTATTCCAAACAGAAATTTCTTAATAAAATAAATTAAATATAAACCACACAGAAATGTGTTTTGCATAATAGTCTAGTAAAAAGGTGTTTAAAAAGAGCTTGAAGTGGAAAATTCTGGTATAATTGTTTTTAGTGACTTACTTTATGTCTTTTGGGGTGATGAACGTGAATATGAAGTTGTTATACAAACTTTTAATAATATAAAATCAAATATAAAAAAATCATGGAAAATATAAAAAATCATGGAGAACACCCTAAAAATAACAGATTTTTTAAGTTTTTGGCTTATGTTAGAACTTGAAAAGTATGCTTTTTACGCAAACGGTGGCCGTATATTAAAATAAAAGAAAATTACCTACATTTCATGCTGTTATCATTTTTTTGTAAGACATATGTTTTCTATCGAAGTATTGAAAATCGGCAAAAATCAGTAATTTTTGAAAAATAGCAAAAAAAAAAAAAAAATAATAATAATAATAATAAAAACACATTTTTTTTTTACAGCCTTAAGTAAGGCTTTTACTGAAATTATTTTCTAACATAACTACTTATTATTAGGTTATATATTTTTATGATATACGTACACAGAGTGACCTTGAATATCTGGCATTCAGAAATCTGACAACTTAAAAATTCCGGCTTCAAAGTCATCCCCCTCTTTTTTCACTTCCAACTTACGAGAAAAAAAAAATAGCAATTGTATACGAATTAAAAACTTCGAGATCTAAAGCGATGGATTAGCGAATAGCGAGATAGTTGACATTGTGGTAAATAGCGCCACCACTGGTAGATGCTCGGAGGAACAAACCCGAGGAGCCGGATCAAGAAAAGATCTTACTGGAAAAATGCACAAATTTGACCAGAAAATTCATATCATCTTTAGAGAAACAAGACTGAATTTCCGAAATCGATAATCTTCACTAGTATAAAATCCAAAAAAAGATTGCTAATTGAAATTGATACTTCAGAAATTATATGAGAAGATATGACTTCCCTGTTTTTCACATTTGTTTTTGATCCAGCAAAACTTTGGATCTAGCAATTTGAAATGGTTTTGTTTGTTAAACTATTTATTGAATCTGAAAAATAGCTAACCGGAAACGTCACGTTCAAGTTGTGTAATAGGGTTGGGTTGATTTTTGACGGCCAATTATCTACTCGAGGGATATAGGCCGTTGTGTAATAGATGCTCCACTACTTCTACGCTGCCGGACATTTCTAATATGCCAAATGGTGTCATCTGTTCCTACAAGACATGTACAGCTTGAAAGACAAAATAAACGCTGACGAATGTGAAACGTTCACTGTTTGAAAGACTAGAAAATTAGGTAACGGAACATCGACAGATATGAACACAGAACAGTCCCTGATGAGGATAATCAAAATTACTGTGACGTGGGGTCTGCGAAAGTATTTCTGTGGGTGGACAAAAGGAATGAGTTCCCTTCAAAATATTTGCGAAGAAATGGAAAAGACGTGTTGGGCAGCATTCACCAGTTCAGAATAACTCGTGAGGATAAGAGATGGAAAGATTAAAAGGGATAGCAGTTATTAAAAAAACTTAATGGAGTAGTTTGTGCAAAAGTATCCTTTTTCTGATGTTCCAGAAAACTTCTATCTTAGTGCTGATGTTACAGGAGACAGCAGCATCAACTTTGACATAACCAAAGGGATTGGTCTCCTTGCAATCGATAGAATTGTCGGTGCTGATTTTCAAAATGTTAAAGTAAACAGAAAATATGGAGTTTTGACACTTGCTAAGATAAACAATATAATTAAATTGATAAAATTATCCCCATCAATCCGACGATTATTTTTCACAGAATCACGATTGCTAATAAATCTGATGAAGAATTTCATGAATTTCTAAAGTAGGAATTGTGCCGGCATCCACTGTCTCTTTTCGATGAATGTGGTATGCGAAAAGGAACCAAGTCTGCTTTACACAAAGCATTTGCACCAACTGGACAGGTAAATCTCCAAGTATGTGTGTATGTCATAGATGGAGGATTGTCGCAGCATACAGTCGAGTAGAGCAAGAGGTTAAACATTTTCCTAAATTTGTGAAAGTTACATTTCATTTTTTTGAGAACAAAGACGGTACTGTAGTTGTGTTCGATGGTCAACCTGAAGTAAGTTCCAGAGTTACTAAATATACTGAACGAGCAAGAAAATCACGCAAACAAACTTCAGTAGAAATAATGATGGAATAATGATGCTTATAGTGCCACAAGAAAAGGTCATTTCCGTTCTTGCCTGTGCTAAGAGGAAGAGGTGGCTTTCATATTCCTTATTTTTAAAAGCCAGTTTATTTTTTTTTCAGATACAAGAAGCCCAAATTAGTGGAAACCGATTATAGAAGATTCAATACAAGTTTTTGTCAGTACTAAATATAAATGAAAATTTCGCGAAATTAGTCAACTTTATACAAGTTGGTTTAATTTAATGCGAGTTATATTCGGTCGCCAAATTCGGCGATATATTCACGTGCTCTCCTTTTTAACCTTCCTACCCTGTTGAAAAGAAAGTTACATTTTACCTGAATGGGTCGATTAGATCCAGCTTACTTGTATATATTTATTCTAGCTGAAAACAAATATTTTTATCTAGCTTTATTTCATATATTATTTTTTATTCACTATTAGAGACAACAAATTGTGTAATCCCCCCCCCCCCCGCCATTTTTTACTACACCTCCTCCCTCTCTCCCTTGCAATGTCTTGTTTGTATAAGCAATAACTTAGAAAATAATAATAAAAAAGTATATTACAAATTTGATTATTTCCATTGTTCTTGATACATTTTTTATGATAAACAAGATTTACAGTACACATTTACATGTTCCTGGCAAAGAAAAGATAAGCATGAAGTACATCTCGTCTGCGTTTTTCGATCTCTCTTTGGACCACATTCATTGCATCTTCCACGTTTATTTGAACTAATACTTTCTTTTTTTTTCACCTGCTGCGTTAGCCAATTTCTTCTTTATGGTTACTCGAATATTTCGTTTCATCCTATTATTTCTGTGAGGTTCGGTCATCTGTTTGCCAAGTTCCTTTAGAAAAAGGCGCCTTTTGTATAGTTTGTTTTTATTGTAAGAAAGATTTACATGCATAAAAACAACATATGCATTTATTGCAGCTAGGTCAATTAAATTGTAGAATAAACACACAGGCCATCACCTAGTGCCCCTTTTGCATGTATATGCAGCATCTAATTTATCAGTAGTATCTACTCCACCTTTAGTTTCATTATAATATAAAATTATATCCGGCTTCTTTTCTTTCTCATCTGTAACTTTGGCCCCGTGATGCATAGTTGAAAGGAGGATTACCGATTTGTTTTTTTTCGGCACATATGAAACAAGTGTCATATCTGGTTGAAAACCGAATAATGTGGAAAATGTTTCTCGCTCACGTGATGACTGAAATTCAGAAGGAATAAAGGGCTTATTTTTCTTAAGAGTACCAATAATAGTTAATTTTTTCTTCAATAATTCTTTAGCAAGAATATAATTCGTGAAGAAATTATCAACCGTAATATTTCGAGCGGTACCCTCAATCGAATTTACTTGGCGCAACACAACATTTCTACTTTGATATTTTTCTCGCTCACCATCTGAAGGCTTTCCAGTATAAATCTCAGCAGCACAAACATAAGCTGTTTTGACATCAGCCATCAAATACATTTTAATTCCATATTTCCCTCTTGGCTTTGACGGTATATATTGCCTAAATGGGCATTTACCACGGAAAGGCACAAGCTGTTCATCAATTGTAACATTTTCGTAAGGAATGAACATCTTTTCCAACTGAGCAACAAACATATCAAATAGTGATCTTATTGCAGCTAGCTTATCTAAACGACGCCGATTTACTTTGCTTTCTTTGTTGTCAAACCTAAGAAACTCTCTAATAATTTAAAAACGTTGCAAAGACATAGTAGCACGAAAAATTTCGCAGCCATCTTCCTCGCTCCATAACTCTTTGAGAGATTCTCCTGCTGACCTATATACACCAGCTAAAATTATCAAACCTATAAAAAAAATTATAAAAATAACTTCAAATTGAAAAAAATGGATAAAATTCAAACCGCGGAATCAATTGCATTTTTTCTCATTTTATCTGTAAATTATTTTAATAGAAGTTTGATTTTTTTTACCAATGTAAGCTTCAAGTTCCTCAGCAGAAACCAATGTGCATTTTTTATTCTTTTCTGAGCATACTCTCTGCATTTCTCTGTTAGTTTCTTCTAGAATTAATTTGAACATGTCATCTGTAAAGAAAAGCTTGATTGCTGACACAGAGTGTTCAGTTATCCTCTGAATTGCAAAACGTGTAGGCTCAGGGCTTAACTTCATAATGTTATGTTGTCTGTAAAATAATAAGAGAAGTCAGAAATTACAAATGAAGGTAAAATATATAAGAACAGGAGTAGTGCTAAAGTCTGCATGGCAGGGGACTAAGATTCCTCTAAAGGGCATTTATTTCTTTTCCTAACATATAAATTCTAAACAAATATCTATAAATTTCCTTGAAAATATTTTTTTGCCCTGATGGTGGATGGGGGAGGGAGGGGGGGGGGGGGGGGTCCGTGTTCCACAGCTGGCACAACCCCTGAATATGAACAAATTATATAAAATAAATATCGAATACAATATATATAAATTATGTATGAGTATATACCGTTCTTTTGATGTAGGTGGAGGGGTATTTACAACATTCAGTTTTGTTGCGACTAATAAAGGAGGATGGAGACTCCACCGTTTCAACTTCTGTATCGGAAACGTCTGTTTTCTCATCATTCTCTTCCATGGATAAATGATCAGATTCATCTGTTTCAATCAAATCATTGTCACTCCCTTTATCATATTCATCACTAGGAAGCTCTTGCCAAAGCTTTCTGATTTCATCATCAGTAAGACCGCGCTTATTACGTGACATATCGCATAAAAAATGGCGAAACACTCCAAAACAAGAAGAAGATTACTTGAGTATATCAGTATGGTAGCGCCATCTACCGATCATTATTCGAAATACACAATATCTAATGGACCTTATGCACGCGACTTGAGATCGAGGATAAAATTCGTCTGCTGGCAGTATTTACTGACGGTGTTTAACATAGCAGTCTATGGAGTGTGAGTTATTAATGCTTGTTTGTTAAAAATACCGCAAAAGAATTCTTTGATGCAGCAGCATATACTTAATATATTGTAATCTAAATTCAAAATGTTGTTCTGCATGCGAGAAAATTCCCTAAGTTTGCAAATTTTCAGTTAAAATGTATGCACTCAACCTGGGTCAAGGCTAAAATCGTCTGCTAGCGGTGTTTGCTCCTGCGCATACTGGTATTCTGCCGGTGCAGTAACTAGAATAACAGATCATCATACCTCCAGCTCTGGCGTCTGTCGTCACCTGAATAGAATCCACTGTTTTCCATGCTTTTATATGAGATTAGGGATATGGGTCGATTACACCTATTCAGGTAAAATGTGACTTTTTATTTTGGCTAAAAAAAATAATTCCTGAAGTCTGAAAAAATTATAAACTGAAGATATTTATCTATTTGAGGAATACTTAAAATATTAGAGCTCATAGTTAAAACCCGAGGGAGCTATCGTGAAATAAATTATAGAAATGGGTCGATTAGACCCATTCAGGTTAGGAAGGTTAAAAGAACATGATGTGTGAAGCTAACCAGTGAATTTGGTCGAGATCTTTGTAATTGCTGTGCACATGCTCACTCTTATGGAAATCTGATAATATATACGAGTGCGTCGCATGACAAAAATCTGATTTTTCAAAATGATTTCAGAATTTTCAATTCACCCACATTAGAAATTCAAACTGCTATATCTCAGGTATTTTTTAAGATAATGTCGGAACAACAACAAAAAAAAAAAAAAAAAAAAAAAAAAAAAAACGCCCCGAAATTCTTGTATCAAGGTTTCAATTGACAGAAAGCACTTTTTCAAGTTCAAATTTATTTGTGCACATTTTTTTTAAATTTAATTTAATTTAATTTAATTTTTTTTGTAAGTGGCAACTTTTTTGAAAGAAGCTGGCTAACGAACTCAGTCCTGACTTTGGTATGTCACCTGCACATGCACTGTGTCTGGACATTGCTGCACCTGCACATGCAATCTGCACCTGCACCTGCACCTGCAATCTGCACCTGTACATCACCTGCACTGTGCACCTTCACATGCTTAGCCACATCCATATCGGTTAATAAATACGCAGGTTTCAAAATATCAGCCACACTTGAAATTAAATCCGTTATACCTCATCCATTTTCTAAAATATAGACGAATCCAAAAATGCTCCGATGTCTTTGTATCCAGGTCAAACAATTAAGAAAAAAATCTTTTCAATTTCTAATTATTTTGTACAGCTTTTTACATTTAAAAAATGAATTTTCTTTTTAAATGGCCGCCAGTTTGAAACAAGATGGAGGATGAATCTGTCCAACGATTTTGCTCGAGACATTGCAATGTACACATTTTATGTCACATGCCTACTCGGTTTATAAATACGGTTTACAATTTTAAGACACAATTTTAATTGGGATGAAATATATAAATATGTTCTTTCATTTCAAATATTTAAAAAAAACATTGAAGGTGTGGGAATGGCATTTACAAACTGTCAAACTTTGGACGAGTAAAAAATCTTAATAACAAATTACGTGCAGGATTACAAAATAAATTTTGTAACTAAAATGAAAATTTTGGTGCCTACTTATACTTAAAATTGTAATAATTACCCTAAACCTAAATAAATTTGCATTTACAAAATTTTTAGATTTTTAACCCTCTTACAGTCTTGATAAAGGGCAAAATTGTGATGTTGTTTTCTCTTTATTTTGTTTAAAATGCTAAAAAAGTATGATACTTTCAAAATTATGTTAAAAAAAAAAAAAAAAAAAAAAAAAAAAATTATATGAGTGTAATACTTGAGAGTATTAATCATTGTTCAATGTGTTAAAAATCCCTTAAATAACAGAATTATATTATTTTAAATATTGCTCATATTACCGTGAAACCTGGAGCTTAGTGAACGTATTACCACGGGCTTATCAGAGAGGAGAAGCTGTATTCAGCTAATACAACATTTCGAAAATTTCCTAATAATCGCCTAAATAAATACTTTTTTTAACAATAAAAAGGAAATTTTGGGTTCAGTTAATACAGACTAACATAAAACGTATGTTTTGAAAATTTCATGAAAATATATTCAGACGTATTTGTGATATCGTGCGCGGTATGCCCAAAAACGTCATTTGGAGAAAAATAATTTCAAATTTCGGAAACGCCGTTTCAGCTGTTGAGTGGGTATAATTCTAAAAGCCATAACTTCTATTCTAATGGGAATTTCAAGGAAGAAATTATATCAAAATGTCCAGAAAAGATAAGAGTTTAATATCTAAAAAAATTTCAATTTCGAAAATTTTGATTTCAACTTTACCTCCCCACATTCTGTGGTCACGAATATACATATAACGCATTAAAGAAATTTTCCTGATAACTACAGTTATGAAACTTTCCCTATAGCAAGAAGCATCTATGACAGACCTGTTAGAGAAATAAAATGCAAACTGATTTTTTCGAAATGTGTAACTTTTCCTGCGGGTGAGCGATATATTCTGATTAAAACATTGACAAAGTCTCAGAGAATGATTTCAATGATACAGTACCCATACATCCAGTAATATATTATTGCATGGTTTTCATGAATTTAATTAAAACACAATCAGTATGTACCTTATGTTATACTTTTTTTTCTATTATGAACATTAAATAAATATCCATAATATATTTTTTTTTAATTCTCACTCTGTTTATATTTGAGCTATATATAAAAAGTGTAACTTTTAAAGATTCCCGCTTTATTAGTTGTTTTAAAATATTAAATTTCCTTTCATCAGATTAATGGTATATTACTGCTAAGCTTCAAGTCTGTCTAGAATTAAATGTGAAAGGAAAATGGAGCATCGCTTACTATCGCACAGATAAAAAATCTTATTCATTTATCATTTGTCAAATTTCCAAATACGAAAGACATTAATAGAGGAGAAGTAATATTGGTAACGACAGCGTATTTTAAAATCTTAAGAAATAAATCCCTGTCTTAAAGTAGTCACTTTTAAAACATTGTTCATGTTTTTTAGGTGTGTTCGTAATTATATAAATACGTGGCACTTATAGTGCTCGTCTGGTCCTTTCGTCTGTCCACAAAAAACAGCGTGAAACTATACAGCCGAATGGTTTGGAATTTATTGCATATAATCCTTGCAGAATTTTGTCGATTCATTTCAAATTTCATGAAAATCGAATCAAAATTGAAAAAGAGATTAATAAACAGGTGCACTAAAATTCAAATAAAAGTACAATGTCTAGTGCAACGTATAAAACTCATTTCCGCCTAAAATGGCGCAATATTTCAAACATTTTATCAACTACTCAAAGGATATAAACAACTGGAGGGCTCACCCTAGTCCTCTATATGCATAACTCAATTTTTAGCTGTGGATTTTTTGTGTGGAAAATAGTACATTAGTTCGAACAATGGAAAGATTTTAACAAATGAGGTATCAAAGGGTTTGTTTTAATGTTGCTGTTGACAAAGGGCTTTAAAATACCTGCGAACATTCCAGTATTAAATGTCGGTTAATAACTAGATTACTGATTAGGATATATCAGTCCAGCGTACTTTTTGTTATTCTACTCGTACCGCTTTTTGAAAAACAAGTCGGAAATTGTACGTGAAACGTGGAAAATGAGATGCGTTCCCACTATCACTAGTTTAATAAATATTCAGAATTTGGTGCAATAGCTGTTGCACTATTATGCAAAAATACATGAATACAAAATTTATGAGGATTATACATATTGAATTCAGTAAGACGGAAGTAATAAGATTCTATCTTATGTAGGATGTAATCACCATACGGCAACTTAGAATCATTAACTACCACGCGATATCACTGAGTGAATTACGTATGATAGGCTTTAATAGAACAACGAAAAATTTATTAACATGTTTTTAAGTTTTGATTCGAATTTCATAAAATCTGAAATCCTCGAAAATCTTTTGCAACGATTATATATGTTAACCCTTTAGTGCATACTATTGCCAATGGGCAACAACTTAAATTTTTTCTCTTTATCGTTTATTTACCGTTGCCTCTTGATACCTTTATGCTTTATGTATTCATTTTAACCCTATACTTAGGTTTAGTACATTAAAAATACCATAAGCGATAATAGTTGTTTATCAGTTACAAATAAAAAGGAACTTTTGAAGCCTTCTTTTTTCATAGCCATAGATGGATTTCTAACACAAGTAAAAAAAAATATTTAATCAAAATTTCATTTGAAAAAAATATTTTTCAAAAGAATATGCTTTTAAAATTTGATTTTAGTCAATTTTCAGTAAGGTTTTTTGCAACAAATATTGTATGCATGCGAATATACGTTTGTTGCCATTTGGCAACACCATGAATTGAGTTTCGCTTTTATTTACATTTTTTGTATTCTGTTCAATGAATTTGTTGATTGTTTCATCTTGCTTTTTGTCTATTTTTTCATCAAAAAATTTTTTCTGATAGGGCTTCATCATGTTCAACATATATTTTAAAGCAAAGACACTAAAAACAATTTTAACAGAATAAATTTGGATTGGATTGTCTAGTGAAAGTGACATTTCTTACAATGAAACGGGTGACGATCCACCTTTTGATCCAAACCTTCTGTTCAAAAACGGTTCAGACACTTATGGTGGGACTGATTGTGATTTACAAGCAGATAAATCAACTAATAAAATTGCATAGAATTTTGATGCAAACGTTGGGATAGTGAATATTCCATCTACATAAAAAAAAGCAGCCAGGTAAACGTAAACAGAAAAAAGTGAAAGCTTCAAACTCTTTAGTAGATCCAACTTGGATAAAGATTATTGGGGATGTTTCTCTGCCTGGAAGTGTTTTATCATTAAAAACACCATATAAATGTATTTTGTATTTTTCCACCCAGTACGTTTCGAGCACATCTCTCAACAAAAAAACCTGTTAGTGTTTTAAAACATGTTCAAAAGCCCCTCAATATATGATCGAAAGATATATAAAAATATCTAAGTATTTGTTTCTTGAGTAGCGTAGCAAACTTTGAAATCATAAGATTGTATGCGAACCCTGTCATTGGTGTATCACCAGGTAGTCGCACTGTGATCTTGAATACATTTGAAAGTATACGGTATGCGACAATTTTTCCATCTGTATGATAATACATTGTCTAATGGGAAGGATAAGTTATTCAAGTTGAGACCAATAGTCGGTACCCTGAATGGAAATTCGTATCCTTTCCCATAAAAAAAAACTCTCTGTGTTTATGAACAAATAAGTGCGCCAAAGGCTCATCACCATATGAAGCAGTATATCCCCCCCCCCCACACCCACCCAAAAAAATCGCATAAATGTGGTTTTAAATTGTTATTTTTAGCAGGAGTATCAAGATTTGCGTACACTTTTGATATTTATTGTGAAAAAAAATACGACCAGTCTGCCAGGTGAACATGACTTGGAGGTTAGCGTTTGAGTCAATTCTAGAATAACTTATCCAGTTGTTGAACCTGTAAATCATTAATTGTATTTTGATAACTATTAAACAAAAGTGAACATAATGACACTTTTAAAATCAAAAGTAATTTCTTGTCTTGGAACAATAAGAAAAAACAGAACCCCGTGCTGCAAAATGCCACCCGACAGTTAATAGAAAAATGACCAGAGAAATATCGTAGAATATGCTTTGAATACGCTTATTGTATGGTGTTGCCATTTGGCAACCATTTAAAAAAATCCAAAATACGAAAAAATATAAAAGTGATAATTTTTTTAGCATTTTTCCTTTAATGTATGCCCATTAAGGAATCAAATATATATTTTTTTAAGTAAAAATAAAAAATCAATTTTTAAAAGGACATTCTTTAGAAAAATACTTTTTCATTTGAAATTTTGCATTTTAAATATTTTTTATTTGTGTTAGAAATACATCTATAGCTAGGAAATTGGAAGGCTTCAAAAACTCCTTTCTATTTGTAACTGATAAACAACTATTATCACTTATGGTATTTTTAACGTACTAAACCTAAGTATAGGGTCAAAATGAATACATAAAGCATAAAGTTATCAAGAGACAAAGGTAAATAAACGATAAGGAGAGAAAATTTAAGTTTTTGCCAATGGGCAACAGCATGCACTAGAGGGTTAAAGCTTCAAAATTTTCGAAATTTAAATTTTTTTGAATGTTAAACTCCTATATTTTCTGAACATTTTGATATAAATGTTTCCTTGAAATATCCATTAGAACAGAAGTTATGGCTTTTAGAATTATATCCGAATAATAGCTGACGCGGTGAAGTATTTTTTTCTTCAAAAGACTATTTTAGACATAACGCACAGTATATTTGAAAAACTTCTGAATATTGTTTCACGAAATTTTCAAAACATATGTTTCATGTTAGTCTGTATAAATGAACCTAAAATTTCATTTTTATTATTCAAAAACTAATTTTTTTAGGTGATTATACTGTTGAAATTTTCAAAATTTTGTAGTAACTAAATACAACTTTGTATTAAAACTATAAAATGCTTTAAATACAAATTTATTTGGCTTCAGGATCATTATTAGAATTTGAAGTATAATTAGACACAAAAGTTTCATTCTAGTTGCAAGATTTATTTCGTAATCGTGCGCGTAATCTGTCATACAAATTTTCTGCTCGACAAATGCATGACAGTTTTGGGCCCTTTATAAATACTACTAATTATGCATCTTGCATTATTTTGAATACGTGAATTTAAAGAACATAGTTATATCTTTTATCCCAATTAAAAATGTGTTTTTAAATCATATACACTTTAAGATATTAAAAATTATAAATGGTCCACTTTTTTCCATTTTTCTGACTATTTTAAAAATCCCGAGACACCTTAAAATAGGGGGGGGGGTAACACCACTATTTCTATACTAAAATATTTGTGTTATAAAATCAAGAAAATGTCTGATATTTAATAAAGCGCAGATTAAAGTTAAAAATTATTGGTGTCCGAAAGCTTTTCATAACGAAGTAAGCAAACTCTCTTACACGAGTGGCGTTCGGGCAGAACTGTTACAGGGATAATGATTAAAAAGTTGGTCGTTGATAAGTATGGTAACTTTAGCTATAGAGAAAAAGGAAGAGACAAATTTTGTAGTGTAATAGCGAAAAAACAGCTAAAAGTCGCACAAAAAAATAGATAAATTAAAAAGACTGCAGTGTTCAACAATGGTTAAACATAACAACGGCTTTTTTGCTTTTTCTTGTTTTTGTTTTTAATTTTATTTAGCGTGCATTTATTTAAGCTTCTTAACAATTTTCATATTATGAAATCAATAAATTTCTCTGTAACTTTGAAACATATATTGTTACTTATAGACCAAGAGTCGGCAGCGTAGACCATCACCTCATTGAGTTCAGGGCTGAAATTTCAGAATTAGTTAAAACCCGATTCGCATATTAAAACACAATCGGTCTGACAAGTCATAGCTTCGTAGAAAACACCTGAAAACCTTATCTTAGCGGTTGACTCATAGGTTTACCATTGTGTTTTCTTGCACCGAAAGCTATGAAAACATGGAGGACTGGGAGCAAGAAAACAGAATGGTAAACTTACGAGACAACCGTTAAAATCGGGTTTTTATGGTGTTTTCCACCAAGATATGACTTGGCAGACCGAGTACATTTTAATATGCGAATCGAGTTTTAGCTAATTCTGGAATTTTAGCCATGAGCTTGATGAGGTGATTGTCTGTTCTGGAGCCTCCCGGTCTGTTATTAAGAAATAATAAATCTAACACTATCACTAAAAATGGCTTTCGATGATTTTAGCTTTTACTCCTTCTTCTCTCGAGAAATACTGTTTTAAACATGTGAACTTATTAACATTTCACATTTCTTTCTCCTTTTTCTTTAATGCAATTATTTAAAAGTTAAGGAACAGTGATCGTATACTTTTGATTGCATACCTATCGAAATACCTATACACTTCTTGTCGGATATCTATGGAAATTCTTGACAAATATTCCTTGAACTTCGACGATATAAAGAACACGTTTGACTTCATCTTTTTCAGTGAACATTTAGTCTCGGGATGAATTATGGGGCCAACAGTAATTTTAATAATTAAAAAAAAATTCAATTTAGCAAATTACAACGACCATTTGGAAAATGATTTTTTCGTACGCCATTACGTACGCCATGAATTAAACATTAATAGTGTTATTGCACGTAAAAACCGCAAGCGACGGAAATCGCCTGAGACTCGTACGTATTATCCACCAGAAACTTACGTTTTATCCAAGCATTTCATTGGCTGTTCGGAAAAAGGCTTTTCCATCGTCAGATTTCCAAGAAATCTGACAGCCAATTTTAAATGAAATTTATTTCTTAAACTTCTATACATCCCACAATATTACTTTTTATATCGTCTCATAGAGAAAAAAAAATATACTTTTAAATGCAATTTGTTTGAAAGCTGTATCTCAATTTGTTTCTGAGATTTTTTTTTTGTAGTTTTTATTACTTTTTTGTCATAGTGGTAACACTCTGTTGCCCATCTCTGTTGAAAGTGAAGGGAAATACAGATTACTGTATAGACCAATCAGAAAACGAATAGAATGATGATTAAACCAATAAAAACCTTCAGATATGCTTTTGATTTCCTATTCTGACGAGGACAATAACCATTTTTCCAAATGATTAATAATGTTTTCCATCACCCACGTAACACAAAATCCTTAAAATGGCCTGTTGCTGAAGCAAATGACTATGTAGGTCATGTTTAACGTTTGTGGGCATTTGCGAAAACCTAGCACTCATATTCGTGAAAATGTTAACGTTTCAGGGAAAAATTTAAAGGATTTTTGTTTAAAGAATACAAAGTTTTCAACCGAATTTAGCAACACTTTCAGAAATTTTGAAAACGAAGAGTAGAAACAGTGTACTGCAATTAAAATATAGATATATTCAATATTTGATGAGATACGAGCAATCGTACAAAATAATGTTTAACTGCGCATATGGGAAAGATTCAAAACTTTTTATTTCATAATTTGAAAGTGAGCATTTTAGGTCAAGGTATATAAAAATTACAGTCAAAAGCGTAAAAATTCAGAGAGATATGGGCGATATAGTGAGTTACTTTCTGAAAGTAGCTTTATTATAAGGGATTTTAAATAATTTGTCAATCAGCTCACTGTATTATTCCGAGTTATTACAATATTTTATGGGACTTTTCAGAAAAGTTGCCCTAAATAGCTGACTACCGCATTATGAAATAAAAATTTTGTTATCTTTCAGGCATACGCAACTAAAAGTTATTTCATACAAATACCCATATGTCATCAAATATTTAATATATTTATAATTTAATTGTATATGGTTTCAACTGTTTCTTTTCATATTTTTGGAAAGTGGTGCTAAATTTGGTTGAAACCTCTGTTTACTATAAAGAAAAAACGTTTTATTTTTTCACAGAAACTTTAACACCTTCACGAATATATGTGCTGTGATTACACAGATCCACACAAACTTCAAACAAGACCTACATAGTCAGTTGCTACAGTCACAGACCATTTTCAGCTTTTTCTGTTAAATCAGTGATCTCAATTTTTTATTATTAAATTTATTGCTACCTCCTTAATTGTATTCGCGACTAAATCTTTATTGAAGAGTATTAAGTCGAATATGTTTTTTACATCCTCTAAATTCAAAAACTTTTTGAAAGAATTTCAGTAGATATCCAACAAACTGTGTACAATTGAAAGCATCCGGTCACTGTCCCTTAACTTTTGGAATTCGATGTATTTTTGGTTTGTAATCTTAAAGATATTTATCATATTTTATTCTATACTAAGCGTCTTTCTGTATTCATCTATATTTAACATTACACTTACTTTTAAATTGTTTAAACTACAGTTAGACATCTTCTATAATATGTCTATCTCAGTTTCAGAAATACAGCTATTCCTTGACGGGCATAATGTTCGCATCGATTAGAAAGCCCATGAAATGATCAACTGTTCAACTGGAAATAAATTATGCAATTTTTTGTCGTTTTTTTTGCGTAACGCTCGTCGTGAAAGTGATAATACGAAATACCAAACTAGCGTTCTACCTAAACCGTATCATGTAGTTAATATAGTTATGCAATATACACTGGCACATAACACGTGTAAATAAATTTTGTGAACAAATATTTCACATAAAAAGCATTATTTTTAATTTCGAAAAACGAATGAATGATTTTTTAGACGACATAAAGGGTATTTTTATGATTCCGTACATAAAAAGTAGAAACGAAACCATTATAAGATCACGCCTCTGTCTGTCTGTCTGTCTGCCACAGCCATTTTACTCGTAAACTATGGAACGGGGAAATTTGAAATTCAGGGAAGTAATAAAGAATATTAACTCACATATTTACAGATTATTAAACATTCACAAATATATTTAGGAAAAATGTATAGGGGCTAATTATGTTGCTTTGAAAAAAAATCTTTTCTTTGTATATCGTGTGAAAGCTTCCGTAATCCTGAACAAGAAAGTACATTTCTTTTAATTTTAGGTATTATATTTTCAGAGCTATCATCGAAAATGCAGTGCAAAAATATATTCCCACCGCCCCCCCCCCCCATATATTTCCAAATTTAATGAAGATAAAATTATGGAAAAATTAGAGAAAATAGACGTTAATTTAAACCTTGCCAGAAAATTGTAGCGATTACCTTAGATCACATAGTTTTTGAGAAAAGCGCATTTTTCCGTTATGAACAAATTTCTATTTGCGGGAATTGAGCGAAAGTGTTGAGGAGCGCTGGAGGTACCTATCGTAGCAGATGTAGAGAAGCATTGTTCGTAATGATTTTCGAAAGAAATCGTCGGTAATTAGCCGAGATATTAACCCTTAAACACACGGACGGTTTGGCCATACATATTGACAGGGGCGGCATACTCTTTATACCATCGGCTTTTAACTCTTTCAATACCAAAACGCCTCAAACGCCCTGTCATCCAAAATACCGAAAGCGCCCGAAATCGCCTGGACTATTTCAACCCCTCTTTTGTCCTCAGAGCTCATGTCAAGACGCGCGTTGTGGGGTGTGTCTGGAGGATTATCTCCTCTTTGTTAACTTGATTTCAGAAAAGAGATTTTTTCAGGAACCAGATAAGGGAAAATGAAGCATGTTTATGCTTTTTATTTCGGCTTGAGTTTCTTATTGAAATGAAATTTCCTTTTTTAGATAGATTTCGGTAGAAACAATACCTATTACATTTTCCCCTATGTTGAAATTTCTGAAAACTATTTGCAGATCTACGCCAATCACGACCCCCTAGGGCCCAAAACCATCCAGCTTTATAACTTTATCTATCTATCACTTTTTTATGGGTACGATAACTTCCATAATTCTGTACAAATCTCTTCCAAACTATTACATAAAATCAAGGGGCAGAAATTCTCAGTCAGGTTCATTAAAGGGCAAAATCGGACCGAGGGGGTGTAAATAGGGAGCGGGTTTGTGAAAATAGGCAAAAAAACAAACAACTTCTTAATTATACTACATATCAAATCACTTTAAAGTTATTATTACTTCTGGGAAAATGTCCAAAAAATTATGTATAACAGATTTTTGATATCATTAAATATGGGCTAAAGAGGCGGAAGAATAGGGTTTTAAAAAGAAAGAAATTCATAACTTCGTTAATTAAGAACATATCAAATCCACTTAAATTTATTATCAATATTCTTAATATTATTTATAACTTTTAAATTGGCAAGTTTATAATAGGGCCAACTCTTACAGCAAAAAATAAATAAATAAATAAAGTAAAAAAAAAAAAAAGAGGGTTGAAGAAGAAAAGAATTCACAACTTCGTCAATTCACAAGATATCAAATCCGCTTATTTATTTTTTTTTTAAATCTTCTTAATATTATCTACAACAGCTCATAGAACGAGCCCGTTTTTGTGAAAAATTGGAGATGTATGTAGAATATGTGCATAGTAAAATATGACATTTCGCTGTTTTTTTCAACAGCGAAATGTCATATATTTTAGTCTTTCTTCAACTTTTTTTCTAATTTTGTGCCTAATAAATGAGACTTCTTTTATGAAACTTATAACAGCCTATACTAGTCATGCGAAGAAATCTGAATGCTAATGTTAAACCTAAGAGATAATTCTTTACGTAATTCTCGATTTCATGTTAATATTTTCATTTCTTCTCTTTCATATAGGATATCTGAGGTCGGTATCAAATGTTGTGCGCTTGTACTTTTTCGATTTTGATTATAGTTCTTTTTTTTAACATGCAGACTCCTTTATTTTTCGAATCAGTTAGAACCAGTCCTGAAAGTGAAACTATAGTCATATAAAAAAAAACTGTAAAATTAAAATCTAAAAAGTTCAAACTCACAACAATAGTCACCGATTTCATGTATCCAATGAAAAAAAAAATCACTCAAAAAGATTAAAATACAAGCGAGAAATCGGTAAACATCTATAGATGTTCAGTAATTGTATTTATGCAATATTTGAGTGTAATTCAATTTATTACATTTGTTTCATTCATTTAATTCTTAGCTTCATTTATTTCATTTATTTGGCTGTAAAATTATTATTCGGATTATTATTTGGCTATTTTGTGTTATTACTAGAGGGGGGGGGGGGTGTAGGGTCTGGGCTCGGCTCAAGAATAAGTCCCACCCCTCCCCACACTTAGCTATTGGCTTAGTAAAAATTTATATCATACCGTTTTGTACTAGTTTAATATTTGACAATCTGAGATTACTAATATATATACAGTAGAACCTCGATTATCCGACGTAATTTTGATCGTCCCTACATCGGATAATCGAAATTTCCGGATAATCGAGAATTTATCAATAATCATCTAGTTTAACATTAAAATCGTCACCAAACTGCTATTAGGACTATTTAAACTGCTTAATAAATATCCAACTTCAAATTATACATGAAAATAATTTTATTTGCTTAGAACAGGGACGTGTACACAGGGGAAGGTGGGGGAGAGAGAGTACCATTATACCGGGATCGGATCTTGCGGGATCTCAAGCTAATTTACATTGAATTCGAAGAAAGGGAAACCAAAATACTTATCTCTACTCGTGGTTTGGAAAGGAATGCTTGCACATACAAGAAATGTGAAAGTAAAAAAAAAAAAAAAAAAAAAAAAAAAAACCGTTGGAAAAAATTCAGGATATTGACATCGGGTTACGGAGAATTTCGGTTAAACGAGGGTCGGATAATCAAAGTTCTGTTTTACCATCTCTATTAATATGTAAAACGAAGAATTTCTGACAGTTTTTGCAGGTAAATTGGGGGGTAGACTTATACGCGAGTCAATTACAAAAGCCAAAAAAAAAACAACAACAACAAAAAAAAACTTTAAATATTGCAAAAGTCTGATTTTTTATGTGTATAAATAGTAAAATAATATACAAAATATACAAATAATAATAATTTATTATTAAAGAAAAGTAATGATTTGTTTTTGTTTACTTACTAATTTTTCGCATTAGTAAGTGAAATCTTTGGTTTGATTTTGTGCAAAATTGAAATAAAAAGTTAGGGGGGGGGGGGTCGGCGTATATGCGAATATATACGTATATATATACTATTAGTAATTATTGATTATTATAAATTTTTGCTATGCCAATAGCTAAGGGTGTAGAGGAAGGGGTCTTGTTCTTGAGCCGACCCCCCCCCCCCTCCCCCCTTATATTAATAATAAAGAAATTTTTATAGTCAAATAATAACCCGAATGATATATAACATTTCTGTAACACAATAAATGGCATCAAATATAGATCTAATGCTTAGATAGTAACAGAGAAACCCCCCACTCCTAGTGTCCCAAAATTGGGACGTTTAGATTTTTATATGTTAAATAAACGTTTTTTCAAAGATAATTTTTTTTATTATTTTTACGTTCATTTTACACCATTTACTATAATTAAGTATAATATTGAGTTGAAAAAAAATTCAGGCACTAATGGTTAATTCGTCTTTCAAAATGCTAAAGGAAAACCTTCCTTATAACTTCAATTTTTGAGACAATTCACGAGGTTTTAAATTTATTTCAATAGTTCTTGCATTTCTAGTTCCGAAAAATTCAGACATTTTTTAAATACATCACTGGATTGACAGCTTCAACATTTCTAATTTCATGCTAAAATGGCAATGTTAAAGAATGGTTGTATGTCAAAATATTTAGAAAACCATAAAATTTAAGTGTCCTTCAATACAAAGCGGTACTAATAAGTTTTACATTCATATCATAAAGGTATTTCCATTTATCTGGATAACCTGGAACAATAGATGTTTACATTTTTATTCTAAAGCTCTCTCGGAATTTTGTCCCTTGCAAAAAGGTATTATTCAATCAGAATTCTTCCCTTTCCCCCATGCAGAGGAATACGCTAATCCTTTTCTACGCTCGTTTCCTCCCACTCCTAAGATTGATGTGGTCTAAGTTGACATTTCTGCTAAGAAGAGGGGTATGAAATTTTTCGGGCGTTTCGGTTTTCTGAAGGACTTGTATAATTTCAGCCTCGGTAACGAAAGAGTTAAACCCTAGATATAGCTTTTAATGATATATTTTTGTAATACATTACCCAGTATCAGTTTAAATGCAATAAACGTCAAATTGTTAAAAACAGACTAACTTAATTAGAATTTATCACATAAATATTGTGGGATTCGCGACTAGTTTGCTAGTTTGCAACATGCCTCCCGTGCCTTAAAAAGTTAATTAAAAACCTATCTGGGAAAACGTCGCAAGGTGGCGTTGCAACTTTGCGACCTTCTTTCGAAACGCACTTAGCAAAATACCAAGTTTAAACTTTGAACAAGGGTTTTGTTTATCTACACTGTAAGAAAGAAAGATTATAACTACTCTGAATTAAGTTTTATGAAATGCCAAATGAAGTTTAAATATGCACTACTTTTATTGTTAGTAGCGAATTGAGTTCATCAAAAGAAAAAAAAATAAGATTAAAAAAAGTGTTGTACAGAATAGCAATATTTGATATTATTTAGGCTTCATATCTCATTGAACTTTTATGGTATACGCATTCATACTTTTCTATTATATACAGCCCAACCCTACGGTATATAGTATTTATTTTTTTATTTATTTATTTATTTATTTATTTTTTTACAAAGTTTGATTATTCTTTTAGAAACGATTTTTGTAATAATACAGTTAATAATTCGTATATTTATTGTGCAGGACCATCTGGGCGCGAGTAATACTCGCACTTGACCGTTTATTTTTTTTTAAATTATAGATTAAAAAAATCAAAGTAATTTCTTTAACAAACGACTAAAGTCATTGTTGGTGAAACATTTACTTTGAAAAATATTTCTCACATCAAATAACTTCTAAATAAATACTGAAACGAAATTAAGGAGCTTTAAGTAATAATACGATAGGTAATACCGAACATTGTTATAATAACAACCTATATTTCCAAATAAGATCTTTTCAATGGGGAAAACTAGGGAGGGGAAACTAGGGAGGGTTGACCCACTTTTCACAGAATGATTTTTTATTTTTAAAATGTTGAACGTAGAATAAAGATATGTATATCATTTTACTCGTTATGCAGCAAGTTATCAAAATAAAATTGCTATATAGTGTAATATATAAGAAATTTGAAAAATGATTGATTTTAATTTTGAGAAAATAATTGGACAAGGCTCACCACATATGGGAGGCTTGACCCACTTTGTTTTATATTGAAATATTTGTGAAGAGAAATAAAATCAATTTAAAGAAAGCAAACTAACTTTATGCTACATGCTTTAATTATTATAAAAAATATTTTTGAAAATAGCAAACCTGTTTAGGCGCAATCATATGTCATAGGATAAATAAATTTGTTATAAACAGTATTTTGTCTAAGCAGGTATAATTGTACAGAAAAGAAAACGAAATTTTAACATTTAAGGCATTATTCCGCTAGGGACAAGTTCCGTTTTCATAGTGTTTCATGCATTATAATGCCCGGATTTAGTAACAACTGTCCCGCTTTTTTGTTTTCGTCTCCTTGTCCTACTTTTTGTGACATCCGACCTGACAACTCTAATTGTCACATAGACTTGATCTCACTCTATTCATCATGTTGAAATTTGTCTACATACATTTCTAAAGTTTTTCGATCAATGATATGTTCTTTTGCAGTCGCATGAGTGCTTAACTTATCATTAACATCTTTTAACCTTTTCAGGGGCAAAGTACTTTCAGTACTAAAATGTTGAAATATGAAACTGACACCGGAATATGCGAACAAATTTAATTGGAAATATGAAAAAGGCTATATTTCACATACATATTAAATGGAAAAGATTTTAACAAAATTCTGGTGCTATTGTGGCGTTTGGAAATTAAAATTAAGTGGTTTCATTAACATACCGCTGCCGCTGAAACGGTTAAGACTGCTGCTTTCGTACATTCTAGTCCTTTTTAGTCTTTTCCACTGTTTCTATTTACCTGTATTGTAAGTAATATTTAAATGGAAATAAGTTCCTATCAACTTTCAAATTTATATTTCGTTAATTTTCGTGCAGTGGGTACTATATCAATTTTTCACATCTTTCTTTAATCAGTTTTAAACCTTTTCTTTTCCATCACCCCATTTTACTGTAACTTGGCAGAATAAATTTGCATTTATTTTTATATATAACCATTAATCTTTAATTATGCACAGTGTATAATAAAAAGATTTCCATAACACCTTAATTAACGCATTGCCGACGGGCAATTATTATCAAATCTGAATTTTAAAACAGTAGAATCTCCTCCCTACTCTGAGAGTCTTTTGTAAACCGGTGTTCGAGATAAGTTTCCCGAGTTTATATATCGATAAATATCTTTCAATGCACGAATTTATTATAAAATGTCTTACAATCTAAAAAAATAAGCACATCATTATATAAATGCATTTTCCGTAAGGTAGAAGCCCCACCCATAGTCAATGATGTTTTTTCAATGAAAACGATAATTCTCGTTCCCCGTTGTGAATGTGTTAAGGGAGACTTGAACATCTGGTCACCCCTCCCTCTCGTTTACTGGGTCAAGCCTCCCCACATAGCCCTTTTCTAAAGAATAGCACATTGTTATTTTAAACCTAACTTTCTACTTTAAAACTAACTATAATCTTTATGCCTCGAATGAAAGCTCGATATTTCTGCATTACTTAAAACCTATTTACTTAAATTTCTACGATATACTTTATCTGAAAAAAGCTTAAAAAATATTTCTAAAAAACACAACTTTTAGGTTGAAAACACCTCACAAATGATTTTTTCCACACCTATTTTGATTATCTGTATGAAACAGAGATCGTTGTTTGAGCGTTCCAGTAGCTTTGGTTGACACCTATTGATAAAACTCTGAAATTCTTTTAAATATGAAAACTAATGGGTGGGTCAAGCCTCCCTTATGGTCAACCCTCCCTAGTCTCCTCTACATAAAAATATAACAATTCTTTGAAAATTTTCCTTCTAAATAAATAATGCTTAAAATTACTTTTTATAAAGTGAAACTTTTTCTCAATAAAGGATAAAAACATAAGAATAAAGACACTCAGGATCTGTTAACAATCCAAATGGGAACCGTTAGAGGATACAACATCTGAAAATGTTTCTAAAAATTGGATTTGAAAGAGTTAGAACATTTCAGTTTTACAATATCCTTAAGGCGAAGACTGCGTTTCTACGAATCAATAATATAGAAGGGACGTAGTTAAATGTTCGAAAAGGAAAGATTAATACTTTATGATTTTCTTTCTACGAAGTTATTCATTTTGAAAACAATAAATTTTTAAAGAATAAACATGCATTTATATCTATATCTATTTGTTTACCGGTTTAAAAAGTTTCATTAAATTTTATTTATCTTGTGGAATTGTAACTTAATGAACTTTAATGTGTTATTGCTTAATACTTTTAAATTCTATCTAAAATTATAAAATTTTATGCATAATTTAAACAACTTTTTCAGACGATTTAAAATATTAAAAATACTTAATATATATATATATTTTTTTTAATTATAGATTGAAAAAATTAAATAATTCGGCACACATATTTATTATTCCTTTAAAAAACGATTTAAAAGTCATTGTTTCAGAAACATTGAATATTTTTATTTATTTTGAAAGAAACACACATTAAATAATTTCTGAAGAAATCCTGAAACGAATTAAAAAGAAAGTCTTATTTAAATAACAAAAAGAATACAGAGCTATACAGAATAATAGTATTAATAACAAGTATTTTCACATAAAAACTTTTTAATACACATAAAAATATAACAATTCTTGTAAATTTCCCTTGTAAAACAATAAGGCTTAAAATTACTTTTTATAAAGTGAAAATTTTGATCAATAAAGGATAGACACATAGAAATAAAGACACTCAGGAACTGTTAACAGTACAAATGGGAACTGTTAGAGAATACAACATCTGAAAATGTTTCTAAAAATGGGAGTTGAAACCGTTAGAACGTTTCTGTTTCTCTATATCCTTAAGGTGAAAAATGCTTTCAAAGGAATCAATAATATAGAATGGACGTAGCTAAAAGTTCGAAAAGGAAAGATTAATACTTTATGATCTCCTTTCTATGAAAATGTTAAATTTTTAACGAATAAACCTACATTTATATCTGTAATATATCTATTTGTCTACCGGTATAAAATGTTTCATTAAATTTTTTATCGTGTGGAATTTTAACGCGTTGAACATTAATAAGATATTGCTCAGTATTTTTAAATTTTATCCTAAATCTTAAACTTTAAAATATTATTTAATTTTTTTAAAATTTTGTTTTATTTCATAATTATTTAACTTTAATTATTAAGATACTACTGGCCGCTGAATGATATAAATTTAAAAGCAACGTTAAGAACGCCAGAATATTCAAACTTTGAGCAGACCAGTTTCAGTAGCCTTTACCTTGCCGTACCAAGTGCAAAGAATAACGGAAACTTGCCAAATTTTATAGAGGAGAAGCGGATTCAAATTAGAAGTTGATTAACCAATGGTGAAACAGGAAAATAAAGGTACCAGCCAATAGAAGAATAGTATACGTAATGACACCAAACATATGTCAAATATTGGTAGTAATTAAGCAAAAGAGGATTTTATAAAATATTTCCAGCAATCCGATAAAGGAGGAATAGCGAATTCACTAATTATTGTTAATAGTATAATATTGTTAATAGTGAATTCGCAATTCCCCCTTTATCGGATTAATGAAAATATATCATAAAATCCTCTTTTGCTTAATTGCTACCAGTATTTTAAACATTTTTGCTGGCATTACTTATATTATTCTCCTATTGGCTAGTACCCGTATTTTCCTGTTTCCCCATTGGTTAATGAACTTCTCAGTTGAATCCGCTTATCCTCTATATAATTGAGCAAAATTACATTATCCTTTGCACTGATGTTGGTACGCTAAACGCTACCGAAACTAGTCTGCGCAAAGTTTGAATATTCTTTCATAACCGATTTTTGAAAACAGAAATTTTTGCTTAATTGAATCGGAAAGATGTTCGGATTAAATGAGGCAAAATTTTCAATAAAAATTTACTGGTGAGAATATTCACTGATTCTAAGCACCTTATGCGCCAAGTATACCGGTCGCTCGTCCCCAAGGGGTTAACGTTTCGTTTAAAATTAAATTTATGCTGTTGCACAATTTTCCCTATATTTTGCGTGTGATGCCCTTTCTACTCTTAGATACTCAGATACAGTATATAAATTATGAGTTTTTGTTTACAAATGTGTACTAAAAATCATTGTTTATGATATAGAGCGGCCCCCAAGCTTATCAGATCTCACACCATTTGACTTCTTCCTCTGGGACTAGCTCAATGAAAAAGTACTATGTCATCCCTCCAGCAACATTTCATAATTTTCGACACCACATAATTGATATTTGTGCCCGTGTGCTTAGAGATGAGAATCAAGTGCATCAGTAAATTTAATCAAGAAAGAAAAATCATGCGCCAAACATAGAATATGCAATACATCCCATAACAATCAGAACTGTGTAACAAACTTCGTTGTTTTAAAAGACGAAAGATAATGCCTAATTAAACAAGGGATGATAAGGAATGATTGCTCCGGAAACTGGGCTTTCGCTTTAGAGTATAACTGCAATCCCGACGGGGGGGGGGGGGGAGTCTAATCAAACAAATTCCGCTAAGTAGTTGATGCCTACCAAGGGCTAAAACTGTACAAGCCCTACCTATGTCTAATTAAACATGGCATGAAGGCCCCTCAAATCTCAGATTTTGTTTTGTAGTATAACTGCAATCTCGGGGAGAAAATGTCTAATTAAACAATATAAAAGTGCAGATTTCAGAAACTACCATCTGTAGTCGCACAGATTCTGTGCGACGAAAATGGAATAATACTGAACAAATTCTTTTTCACTACTATTTGGGAAATGAAGACACTGGACACTTAAGTGCACTTCGTTTTACGTATATTAAGTGCATTTCGTTTATTATCGTAGGATGTTGACACTATGTGCTATATATATATAAAAAAAAATCTTAATTCATAAGAAGATACGAATTTTACATTAAATATTTCTTAAAAATTTCAAAGTCACAGGGAAGTTTGTAGTACAATGAAAAGAAAGAATGGGGTGTAATTTAATAAAAGAACTTTCGAACTGAGCATGAATGTATTTTTTTTATCATTAATTATCCGACGAAAATGGAATACTGTCGAATTTGTTTTTCCCACTATTATTTGAGTTTTGGACTCAAGACATTTCGTTTTACGAGGCTCAACACTCAACACTCAAGGGCAAATTCTTTTGTACAACCTTGTATATTAGGGGCTCACAACAATAGTAGACCAGTCCATTTGAAAAAAATAATAACATAGTTCAATTAGAAGGTGCATAAAATCTGTTTTATCTTCCTTCAGCGAACCAAGCCGGATTTCACATAATTTCTCATATATTGCATCAGTTTACAGAGTTGGTTCACTGTGGATTAGATAAAACAGATTTTTTGCACTTTCTAAATGGACTATGTAATTTTTTTTTTCAAAATGGACTTGATCTACTATGATTGTGAGTCCCTCATATGATATATAGTTTTGCGTATACACATAGTTTGCCAAAATTTGGCTAAGTTAAGAAACGCATAACACAGTTGAAAATTTCTCTTCATCAGTTTCCACCAATAAGAGGAAATTTTCTCAAATTTTTTTGTGAAACCCCGTTTATGGTCTATTGAAATTATACGCAACGAGTAATATGATAAAAATTAATTTAATTTAATAACGCATACTGCATACAATTGTAAATATATTTCCAGCCATTATTGTTCATAGACATATAGTAACCGAAATTTTTAGCACTGTAAAAAGTAACTGTTGATTTTATAGCATTATACTGTAAAATTGACAGTAATAAACCGTAAATAAATAGTAGTATACCGTTTTTTAAATGAAAATGCAGAAATATACCATACATTACTAATTAGCGGTATATTAATGTTTATTTTACGGTTTATTATTGTTATGTAATGGTATAATTGTTGATTTTACAGCATTATACTGGCCACCCCAGCTGCCAGTATGATACTGCAAAATCAACAATTTATTTTTTGCAGTGTCTATGTCCTTTTAAATAAAAGGTAAATGTTCTTGCACATTTTATTCCATAGTAAGTACATCATAGTGTATTTCAGTGATATGTATTTGTTTCAACATGTTTAAAATAGTGTAACATACATAAAATACACAACAAACTATTTCACTCCATAGACTTAAGCGTAACGGCAATGTTTTGAGTGCACCTGTAAACGAACAATAAATTTAACGCACTTTATTTCCGATTCAGAATATGGCATGGTAAACCTGAGTAACATATATGAATTATATGGCAATTGGACCATATTTACACAGATAGAGTACGACCAGACAGACGGCCTGATAAAGAGAATTTATAAACATTTTTTAACTACTCTGGAAAAGTTTAACTATTTACTGTGTTTACTGTGTCATGTGTGTTATTGGAAATGAAGTGTGTAGCATTAACGATTTATTTACAGTGACACTCAAAGAATTCCGTTACATTACGTCCAATGGGGAAACATTGTTAGCGGTGTATTTTAATGATATTACACTATTTTAAATAGATAGAAATTTGTATATATCTCTGAGGTCTGTTACAAAACGCTTATTTTAGAATCTAGTGTGCATATAATTTATCGTTCATTTACAGGGACACACCAAAATATTTGGCTACAGTGCAAACTCTGAAGAATAATTGCTGGAAAGCTCTGAAGTTTTCAGCTCTGATACGCGTTTTGAAATTTAACTAATTTTGCATATTACCTGGTGTGTATAGATTCTATAGATCGTATACAGAGCAACACAAAAGATCTCAAGTGCATTTCCAGTTACTGACAAAATTGCTGAATGGGAAATTTCAAGTGTGCCATGCGTTTGATTAAACTCACATTTAACATACTATGTAACATTCATCCCTTTAAGACCGGGAGTTTTTGTGGTAGAAATTGAAAGTTTGGGTGGTTTCCCCTTATCGATAGGATCAAATTTGATTGAAAATTTAAAAAAAATACCCGATGTCACGTTATGCCAAAGGAGGACACACACAATTGTGTGGGTTCTGCCTTAATTTAGCCTTTTATGGACTAAATCTACACAATTGTGTAGATTGGGTTTATTTGTGCAAATATCCACAAATAAAAGTTTAAACAAAAAAAATGTTGTTTATTGCGACAATTTTCATCATCCACAATGAAAAAGTTTGAAATAATTTTTGTTTTTGGACAGACCAATACAATTTCATTTTCTGAGACGTGCTCAATGCTCGCACCCCTCTTAAGAGCTGTTGACAAATGGTATGCCCCTCACTCCGTTTGGATTGTGCCTGATCCTTCAAATTTCTTTCTTTTTTTTTTTTTTTTTTTTTTTTAGTTTTTCCAGCAGCGGTATTTTGTTGAAATACCGATCGAAGTACAAAAAACTAAGTCTGAATCAGAGTAAGGATTACATCAGGTCCTAAGCGTAAATCCTTGCGGACCAGGTCTGTACTCTCCCACTTGTGTATTACAAAATATAAAACTATCCCAGATGATGCTGTTACCATAGAGTGTGGTTTGTTTCTTACATACTGCTTCAATGAGACACGTCCTAAAAAAATAAATCGTCTGCTCATATATGGAAAAATTTCCCTGATCTCCTGGTAAATTCAAGCAGACACTACGGAATCTGTCGAGCATTTGCTGAACTTTCCATAATTTATTATTCATTCCTGGTGTTTTACTTGCTGTAACGACAAAATGCAATGAATTTATCAAGCTTAAAAATATATCTTGTTGTTTGCATATAACTCATATAAAACTTATAAATCATATATGGCATCTATAATTCAGAACAGAAACATAAAGTTCGTTACATGTGCATATTATATATCTAATATTATCCATTTTAAATAGGAATTATGAATAGTACAAACCAATTAATTTAAAATTAATCCGCTTTAAAAATGTAATTAATAAAAAATAAATTGATAAAAAATCACTTAAAAATAAAAAAAATTATAAATTAGGAATTGTAACTATTTTGGAAATAGTAAATGATGGACCCACACAATTGTGTGGGTCATTTGTTTTTCAACTTTTGTAAAGCCTAATTAATTTATCAACGACAAAATCAATTAAAATCATGAATAAAGTATATGGAAAGAAAAACTAAATCTAAGCAAACACTAAATATCATATTTAAAAGAAATTACGACAGTACATACTTTTTGTCTATTGCTGTTAGATGATATAGTCTTTTTAAAAGCAAAAAATCTAACCCTGTACTGTAGTTGGTGACTCCTAGTTGTGTCTTATTAAAACATCTGAAGCCAATTAACTCATATAAATGTTCAGATTTGGTTTTAAATCTCACAAAAACAGGAAAAAGTCTTTTTCTTTTACTTTAGTATCACCCACACAATTGTGTGGGACAGAGCCTAAAGGGATATATGAATTTATGGATCATATACTGGGCTCCACAAAAAAATCGGATATATTAGGAGGGGGTATCAATCAGTTTTTTCCCTCACATAGAAATAATTGAGTAAAATTTATGAAATGGCTGCATTGTATTAGTCTTTTTCTATATAGTTACCGTGCACAGTATTACAATTGTGCAAGCGGTATTTCAAAAAGAGAGGGGAGGATGTATTCCAGGGCCCAAAGGACCAAAGTAGACCCAAAGGACTGAATTTTCTAACTTTTACCGACCCCAAATTATGACACATTGTTGGAAAGGCCTGTGATCACTCATTCATGTTATGCTCATCCTGAACCCCCCCCCCCCCAATTTGACCTCCGAGGGTGCATTTTTCTAAATTTCGCGGACACCATTCATGCCCCCGGAGGGGATTTAGGGGGATGGGCTCGGGGGATGCATAACATGTATAAGTGGTCACAGGCCTTTCCAACAATGTGTCACATTTGGGGGTCGGTAAAAGTTAGAAAAATGCCCCCCTTTGGGTCTATTATCTCGCCTCCCCGAATACATCCTCCCCTCTCTTTTTGAAATACCGTTTGCAGGAAAGTGTTACTGTGCATGGTGACTATATAGAAAATGACTAATACACTGCAGCAATTTCATAAACTTTACTTAATTATTTCCATGTGAGGGCAAAAAATTATTGATACCCCCTCGTATGCATTGTTAGTGGTATTTGCAGAAATGGGTTTTGAAATGTGTTTTGGTTTTTTTAATTTGATTGTTTAGACATTTCCTACCGCGATGGCACTTATACTCTAAAGCAAAAGCTGAGTTCCCGGAGCGGTCAATCTTATCATCCCTTGTTTGTTTAGACATTATTCATCCAAATAAATTGTAAAGTTTTGTTGCAGTATTTTGATTGTGTTGGAAAGTTTTTATTGTCTATGCTTCACGCATGATTTTTCGACCTATGTAATACTTAAAACGAGTACCAATTAATTTACTTATAAGAATGTTTTATTTACTTTTTTATTCTCTGTCATATTTATATTATGTATCCTGTAATTATATCTTTAGATTACAATCTTTCTTTATCTTCTTATCATTTCTGTATTAATTTATGTAGTCAAACACTGAAAAGTTATCTATTTCTTCTCAGTTTATGTTTATTAGTCCCCGATATGTTATTTCCTTTGGCCAGCAGTTAAAGTGCCGTCTCTAAAAAATAATGTTACGTTGTATAATCCACCCGTGAAACAAACCAGATGTATCATTCTACGGTGAAATACGAATAATATCTACTGATATTTTTTAAAATTTTAAGCATCGCACATTTAAAATTTTTGTACCGTCGTATAGGGAAAAAATACTTTTAAATGCAATTTGTTTGAAAACTGCATCTCACTTTTTTTGAGATATTAATTTTTTCGTAGTTTTTAACGCCATTTCTTTAATATTGGGAACCAAAGTACTCCCCTTTTGTAGAAAATAAAGGAAAAATAGTTGAAAAATAGCAGATTATTATATATTTTTGTTGTCACTTTCCCGTAACAACTAAAAAAAATTAATTTAAATTCGGAAAAAATATAAAATGATTTCTGATAAAACACGGAGCTATTATAATCTATTTTTCAATATCTATATTAATTTTTTAAACAAATGAAGGCATATGAATCATTAGATAGACAATTTTTTGTCGAGGATCTGGAATGACGACATCGCTTTTTTTCTGTATTTGTGTGCATATATTTCTGCGATAGTGACGTCCTATGCATACTTTTCTGTAGACGTTGTTTAGGATTGGATCTGAAATGTCTAATTCTTCACCGGATGCGGATGACGTCATTTTGTATATAATAAAAGTGTGTGTTTTAAGTCTTAAAACTGAAATAAGTTTTGTACTATTTTATATTTACAAACATATATATCTTTTTTTTTCATCGGGGCGAAACTAAATTCTGAAAAGGCTGAATTCCTGTTTTCTAGTTTATACATTTATTTTTCCCGATTATCGTTTTATTTTTAATTCTTAAAATGAATATCAACTTATAAGAATGTTTGATTTACTTTATTAAACTGTGTCATATTTATATTATGATTCATGTAATTACATTTTTTATATTACAATTTATCTTTATCTTTTTATCATTTGTGTATTAATTTCTGTATTCAAACACTTATTGGTTATATATTTTTTCTCAATTTATGTTTATTTAAACATTTTTTCTCGAATTTCGTTTCATTTTTAACACGTTTTCATACATTCGTAAAACAGCTACCAATTCACTTCAAACACACAGGAGTGGATGTTGTTCAGTTAGAAAATTATTTAACCGAATCGAAATTATCGAAATTTACTGACAAATAACGTAACTTAAAAACTATAATTATAAAACATTTTATAAATTCTATACAATTAATATACATATGTATCCAAAATTTCATAAAAGAAAAGCTATTCCGAAAATATGTTGTAAATTTCCTTATGTGTAAAAATATTTTGACAAATATCAACTAAGCGATGAAGAGCTGAATGTGACAAGTGGCATTACATATTTCATTCAGTGGTGGCAAGCGTTGGAATCGCCCCTTATTATGTTCAGTTCAGATAAAAAGATGTCATTTGTAACGAAAATAGCTTTAGCAGCTTTTCTTCAATGAGTGATGACACTATATGGCATAAAATAAACTTATACAGAATTTTAATCGGATCTTTCTCATAAAGATACAGAATAATGATTTATTTCTAAACAATATTATGGTTTTGTAAAAATACCATCTTGAAATAAATATAAATTGTCAGATTTTCATGTTGATGTTCCGCTGAATTTAGTTTATTGAAGAACGTTACTCTTTACTATTTTTCATTTTCGTATTTGTATGTGAGGGGAAAATTGAATACCGAGGTATATAAAAATAACAATAAAATTAAATATATAAAATTAAATAATTCGGTAACCATAGATTGTGCATAAGTAATACATAATCGATGTGAAGTTTACTGAAATAACAAAAAGATCATTGTTGCCAAATCTGAAAGATTGTTTTTTTCAGAAATTTCGAATTTCTACTAGAAATTTTCAGTAATTATTCTTTCTTTATATAATGCTAGATATTCAGTGAATACAATAAATTAAAAATGTTATTCGAAAAGTCTGGTATGAATTCGGAACTTCTGAACAAATAATCCGCAAATTTTGACAACAGTGATAAATACAAGGGTATTTTTCTATATAAAAATAAATTATTTTTGATAGTATAGGATCCTCAGCGGCCGAGTGGTAAAGGCACCATGCCGCTAATCGCTTAACCCATTAACCGCTGGTGTTGCGTTCACGCAACAGTCAAAATAAATGCGTATAAAAAATTAGCTATCAAATGAATTTTATATTAATAGTAATTTTTGAGTAGGGTATATTATGGTTACTAATTCAATAGAAAAATATTTTCTTTCAACATTTTTTTTTCTATTTAATAACAAGTTCGAAACTTAAAGCATTTTTAAACGAAAACTTTCACGTTGTCTTTTTCGCAGAAGAAATATAGTTAGACAAACGTAAGCTTTAGAGAATATCTATTTTTAGACAAGGTCAAAGTACATCAGAACATTCAACGAATCAGTTGCTTTCGTTTTAATGGGGGAGGAAGAGACAATAGGTGTTGCGTTTACGCAACGTCAGCGGAAAAGAGGTAGTTCCAGTACTCACTCGTATCGTTCGACTCTGTGGATTTTTTTTTCTTATTCTGTGCTCACAGAAATGCTTCAAATACATATCTTACGTTCTTCAAAGGTCTTCAAAGAATTTTTAATAAAGATTCATATAATTATGTCGGAAACGAAACAAATATTATCGTTATTTCATCAGAAATAGCAGAAATTATTGATGAAGAAGGAAATAATATTATATCAAAAAGTGATAATGATATTTTACCTTTCGATATTGCTGGCGAAATTGAAACGTGCGTGAAAAAGAAGTTTGTACCCTCTAAAAGTAGTGCAAATCACACATACAAAAAAAAAAAAAAAAAAAAAAAAAAAAAAAAAAAAAAAACTGGAGATTTGGAGAGGATAAAGGTAGAAAAATTGATTATGACTCACCAAAAAAATGAAGAAAAAATAAAACCTTGACCAATGCGAGAAGGTATAAAGATTATGTTCGAAAATAAATACTGTCACTCAGATTTCAGACATGAAGTTGCATTGTACCTTTTGCAAACACCCCTTGAAAGTAAAGAGTTAGCCATAAACAAATCAGCCAAAAGAAGGCATAGTAAGTTCTCCATGCAAAAGCCATTACAGACAGAACGCGGAAATTTAACCCTTTCCGAGGCAATGCAATTAAAATTTCTAAAATGTTGAAATGAATGAATGACACCGGTATTTACGAACAATTACATAATAAAGGACAATTACTTTATCGCAATTCTGGTGCATTGTGGCATTTGGGAAATAAAATTAATTGGCTTCATAAACATACTACTGCCCCTGAAAGGGTTAATTGTCAAGTCCGATGACATTGGAAGACTGCATTGTAAACAATGACATAGCCAGAATATTTATCGCTTCAGTACATTTGTGATGTTGATTTACATCATAAGTGTAGCGAATATTTTGATATTTGATTCTGGATAAGATCAGTAATTTAAAAAAATAAAAAAATAATAATTTTAATAATAAATTAATTACATTAAAGTGATTGCTTGCTATCTAAATAGTAACAAAGGTTTAAAAAAATCTTACAGTGCCCATATATGCAAGAAAATCCTGCTGATGCTCAATTGAGCTCAATAAACATCAGTACTCTTATTCCGCTGACGTTGCGTGAACGCAACACTCCATTTTTCGTAAGCTAACACAAATTTTGTTATTTCCACTATAAATTAATGTTATATATGTTCAAATGAATAACCAATATCATTTGTATAAAAAATTTTTAACCCCTTATAGTTTTGGCGGTTAATGGGTTAAGAGCGTAGGAAGTCTGTGGGTTCAACCCTCGTTGGCTCTGTTGCACACTCTTTGTGGAGCTCCCGACTGTAATTCTCTGGTGTGTTAGTTTCCTTGTGCTATCTGTGCTTGCATATTGACGTAATTGTTATGTCTGATTTGTGTATAAAATAAAGGATCATTCGAGGAGGTGACAGAGATTGTAGCTATAGGCCTCAAAGCGATCTCCACTTCGGTGGACTTCAAATGTCAAAAATTGATAGAATAATTATGTTTCTCATCAAAATTCGAAGTTTCGGTTGCAAAAGCAGTTTGAACAGTTCGTAACGCAACTAAAATTACAAATGTTCAATTTGTCCGATACCTCTAGTGAGGATAGCTATCAGAAAGTGTAACATAATCTGCAGAGCTCCGTCTTCGTTAAGTTATATTGAATAATAGCTTATGGTAACAGATAACAGCTTTGATATCACTAGAATTCTAACTGTCAAGAGCAAGCGCAGCTATTCTGGAAATATAGTTTTTTCCTATCAAAAAAACATTACAAGTGTTAATTTATTTAATAACTAGCCGGCTCGCCCGGCGTTCCCTAGGCCCATCATTTTTTTCCATACAAACAAAAAACAATGATTAATAAATCGATTAATATATATATACATATATATAAACGAATCTCTCAAATTGAACCTCAGGGATTGTTTTCCGCTGCTTTCGGTAGCGTAGACTGGTCGTGCTGCGCAGTGTGTTTCCAACAAATCTCTTTCCAGAGAACCTAACTAGCATATCGCTGCCTAAGGCAACGGATAGCAGGCGTGCTAAGCTCTCGCAGGAAAATTTGAAGAGAAACCCAAGCTAAATTAAACAATCCATATAAATCGATCCATAAAACCCGAGATAACATTCCCTCTTGGAAATGGAAGGTGAAACTAAAATCTATAAGACATTCAAAAACCAAGTTGAATGAGTTAAACCCCGTTAAATCGGGCTAATAGAACCCGAGGTAAGAATGCTACCCCTTGCGGTGTTATGTAGAACTAAAACTGTACAAGAAATAAGAATATGCTCCCTGGCGGGAAAAAGTGGAAATAAAAAATGTAAGGCAATCGAGAACCATATTGAATGAGCCAAACCCCTTTGAAATCGGACCCGTAAAACATATATAAGAAAGCGTCCCTGGTGATGGTAGAATGAATACAAAACTGTAAGAGTATCGAAAACTAAGTTGAATGTTCCAAAGTACGTTGACATGGCGTCCATAGAGCTCGAAATATGATTTTGCCGCCTGACGTTGGAAGGTGGAACTAAAAACTGTACAGGAAAATGTATGTGTCGCTGGCGGGGGAAAGAGGAACAAAAAACTGTAAGAGAATCGAAAACTGAGTTGAATGATCCAAACCCCATTAAAATTGGTCACCTCGAGAACCATGGAAAAACCAATATTTCATTGAGCCTAAAATAAGAATGCACTCCCTCGTGTTATGGTTATATTGATCATTAACGTGTTATATTTTTCCAAAATATTTAGCTATGAAAGCCTATAAAATGACAATGGGATTCTTTTAATAATATAGTGGCATATGTTCTAAAAAATACTCATTTTGTGAAAAATAAAATCACATTTCCATTCTTTAATCATATATTATTATATATCAACTTTCCTTATTTCTTTCTTGATATGACGTTAGTTAAAGGATAAACTTAATTGGATCCTTTTTTAAGCGTAAAGAATTAGTAAGACAAAGAGATAAATTATGATTAAGTTCTGACTTTTTTTTGCATTATTTTTCCCTTAAAATCCAGTTCAAAAGATTAGACTTAAAACGAAAGAAAAATCCACACGGAATTGCTTTCTTCTGTTTTAACATTCACGAAGGAAATTTTAACATGTTGTTTGCATTGTTAGTTTATTTTTCAAAATGCAAAAAAGTTAAAGATTAAAAATAATGAGCAATTATACCAGGTACACTTGTTAGAACTTAAAGAGATGAAGTATTTTAATATAAATAATTTACAATTATTTCTTCTTTGAAGGAGGAACGCTACTTTTAAACCTTAAAAAATCGACTTTTCAAAATAACAATTATATATATGCCGGGTGTTTCCAAAATAATTGATGGATTTTAAAATTCAATAACTTGCAAACGGTGACAGATATTTAAAAAAAATCTTGCAGGAGTGTTATGTATGATGTTAAGAGCTTTTTTTTACAGTGATTTTGGATTTTAGTTCGATTTCAAACAATAGGTGCTCAATATATCAAACAATAGAGCAATAAGTGCTCAGTTCAGACCCGATTTTTGGTACTTCGGGATCCATTCAATGCATTTTAATCTCCTTTTTTCGCATGGAATAATGAAGAGGCCGAAAAATTGAGCCCAGATTTAGCGGTTATTTCTTGCAGCGCCATCTATCGATGTTATTTGTGACTAAAACTGAGAATCACAGCATAAAAATTCCTGATATGTTACATAACACTCCTGCAAGAATTTTTTTAATATCTGCCACCGTTTGCAAGTTATTGAATTTTAAAATCCATCAGTCATTTTTGGGACACCCGGTATATATGGTAGAAATATGCATTTGAGCTTATTATTTCTACTTCAGAAATTAACCATATTTCACTTATGATATCGTAACATTGCCCTTAAAAACGAGTTACGAAACATAAGTCATGTTATTATTCATTATAGTTCTCCCTTTTTGCATTCATTTTGTGTTTTTTTCTTATTGAATTTATGTATTTTCAATTTTGAGATCCGACATTTCGTACAATGGATTTATTAGTGCTGTCAATGATTCATTTTTCTAGTCTTTTTTCATTGGTTAAAATGTTTCACTAAAAAATAGCTTGACAAAATATTTCAAATATTTATGATTTCCTACATATCTATATTTATCTATTTATTCTTTTTATGCATTCACCATGTTAATATTGACCTTTCGCAAATTTTAATTGTTTTAATTTTTTAAACTTCATTTATAAGTAATCGAATCTAGTTAAAAAAAAATTCATTATTGATTAGTTAATTTAATAATTGTTGATCCAAATTTACTATGTTTATATCATGCACTGATACTCAATTTATAAATTTTATTTATTTGATATTGATGATGAATTGTAATATTCTATAATGGTTTTACACACACACACACAAACATATATATATATATATATACAGGATAAACCAAAACTATCTGGCAATATTTTAAAGAATGCTAGAGAGGATCGAAAATAAATATTTATTATCATAAAACGTGGCACATAAATGACGCTGGTAAGCTTTTGGCGCTTATGCGCAGTCTTTTATTGTAACTCGCACATTTTTCTTCATCATCAGCGCTTAAACGCGCAATTTTGGGACATACATTCAATGACGAAAAATGCTTGTTTAGGTTCCCTGTAGCACACTAAAATTTATCAGTTATTTTCCGACAACCCTGTACATATATGAGGCTGTTGCTTTAAAAAGATCCTTGATACGTTTTTAATGAGGGCAACTATCGCTCAACCGCAAGAAAGGTTACACATCTTGCAGAAATTTATTTTGCATTTATTCCACTAATATGTCGTCAAAGGTGCGTCTTGCTACAGAAAAAAACTTCATATGTGTAGTTATCAGTAGAATCACTTTCTTATGCTATATGTATATTATTGACCGCAGAAAGGGGATGGATTGCATGGATTGCGTAGAGAGGTAAAATTATTCAACCCTCCAAATTCATATAAGTCTTAATTCTTAAGGGTTTATACTTCTATGCACGTTTTTACAGCTGCTTGCAGAGATAAGTGTTATAATTTCATGATACGGCAAAATCAAGAAATTTACTTTTGCCTCTCCTATGAAATTTAGTTTTGTTGAGATGTTTCACATTCCTTGCTGGTGAAGAATATAATTGAATCTATTATACGCATAAAAAAATATGGAATAACGAGGTGAATCGAAATTAAGCATTGTCTATTTTTCATTTTGCAATTTTCGTTTAAAAATCTAATTCAAGAGAGATAGTGTTAATAAGAAAAGAAATATAATTTTGGAATTAAGCTGTTTTAACACATACTACTCGTAAAGGAACTTTAATCTGATTTACATTTTTCAATATTCTAAATGTATGTCAAAATTTAGAACAAAAAATAACATTGTGCTTAGAATAGTTAGAAATACCATATTCTTCAGTGAAAAAATACACATCAGTTATAAGTCTAGTTTTACTTTATCTAATTTTGGTATAAAATAATTTATGAAATAAAGAGATGAATTCAACTTAGACAATTACTTGCAAATTTCGATAAAATCTGAAAATCGAAAGAAAAACAACCTCGCTTTTTTTTTCATTTTAACACATACGAAATATATTTGTCTACAATTTGAATCCTAATACTATTCTTCGACGCTAAAGGATAAATATAAACAAGAACGAAAAATCATGCGTCAAACTTATATTACGAAACACTTTCCAAAATATTAAGTATAATTAGTCCCAAAACGCATAACGCATTTGAAAATACAATTTTAGCAATTATCATATAAGATCGGAAAACATCCGGATTCTTTTGTGCAGACTTATACTGCGTGTCCCAAAAAGGAATGATGGATTTTAAAATTCCATAACTTGCAAACGGTGACAGATATTTAAATATTCATGCAGGACTATTATGTAAGATGTCAGGAGTTTTTGTGGTGCGATTCTCAGTTTTAGTTACAAATAGCATCGATAGATGGCGCTGCAAGCAATAACCTCTAAATTCAGGCTCGACTTTTTGGCCTCTCTCTTTTTCCATGCGAACAAGGGAGATTAAAATGTATTGAATGGATCCCGAATTACCAAAAATTGGGTCTGGACTGAGCACCTATTGCTCTCAGCGCCATCTAGCGTTTGAAATTCGAACTAAAATCAAGAATCACAACACATAAACTCCTGACATCATACATGGAGACATAGCGTCTCCTGCAAGATTTTTTTAAATATCTGTCACCGTTTGGAAGTTAAAGAATTTTAAAAGCCATCAGTCATTTTTGGGACACCCGGTATGTATTCTATAGATTTGTGTATATAGGGGAGACTTGAGAGGCATGACCCACCCATCAGTTTTCATATTTAAAAGAATTTCAGGGTTTTATCAATAGGTGTCAACCATAGCTACTAGAATACTCAAACAAGTCTCTGTTTTATAATGATAATCGTAATACGAGTAGAAAAAACAATTGTGAGGTGTTTTCAACCTAAAAGTTGTGTTTTTTAGAAATATTTTGTAAGCTTTTTTTCAGATAAAATGTATCATAGAAATTTAAGTAACTAGGTTTTAATCAATGCAGAAGTATCGAGCTTTCATTCCAAGCATAAATATTATACAGTAAGTTAGCCTTAACATAACAATGTGCTGTTCTTTAGAAAAGGGCCATGTGAGGAGGCGTGAGCCAGTCAATGTGAGGGAGGTTTGACCAGATGTTCAAGGCTCCCTTAACACATTCACGACGGAAAACGAGAATTCTCGTTTTCATTCAAAAACATCACTGACTAAGGGCGTGGCTTCTACCTTACAGAAAATGCATTTATATAATGATGTCCTTATTTTTTTAGATTGTAAGACATTTTATAATAAATTCGTGCATTGAAAGATATTTATCGATATATAAACTTGGGAAACTTATCTCGAACACCGATTTACAAAAGACTCTCAGAATAGGGAGGATATTCTACTGTTTTAAAATTCAGATTTGATAAAAATTGCCCGTCGGCAATGTGTCAATTAAGGTGTTACGGAAATATTTTTATTATACACTGTGCATAATTAAAGATTAATGGTTATATATAAAAATAAATGAAAATTTATTCTGCCAAGTTACAGTAAAATGGGGTAATGGAAACGAAAATGTTTAAAACTGATTGAAGAAAGATGTGAAAAATTGCTATAGTACCCACTGCACGAAAATTAACAAAATATAAATGGGAAAGTTGATAGGAACTTTTTTCCATTTAAATATTACTTACAATAGGTAAATAGAAACAGTGGAAAAGACTAAAAAGGACTAGAATGTACGAAAGCAGCAGTCTTAACCCTTTCAGCGGTAAATGCATTTATATAATGATGTCCATATTTTTTTAGATTGTAAGACATTTTATATTAAATTCGTGCATTGAAAGATATTTACCGATAAATAAAATTGGGAAAACTATCTAGAACACCAATTTACAAAAGACTTTCAGAATAGGGAGGAGCGTCTACTGTTTGAAAATTTAGATTTGATAAAAATTGCCCGTCGGCAATGTGTTAAGTAAGGGGCTTTGGAAATATTTTTATTATACACTGTGCATAATGATATTAATAGTTATGTATAAACATGAATGTAAATTTATTCTGCAAAGCTACAGTAAAAGGGGTGATGAAAAATTAAACGTTTAAAACTGATTAAAGGAAGATGTGAAAAATTGCTATAGTATCCACTGCACGAAAAAAATTAATTAAATATAAATGGAAAAGTTAATAGGTACTTTTTCCTATTTAAATACTACTTACAATAGTTAAATAGAAACAATGGAAACGACTAGAAAGTACGAAAGAAGCAGTCTTAACCGTTTCAGAGGCAGTGGTATGATTATGAAACCACTTAATTTTAATTCCCAAACGCCATAATGACACCAAAAATTAGCAAAAATCTTTTCCATTTAATATGTATGTGAAATATAGCATTTTTCTCATTTCCAAATAAATTTGTTGATATATTCCAATGCCAGTCATTTATTTCAACATTTTAGTTCTGAAAGTACTTTGCTCCTGAAAGGTTTAAAAAATGTTAAGGATAAATGAAGTACCCATGCGGATTCAAAAGAGCATAGCGTTGATCGAAAAAATTTAGGAAGGTATGTAGACAAATTTCAACATGGTGACTAGAGTGAGATGAAGCCAAACAATGTGACAACAAGCGTTTTCAGGTCGAATGTCACAAAAAGTAGGACAAGGAGACAAAAAAAAAGCGGGACAGTGGCTACTAAATCCGAACATTATAATGCATGAAACCCTATGAAAACGGAACCTGTCTCTAGCAGAATACTGTCTTAAATGTTAAAATTTCATTTTCCTTGCTGTACAATTATACCTGCTCAAACAAAATCCTGTCCTCTGACGCGATTGCGCCTAAACAGGTTTTTCAAGCACCATATTTTCAAAAATATTTCTTATAATAATTAAAGCATGTAGCATAAAGCTATTTTGCTTTTTTTTAACTGATTTATTTTTTCTTCACAAATATTTCAATATAAAACAAAGTGGGTCAACCCTCCCATATGTGGAGAGCCTTTACCCATTATTTTCTCATGATTAAAATCAATCATTTTTCAAATTCCTTATATATTACACTTATGTACCAATTTTATTTTGATAACTGATTGTATGTCGAATAAAATTATATATAAAACTTTATCCTACGTCCAATATTTAAAAAATAAAAAATCATTTTGTAAAAAGTGGGTCAACCCTCCTTAATCCCCCCCCCCCCCCAACTACATAGTATGCTAGGAGCGATGAAATGAAATAGAGACTTTTGCTGTAGGGCCGTTGGCTTAAATAGCCCAAGCTCACTAAAGGAATAGTGTTAGTGCAGGATAATGCTAGGTTACATCTGGCCATTAAGACCCTCGACCTGCTGGTAAAATTTTTGTGGGTTGTCTTGAAACATCCTCGATACAGCCTGGCTATCTCCACATGTGACACATATTTCCGTACTCTTAAAAATGTCACTGAAAGGTCAACGGTTCCCATTGCAAGTGCAAGGTATCGTGGAAAACTGGATCCATGAGCAACACCAGAGTTTCTACAAGGAAACCATCGACAACCCTTCCTACGAGCTGATCAATGCATCAATGGCAATGGCAATTATATTTAGTTGGAATGTTACACATGAACTTTAATTACAATGTTATGTAATTAAATTATTCAGCGATTAAATATGCTTTAAATATAACCACAGTCTCCTTTTCATTTGAATGCCCCTTATCATTATCCACATCCTCAGTTAGGAAACGCATAACACAGTTGAAAATTCCTTTTCAGCAATTTCTGTCAAAAAACGGAAATATCTACGAGATCTTCTGTGTAGCCCTGTACATGAAGTAGATTTTTTTATTAACTCCAAGTAATAACAAAAAAAAGATTAAATTTAAAAATATGTACCACAATGGAAAACGCATCTCAAGCGACTTATTGTTTATAGACAGAACAGTAACCAAATTATTTTGAGTGATCCGGTAAATGAACGAAGCCATATTCTGTAGTAAGCATCTTGTAGAGCAACTCATTGATTGATACACGAGGACATCAGAAACTAATAGATACAAGTGACAAAATTTCGATTTGCAGTAAATTGAGTTCAAAGATAATTGACGTTAAAGTTGACATCAATAATAATTGATTGAATTGAAATAGGTAACTGCTGCTTGTTTCACAGTGGCCTTTGAACTTTTATTTCAATAAATGTGAAAAAAGTAGAGTGCATTTTTTTTTAAATTTATAGTTAATCAGTTAATCAACATTGATAATCATTCGGCAAATGTGGTTGATTTCTAAAACACAACACATAATTAGAAAATCACATATATTTCTTTACCTGAAAATAAAAAAAAAGCATATTTCCAGGTCGTCTGTGCACTTAGTTCATTTTTTTCAATTTTGTCACTTATACCCCTTGGCTTCTGTGTCCTCATATATCAGTTTCAGTAGTTTTAGGTAGCTTTCATTACAAAAAGCTACCTATTGCAGCCGTTCGGAGGAAAGCGATTTCAAAAAATTTTGGTATATTTTCATCGATCATGACCCCCAGACCCCGAAACCAGCCTCCGTTCAAAATTGACATATATATATATATATATATATATATATATATATATATATATCATATATCTGACATTTGTCACACTGTAACTCTCGTATTTATGAACCGATTTGGATGTAACTTCGTTTATACATAGTACATACCAATGTCTCGACCGACTTCGTTGGCCAGCTTCATCCGCCATCTTGTTTAAAAATGGCGGCCATTTAAATTTTTAAGAAAAATTTAAATTTGAAATGTGGTGCCAAAAAATTGAAAATTGAAAAAATATTTTTTTCTTATGTGTTTGACCTTGATAAAAAGATTCGGGAGCAGTTTTTGTTTTGTCTATATCTTAAAAAGTGGCTGAGTTATAGTATTTTGAATTTCTAGCGTGGCTGACATTTTGAAACGTCCTGATTTTTGTCACGTGATAACGGGCGTATTTATGAACCGATTTGGATGTACCTTGGTGTATACATAGTACATACAAATTTCTCGACCGAGTTCGTTGTCCAGCTTCATCCGCCATCTTGTTTCAAAATGGCGGCCATTTAAATAATTTAAAAAAAATTAAAATTTAAAATGAGATACCCAAAAATTGGAAAATGAAAAAGATTTTTATTTGTATGTGTTTGACCTTAATACAAAGATTCCGTAACAGTTTTTGTTTCGTCTATATTTCAAAAAATGATTGAGTTATAGCATTTTGAAATTCTATTGTGGCCGACATTTTAAAACGACCTGATTTTTGTCACGCGATATCAAGCGTATTTATGACCGATTTGGATGTAACTTGGTCTGTACATAGTACATACCAATGTCTCGACCGAATTCGTTGGCCAGCTTCATTCGCCATCTTGTTTCAAAAGGGTTGCCATTAAAAAAAATTTAATTTAAAATTTAAAATGTGGTATTAAAAAATTGGAAAATGAAAAAGATTTTTTTTATGTGTTTAGCCTTGATACAAAGATTCCGGAGCAGTTTTTGTTTCTGAAAATTTGTTCTTTTGTTTATATCTTAAAAAATGGTTGAATTATAGCACTTTGAATTTCTAGCATGGCTAACATTTTGAAACGATCTTGTATTTGTCACGCGATAACACACGTATTCGCCTATTTCGATGTAAGAAGGCATGTGGATAGTATACATCAATATCTCGACCAAGTTCGCTGGCCAGCTTCATCAGTCATCTTGTTTCAAAATGGCGGCCATTAAATTAAAAAAATATATATTTAAAATGAGGTGAAAAAAAAAAAAAAAAAAAAAAAAAAAAAAAAAAAAATAGAAATTGAAAAAGGTTTCTTTCTTACGTATTTGACCTTGATATAAGGATTCAGGAGCATTTTTTGTTTGTCTTTATCTTAAAAAATGGCTCAGATATAACAATTTCAATATCTAATGTGGGTGACATTTTGAAAAATCTGATTTTTTGCCCGCGAAAGCACTGGTATATATCAATCGATTCCGATGTGAGTGGGCATGTGCACAGCAATTACTAAGGTCTCGACCAAGTTCACTGGTTAGCCTCATCCACCATGTTGTCTTAAAATGGCAGGCACGTTAAGAAATCGCCGAATTTGTCAGCCAAATATAAGTTACTTTAAATAAAAGCAGCTTGGATAAAGCTGACTAATTTCGCGAAATTCTCATTCAGAATGATTTAGGATTGATAAAAATTAGTATCAATCTCCTATATTCGGTTTCCACTAAATTGAGCTGCGTGTGTTTGAATAATATAAGTTGGCTTTTTTAAAATAAGGAATATGAAAGCTACCTCTTCCTCCCGGCACTGGCCGGAAGGACTTTTTTAAATATTCTAACATCATTAATATTCACTGCAAACCATTTTTTTCCCGTGGTGTGACGTAACTTGCAACCGTAATGTAACGGAATTCTTTTAAGTTGCCTCGTAAACAAATTATGTATGCTACACACTTCATTTTCAAAACCAAACATGCTATTGAAAATGTCAAAAATCCCTGCCAGCTCGGCCTACAGGCACGGGTCGATTTCGAAGTAAAGTAGTAATTTCACCAACAAAAACTAAATCAGGATCAGAGATAGACCCACTTTAACAATTTTATCTGGCCGCTTTTAACCAGTTATTAATTTCATTTTTATATATGAGCTAGTTTTGTTAAAATCATGATAAGGCAGCTTTCAAGAAATATTTTTCCATGCTCAACAACTCGAAATTTTATGACACATTTTCAGATTCATTTTTAATAGATAAAACATGAAACTTGCTGACGTGATTTTTTAAGAGATTTATGAGAATCCTGTGTTTTTATTTTGCGTTCAATTGATTAGAACTTGATTTATAAGGAATTATTTTCTCAGCAGGACCATATTTTTCGTTTCCAACACAATCGCTTCGAGAAATTCGGTTCAAAATGCCCACTTTGACAAAAATTTTAAAAATATATTCTGTCTCTAAAAAAAAAAAAATTGAAAAAAAAAATTGAAAACAAAAACAAAAACAAAAACAAAAAAAAAAAAAAAAAAAAAAAAAAAAATTGAAAGCAAAAATTAATTTAAAATCAGTCAGAAAATAAGCAGTTTGGATATGAGTACGTCCTTAATACGATATTTTTTTTCGGCCTCGATGTATTTTTAATATGTTTTTGCTGTAAAAATATGTCCTATCAAAAACTTGTCAATATAAAAGTTGTATATAATATTAAGCTGATAAATAATAAATTCTTGCGGATTTAATATCTTGTGAATTGTCGAAATTATGGATTTTTTTTCTTCTTCACCCCCCCCCCTTTTTTTTGTTTTCCTTGTTTTTTTTTGCCGTTCGAATTGGTCCTGTCAAAAACATGTCAGTATAAAAGTTGAAGATAATATTAAGGAAATGTATGATAAATTTAATTGGATTTGATATTTTCAGAATTGACGAAGTTATGAATTTTTTACTCCCTGAACCCTATTTTTTCGCCCTTTAAGCACAGTTTTTATTTTATCAAAAATTTGTCATACATATATTTTTGGCCCTTTTTGGGATTCCGTATTTAAAAAGTGAAAACGGAACCATTATAAGATCACTCCTGTATCTGTCTGTCTGTCTGTCACAGCCACTTTACTCGTAAACTATGGAACGTGGAAAGTTCAAATTGGGGAAATAATAAAGACTATTGACCCACATATTTACAGATTAATAAATATTCATAAACATATTTAGGAAAATGTATAGGGGCTAATTAAGTTAATTGAAAAAATAAATCTTTTCTTTGTATATCGTGTGGGGTATCCTGTGAAAGTTCACGTAACGCTGAACTCAAAAGTACATTTCTTTTAATTTTCTGTATTATATTTTCAAAGTTATGGTCGAAAATGTAGTGCAAAAATATGTCCCCCCCCCCCATCTAATTCCGAATCTACTGAAACTAAAATTCTGAAAAAATTAGAGGTAGTAGACGTTAGTAGACCTTGCAGGAAAATTATAGCGATTGCCATGGGTCACTTGGTTTTTGAGAAAATCGCATATGTCCGTTATGCACAAATTTCGATTTACGGGCATTCAGCAAAAGTGTTGAGCAGCGCTAGAGGTATCTGTCGTAGCAGAAGTATAAAAGCATTGTTGATCATGAATTTCATAAAAAAATCGTTGGTAATTAGCCGATATATTAACCGTTAAAGACACGGATGGTTTGGACATGCATAATGACAGGGATGGCGTACTCTATGTTCCATCACTTTTAAAGCCTAGATAACAAATTTTAAGGATATATTTGTGTAATGCAATATCCAGTAGCAGTATAAAAGCAATAAAGGTCAAATTGTTAAAAACAGATTCATTTAATGAGAATTAATCACATAAATACTATGGGATTCGCGACTAGTTTGCATTGAGTGGCTCTCTCAATACACTTACTGTGTCTTTAAAGGTTGACTAAAAACATGTATGGAAAAAGGCTGCACAGACCAAAGCGGCGTTGCTACTTTATTTCCTCCTTTCGAAGCTTAGCAAAATGCCAAGTTTAAACTTTGAACAAGGCTTTTGTTTTAGATACATTGTAAAGAGAAAAGATTATTACGACGCTGAATTTAGTTTTATGAAATGCCAAATGAAGTTTAAATATGCACTACTTTTACTGTCAGTACCGAATTAAATTCATCATGAACATATTAGGATATGATTTAAATAAGATTTATACAGAATAGCAATATTTGATATTATTTAGGCTTGATATCTCTTTGAACTTTTACGGCATACCCATTCATAATTTTCTAGTATATATACAGCTATACCAAACCCTACGTTGTATAGTTTTTACGAAGTCTTATTTTTCTTTAAAAACGATTGTTTTAATAATACAATTCAAAATTCACATACTTATTGTACGGCACCCTATGAGCGTGAGTAATTCTCGCACTTGACCGTTTATTTTAGAAATAATAATAACTCTGAACTCAGTCTTTATGTATTATAATTAAGAAGTTATGGGGTTTTTCTTTTTTTCACAAAACACCTCCTTATTTCCACCCCTTGGTCCAATTTTGCCCCTTACCGAACTTGACCGAGATTTTCTGCTTCTTGATTTTATGTATCAGTTTGGAAAAGATTTTTGCAGAATTATGGAAGATATCGTGTCCATAAAAAATTGATATAGATAGATAGATAGATAAAGGTTTTTACTGGGGGTAGCTTTGGGGTCTAGGAGTCATGATCGATGTATATCTGCAATTTTTTTTTCAGAAATTCCAACATAGGGGAGAATGCGATAGGTAGTATTTCATACGAAATCTATCTAATAACAGATATAAATTTCATCACAATCTGAATATACAGTGGCGATCAAAAGTTTCCATTCAGCATAAAATTTTTGGTTAATTTGTAAGTATACTCATATGAAGAGGAATCTCAAAGTGATACTTGTACACTTTATTGACATAACAGTTAAAAACTTATTTATGGAATAAAAATTAAATATTAATAAACTTAATTGACAAAATTAATTGCAAAAGAAAATGGATGTTCTCAAAAGTTTCCGGCCACCTTGGCAAGTTTGGAAAAAGATGGTGTTGTAAAAGAAAATAACAGTGATCAACAACATTTACAATTAGTATTTTGTATTCATATATTTAGCAATAAGTACTACGGTGCAGCAACGTGGCATCGATTCATGAACAGTTGTAGATCATCAATGTTAAATTTTGTCCACGGTTCTTGCAATTTTTGTGAAAATGCTGCTAAATTGGAATATTTATAATTCCACACACGTTTTCAAGTTAGTTTCAACGATTTTCTATTGTATTCAGATCGGTAGGTTGGGCTGTCCATTTCAAAAGCGAAGTTTTTTTGTGCGAAAGCCTCTGCTTGACGAGCTTGCATGTATGCTTTTGGTCGTTAACATGATGGAACAAATAGGCGCGACCACAATTTTTCCTCCAATAAGGCAGCAAATGATCTTGCAAGATATCCTTATGCATTGCACTATTCATCTAGCTGCGGATTTCAAAAAACAGACAGGCGCATTTTCCAGAAAATGCTCCCCACAGCATAACGTTTACTCCGCCATGCTTCATTGTTGAAATAATATATCTCGCACCTTATCTTTTGTTTTTAGGTCGTCGGTTGTAATGTTTTTTATCACTCACAAAAAGATTGAACGTCGATTCATCTGAAAATAGTACTTTTTCCAGTTTTCACTTTTCCAGTCTTTGTATTCCTTAGCAAACGGCAGTCGGGCCCTCTGAATTTTCTTATTTATGAAAGGATTTTTAACACCGACTGTTCCATAAAGTTCTACGTTACATAAGCGTCTTGACTCTGTAGATAGACCTGTTTCAGCAATAACCATAACACCATAAATGGCGTGGAATTGCAGCGGCATTTTTACGCGGGTGATCAACTGCTTTTCTTCTAATAATTCTGCCCGCAAGAATAGTCATTTTTCGGGGTCCCCCGGACCGTGGCAAGTTCCGAAGGCCATGACCATCTTTATATATTTTTAAAATATCGTTTACAACGAATTTTCCGATCGACAACTTTGCCACAATCTCACGAAAGGATTGTAACTTTAGCGATCAAGAAATCACACATTTTGGAACAAAAAATTGTTAAATTTTCATTTTTGAATCTCAAATACATTATTCACCTTGATTAATTAACAAACATGGCCAAAAAACCACTTTCGCGATAGCAAAAACTAATGAATGACGAATGGCCGGAAACTTTTGCACGCGCGAATTTTGAATTCCTCCCCTTTGCATCAAGTATCTTTAAGTAACCAATCAAAATTATCACTTGGTCAGAGGTAATTTGCTTATTCCTAACTTTTGGAGCAATTGAACGTCTTCTTTGCTAAAATGTTCTGTCAAACAAATAAAAAAAACTAACTGGCCGGAAACTTTTGACCGCCACTGTATGTATGTGAGCTAGAGCAGGGAGAGGAAGACAGACGGCAGATATATCGCAGACAGACAAATAAAATTCATAATCACCTTCAACTTTGTTTTAAATAAATCATAGCTACTTTAATAGCGATTTAGATTTATTTAAAAAAATCCTGTATAAAAAAATAATAAATGAATGAAAAGAAAGAATGTTTTCTCCCCTTTCTTAGTAACATTTAACATCTAATTTCTTTAACTTTGCTTTTATATAAAGGGCGTTTTACTTGCAGTGAATCATTTTAGAACTGATAGCAAGATGGTATCGGTGTTTCGAGATCTGAAAGCAGCCACTCTAAATCGAAATGTCTTAAATTCAGACACTTGAGTGTCAGAAACGGAGTGTTCAATTTTCAGACATTTTAAAATGTCTGAATTTTTTCAGACACTTTTTGCGTCTGAATTTTAGACACTTCAAACGTCTGAATCGCAGCCATTTTTTTTAATGCATTATACGTAGCCATGTTTGACCACGTTGATCCTGGAAAAGTATATGGCCATTATTCTGCCCTACTCTCCCCCCCCCCCCACACACACAGCCTAATTTTAGGGGCTCCAAAATATGGTATCCAATTTTCATAAAGCTGATAATTGAAATCTTTTTCGACTTTGTACTGATTATAATCAATATTTCGAATTTATAGAGTAGAATAAGATTAAAAATTAAAATATTTGTCACAATACAGTAAAACCTCTCAATAGTAGGCACCTTAGAACCGTGGAATTTGTTCGCCATTCGGAAGTGTCTGTTTTTCTGAGGTAAAAAATATAAAATATGTGCATGTTGTTAATAAAAAATGTGCTTCTTAAATAGTTGTGTCCTCTATGTAGGAGTGTCCGTTATGGAGATTTTACAACAAAACTTTCATAGGACAATTTTCTTCAGCGAACACTGACCTTTTTCAAGATAAATACATTTTTTTTTTTACCCCATAAAAGCGAACACAATCGAATAGCAGGCAAATTCAACGTTCCAAAACGCGTTCAATTCACGAGGTGGCCGCGATTGAGAGTTTTTACTGTATTTATTTTTTTATTTAGCTTTTAATCTAATTCTACTTTTAAAGTTCAAAATGCTGATTATAATCAATAGAATGTTGAAACACATTTAAAATATAAGCTTTAAAAAAAAATCTATATCGAATTTGGAGCACGTAAAATCGTAGGGGGGGGGGGGAGGGTCTGCCCATGCTTTAATCAGGCCCTCCTTCTGGAAAAAGTCCAACCCTGTATTATGATTCGATAAATGTACGTGTCAGTTTTAAGTGCAAAATCTAGCTATATGCAAATAAATATTTTATAAAAATCTACCTCTTTACTTTGTATTTATTTTTAATTTCAAATTACTTTTTAACTAAAAGTAATCAAAAAATCAATATTATATAATTATTTCAAATGAAATATATCTGTATATTTTTACCGCATTCTTACAATTACGTTAACGGTACATGATTACATGAATTTAAGAATCTAAAAATAATCATTAAAATTTAACAAAGTGACTACAGATAACGCGAGATCCTTTTTCTAAATCTTTGTTGACATCAACAAATTTTTTTCTGATTCAACGTCTACATTAGTGACGTCAATTTCCGTTCAAACAATGAAATCGTGAAGCTGTGGTTTTGACTTTTGAATCATAAAAAGATTATATGTTGACTATTTTCAGTATGGCAAATGAGATATTTCGAAAATACTCGGAAACACTAAAATTATAGCAAAGGGAAATATTTTAATTGGAATGACCGGATTTAATGAGCTTTATCAGTCAAAACATTTTAAAATAAATAAATGAACACAAGTAATTCGCTGTATTAAATATATGGGGGAATCAATGAATGGAAGGATGTTCGAACTATATTCTTTTTTAAAATTTATGATGTACACACTATGAGGCAGAAGAAAACTTCATTAGACAAGAAAAGCATAAATAATAAATAAAAGCAGCTATTAACAGGAATGTTTACTATAAATGCTTTTGAATTCCAGTACATAACACATAATAAATCTATCAGAAATGTAAAAATCGATGTAAACATTACAAATGCTGCCGCATTAAATGCTTATAAAAATATTGTATACGTAAATAAATAATTAAAAAGGGTACTTCAGAGTAATAATTACACCAAAAAATACTATTAAGGTAGTCTTGATGGTAATTAAGAAGTATGAGCCAATCAACAGGCGATGTCACTGCGATTTTTAAAGTAATGGCTACATAAGAAAAGGCTTAGGAAGGTGTAAAATTAATAAATTCAGTAACCGCTAATATACACCATGCAGAGACACCAAAATTTATTTTAAAGATAACATTGGATAGAAAATAATACAGAAATATGATTGCAGATGATTTGAAGAGTAGAAATTTAAATATTAGCAAAATAAAATTTTAACATGGAAATACCATAGGCAAAATGCTTTGAACATATTTTGGCATAACTCAGGAACTAATAAAGCTATAGACTCGTGTGAGGTCTTCATTTAAAGAAAAAACAATCACAGAGAGTTTTAAATACATAGTTAAGACCCCACTTACCTGGGAAAAGGTCTGATTATTCCAAAAGCACATTCGCCCAGAGGACGTCCGGAAAGGAGGCTACGTTAGTATCCGTTAGTTAGGCAGACTTGGATATTTAAAAAATAAAATCCCCTTGCACATCCGGCTAGCTCTGTTAAAAGGATGGAAAATTTCCATCCTGAAAACATAGCCCGCCAGACAACAGTTCTCTTTACAAATTTGACGAGATGAAGAACACTGTATTAGTTTTATAGATAAATATCAATACGGAGTACCACTATGTCGATAGAAATTAAATCCCGGAATTTCACATTCCGCAAAAAACAATCAAGTCAAAATAAATTATTAGTTAAAATGTACGCGTACATAAAAACAAGCATTCAGTTTGAATTACAAACGAACATCGAGTTCGAAAGGAAGACGCATGCGCAACTGAGAGTGCCCCCTGGTGAATGCGGACCGGAGTTACAAAGTGTCTTAAAATTAGACACTTGCAGATTTTTTAGACACTTTTATCAGTTCGTGTACACTATGATCATAGTAAGACACTTAGGTGTTTTAAATTAAGACATCTATTGTGACTGAATTTTCAGATTCAGACACTTAAGTGTCTGAAATTCTTTTTCAGTCACATATGTATCTTAATTTAAGACGCCTTTATTTGCAGTGGACACATTTCTTTTCATAAGTGTAAAAAATTTCTCTCGCCGACTAGTACCTTGAAACATAATTTCATATGAGATTTTTCCAATGTTTACAAACCAGTCTGGCAAATACTTGTAATATGCAAGCAAATTAAATGCATTGTATTTGACCTTCAAATTTGAATGATAGTGAATAGTAGTTCCTGCAAGTATTTGTATATGATCTGTTACCAACTCCATACTTGTTGAGAAAATTTAAGAAAACAATGAAAAGTGGTCTTTCAGATTTGAAATCAACAAATATCGTTTCTAACTCCATTTCAAGGGTTAAAATGTTTGCAGAATATTTTTTGTTAATATGCTATTATCTTAAACTTGATTTGATTGTATGTTTAAAATTCTATTAATATTTAATATTAAAACTGATTTTTGAATTATCGGGGAAGTAGATTATTGCCTGCATTGTATTACCTGTTGTTAAATTATTGCTTTATAATATTGCATTATATCGGTCCATAAAATAATGTACCAGTTATAAATTTTAATAATATCAACTGTAATCGTTTTAGAATGGTTCAGGATTACAAAAAAAGTGTAACTCAAACAGTTTTAGAAAAGCGTATGCACGAGTACTGCTTTGTTATTGATTAGCCTGCAGTGCCCCGTACGCAAAATGGCGACCCCTAAGCGTAAAGCTCCATTGATGAGCTGAAGATTTAAAAGCCGTAAGAACCATGCGATGTTTTCTTTTTGGCTTTTACAAAATTTCGTGTCCACGTTCCGCCGCTACTGAATGATTTGACAGAGTTGAGATACAGAATTGAAGAGGCTATTGATTCCATTATTCCGTACTTGTTAACCGTAGTGTGAAACAAATTGGACTTTTGGTTGGATGTGCGCCATATAACTAAAGGTTCACATACTGAATATTTGTAAGAAAAACTAGAGTATCTAGAAAAAATAGAGTTTGTCTTCAATTTAATGTGAGATGTGTTGTAAACAGTCTAAATTAAACTGTTATCATATGCTTTTGAAACTGCGACATTCTTTTGTGCACATGCTGTATTATGAAGGCCGAATACATGCTTGTTGTGGCTGCAAGTTTAACACGATATTTATCATTTACAAGTGTTTATCCTTTTAAAATAAGTTTATAGTTTTAAAATTCTATTTTTCAGCATTCGTGATTATATTTAAAATATAATATTTCATCCTTTTATCGATAAAACTTACTGTTGAAAAATTCCTTGTTTTAAAAACTGAATCTAGTATAAAACACGCTCTTCATTACTGAATTATTCTTTTAAATTTGGAGCTGTTCTTTCCTTAATGAAACATTAATTAGATAATAAAATTAATTGGATTTGTTTTATAAAAGAAAGTATGAGTATAAAGAATTTAATCTTAATTGTCGCTTTTGACATTGCAAATTTCGTTAAAAAGGGTAGTGTTAATCGGGAAAGAAAAAAACATCTCGAAATATTTTTTATCAAATACAAAGGATATTTTTATCTGTCATTCTAATACTTAATTTATCCTTCCCCATGCTAAAGTTAAACAAATGTTAAAAGAAAGAAGCGAGTATATCACGAATACTTGTTAGAATTTCTACGTACTTTTGGAGAATTAATATGTGAAATTTAAAAGATCTAACAAGATAGTGAAATGAATAGTAATTAAATATTAAGCTTTTATTTCACAGTTTTAACACACGCGAAAGTTGTTTCTAATGCTTTTGATTGTTAATTTATGTTTCAACGTGCTAAAAGAAAGAAAAGAGTTAAAAGACAGAGAGCAAATGTATTTCAAATGCGTGTTAGAAAATATCTATTTTTCTCCAGAAAAAAATGTGTTTGTTACAAAGGAGTTAGACCGAGAAGAGGTTGCACAAACCTCATCGACTTAAAAGCTGAAATTCCAGGAGTATTTAAATATCTATTCGAATAATGCAACTGTTCTGCCAAGTCATATCTTGGTGGAAAATACCTGCAAACTCGATTTTACTGGTTGACTGGTAGGTTTAACATTGTCTGTTAGGTAGATTTTGTATGAAATACTACCTATTACATTCTCCCCTATGTTGGAATTTCTGAAAAGAAAATTGCAGATCTATACCGATCATGACCTGTAGAACCCAAAACCGCCCTCAGTAAAAAGCTTTACACAAACACACACACATATATATATATATATATCACTTTCTTCTGGACACGATAATTTCCACAATTCTGCACAAATCTCTTCCAAACTGATACATAAAATCAAGGGGCATAAAATCTCGGTCAAATTCATTAATGGGCAAAATGGGACCAATGGGATGGAAATAGGGAGGGGTTTTGTGAAAACCAAAAAAAAAAAACCCATAACTCTTTAATTTTTGTACATGTCAAATCGGTTTAAAGCTTTTATTACTTCTAAAAATAAGGCCAAAAATTTATGTACAACAGATTTTTCATAAAATTAAAAATGGGCTCAAGGGGAGCAAAAAATAGTGTTTTTGGGAGAAAAAAGTCATAACTTCGTCAATTCCCAAGATATCAAATCCAATTAATTTTATTATAAATCTTCTTAATATTATCTACAACGTTCATACTCACAAGTTTTTGATAGGAGCAATTCGCACCAAAAAAATTAAAACGAAAACAAAAAGGGGGGGGGGGGGGGGTTGAAGGAGAAAAAATCCATAACTCCGTCAATTCACAAGATATAAAGTCCCCATGAATTAATCACATATCTCCTTAATATTGTCTACAGCATTTGTGTAGACATGTTTTTGATAGGACCAATTCTTACAGCAAAAACAATTTAAAAATACATAGCGATTGAAGAAAAAAAATATTTTTATTAAGTGTGTATTCAAATCCAAACTGCTTATTCTCTTACTCATTTTTAAATTCAATTTTGCTCTCAAACGCATCCAATTGGTAGATTCTCTTATTCAGAAACTATATAATGTACCGTAAGGATCGATGTTTTGATAGAGGCAGAATATATTTCAAAAAATGATGTCGAAGTGGGCATTTTGAACAGAATTTCCCGAAGCGACTGTGTTAGAAACGAAAAATATTGTCTTACCGAGAAAATAATTGTTTATAAATCAAGTTTTAATTAATTGAACGAAAAATAAAAAACACAGGTCGCTTATAAATCTCTTAAAAAAATCACGTCAGCAAGATTCATATCTTTTCTGTTAAAAATGAATCTGAAAATGTGCCAGAAAAATTTCGAGTTGTAGAGTAGGGTGGAGTGAAAAAACCGAAAATCGGAAAATCAAAAGGTAATAGTGTGCAAAAGTTGTGTATGGTCCTCAGTAATAAAACTGCGCAGTTTTTTGGGAATCAAATATTATCTTCCGGTGCCCCCGGCCCCACCAATTTCCGCCAAACTCGTCCAAAACACCTTGTAGAAACTATAAATAAAAATAAAGATAAAGCTGGAATACAAAGATGCCATACCAAGGAAAAGTTGTGTGTGGTACGTAGTAAGATGCCTGCACAGTTTTTGCGAAATCAAGTTTTATCTTCCGGTGACCCGGGTCCCCCCTATTTTTGCGAAATTCGTCAAAAATGCCTTGTACAACTTATAAATCAAAATAACCATAAATTTGGAAAATAAAAATGTCATACCGCAGAAAAGTTGCGCATGGTAGGTAGTAATATGCCTACACAGTTTTTTCGAAATCGCATTTTATCTTCCCGGTACACGGTCATTCGAAATTTGGAAAAAAATGCTGTAAATTCCTTTTTATCTGTTGTACATGTACATGTATAATGGAATGCATCACACAAGAAGCAAGAGTGCTATACAAACATTTTATCTGTGAAAAATACATAAACAATTAAAATTCAAGAATGAAAACAAACATTTAAATCTTTTAAAAGTGTTTAAAAAGTTTAAAGTTATATTTAATCAATTCGTGCTAGAGGGATGAAGGGGATCATACAGTTATAGCGGTCCAATTCGAAAAAGGGTGGACAAGTGTGAATCCCTTCCCATCATTTCTTTACAGACTATTCGAGATACTTATAACCTCGAAACAGTTATTAAAGATCTCAGTACCGATCAAAAATACCTGAAGAAAGTGATCTTATCTATTAAGAAAGGAAGTTGTTTCGAAGATCTTGCAAATATATTTCCCGATAGACTTTCACATAGCAGATGGGTTATCTTCGCCGATAGAATTTTGAGACTCTATGTGGGAAGTCCAGATCTAACGTTCAATCTGCAGATATTGATGGAGCTTGTAGTCAAGGTGTACGCACTTGTACGGTTTGCTATTAAGTACAAGACATCTTTGGGAAATTGTTTATTTTTCCATGGAAATGCCCAGGCAGTTAAAGTTATAATTGACCCAGTAATACAGCGCAATATCTTTTTTGCCCATCCGAAAAATCTACTGAGTGGCATGGCATGGTAACTGATGATCGGAAATACATCCGCGAACTAGGATTTTGTAGAATCCTTAAAGCGCGAAGTGCGAACACAAGTGGAGAAATTAGGTGGTTCCAAGTTCCTGCAAACAATTTTAGCGCATCAGATTATATTGATATGATTCAGTGGGATAAGGCAGAAGTTAAAGAACCAACTATTTTTACTAATCGTTTATGCGATGATTTAAAGATGTACATTGACAAACATAATCGTGAAGATATTTCGTTTGCTGAGTTCCCACGCAACACTCAAAGTGTAGAAAGGTGTGTCAGAGTGGTCACTGAAGCTGCCGCGACAGTTTGGGGTGCAAGCAACATAGATATATTCATAAGATCAATTATGCCATATTTTGAGACTATGTCTTATTAGGTAGCTTTCTTTACAAAAAGCTACCTATTGCAGCGGTTCGGAGGAAAGCGATTTCCGAACATTTTGGTATATTTTCATCGATCATGACCCCCAAACCCCGAAACCACCCTCCGTTCAAAATTGATATATATATATCCATATATATATATATATATATATATATATATATATATATATCTGACCTATGTCACACTGTAACTCTCGTATTTATGAACCGATTTGGATGTAATTCGGTGGGTACATAGTACATACTAATGTCTCAACCGAGTTCGTTGGCCAGATTCATCCGCCATTTTGTTTCAAAATCGCGGCCATTTAAAAATTTTTAAAAAATTTAAAATTTGAAATGTGGTACCAAAAAATTGAAAATGGAAAAACATTTTATTCTTATGTATTTGACCTTCATACAAAGACTCCGTAGCAGTTTTTGTTTCGTCTATATCTTAAAAAATGGCTGAGTTATAGCATTTTGAATTTCTAGCGAAGCTGATATTTTGAAACGTCCTGAATTTTGTCACGCGATAAAAGGCGTATTTATGAACCGATTTGGATGTAACTTGGTTTATACATAGTACAGACCAATGTCTCGAACGAGTTCGTTAGCCAGCTTCATCCGCCATCTTGTTTAAAAATGGTGGTCATTTAAAATTTTAAGAAAAATATAAATTTGAAATGTGGTACCAAAAAATTGAAAATTGAAAAAATATTTTTTTCTTATGTGTTTGACCTTGATAAAAAGATTCGGAAGCAGTTTTTGTTTCGTCTATATCTTAAAAAATGGCTGAGTTATAGCATTTTGAATTTCTAGCGTGGCTGACATTTTGAAACGTCCTGATTTTTGCCACGTGATAACAGACGTATTTATGAACCGATTTGGAAGTACCTTGGTGTGTACATAGTACATACAAATAACTCAACCGAGTTCGTTGGCCAGCTTCATTCGCCATCTTGTTTCAAAATGGCGACCATTTAAAAAAATTTAAAAACAAATTAATTTAAAATGAGATACCAAAAAATTGGAAAATGAAAAAGATTTTTTTTGTATGTGTTTGACCTTAATACAAAGATTCCGGAACAGGTTTTGTTTCGTCTACATCTAAAAAAATGGCTGAGTTATAACATTTTGAATTTCTATTGTGGCTGACATTTTAAAACGACCTGATTTTTGTCACGCGATAACAGGCGTATTTATGAACCGATTTGAATGTAACTTGGTCTGTACAAAGTATATACCAGTGTCTCGACCGAGATCGTTGACCAGCTCCATTCGCCATCTTGTTTCAAAAGGGTTGCCATTTAAAAAAAAAATTAATTTAAAATTTAAAATGAGGTATTAAAAAATTGGAAAATGAAAAAGATTTTTTTTTTATGTGTTTGGCCTTGATACAAAGATTCTGGAGCAGTTTTTGTTTCTGAAAATTTCTTCTTTTGTTTATATCTTAAAAAGTGGTTGAATTATAGCACTTTCAATTTCTATCATGGCTAACACTTTGAAACGATCTTGTATTTGTGACGCGATGCCACACGTATTGGCCTATTTCGATGGAAGAAGGCATGTGGATAGTATACATCAATATCTCGACCAAGTTCGCTGGCCAGCTTCATCAACCATCTTGTTTCAAAATGGCGGCCATTAAATTAAAAATATATATATTTAAAATGATGTGCAAAAAAATTGGAAATTGAAAAAGGTTTCTTTCTTAAGTATTTGACCTTGATATAAGGATTCAGGAGCATTTTTTGTTTGTCTTTATCTTAAAAAATGGCTCTGATATAGCAGTTTCAATTTCTAAAGTGGGTGACATTTTGAAAAATCTGATTTTTTGCCTGCGACAGCACTCGTATATATCAACCGATTCCGATATGAGTGAGCATGTGCACAGCAATTACTAAGGTCTCGACCAAGTTCACTGGTTAGCCTCATCTACCATGTTGTCTTAAAATGGCAGGCACTTTAAGAAATCGCCGAATTTGTCAGCCAAATATAAATAACTTTAAATAAAAGCAGCTTGGATAAAGCTGACTAATTTCGCAAAATTCTCATTCATAATGATTTAGTATTGATAAAAATTAGTATTGAATCTCCTACATTCGGTTTCCACTTAATTGAGCTTCGTGTGTTTGAATAATATAAGTTGGCTTTTTTAAAATAAGGAATATGAAAGCTACCTCTTCCTCCCGGCACTGGCCGGAAGGACTTTTTTAAGTTTACAAAAGTCCAACAGGAACAACAATAAACACCAAGCCGATACATTTTTAATATTTAGATTTTTGTTTTGAAGAGAACGAACTGATTTAATTGAACTTTAAATTTTTTGTACAATTTTAACAGATTTAAATGTTTGTTTTTCATTCTTGAAATCTAATTGATTGTGTACTTTTCACAGATAAAATGTTTTTTATTGCACTCTTGCTTCTTGTGTGATGTATTCTATTACACATGTACAACAGATAAAAGAAATGTATGCCAATTTTTTTTTAATTTCGAACGACCTGGTCCTTGGAAGATATTATGCGATTTCTAAAAAAGCTGTGTAGGCACTTCCTACCATCCGCAACTTTTCCGCGGTATGACATTTTTGTTTTCCAACTTTATGGTTATTTCGATTTATAAGTTGTACAAGGCATTTTTGACGAATTTCGCAAAAATAGGGGGGGGGGGACCAGGGCCACCGGAAGATAAAATTTGATCTCGAGAAATCTGTGCAGGCATATTACTGCGTACCACACACAACTTTTCCGCAGTATGACATTTTTGTTTTCCAGCTTTATCTCTATTTTTATTTATAGCTTCTACAAGGTGTTTTGGACGATTTTGGTGGAAATTGGTGGGCCCGGAGGCACCGGAAGATAAAATTTGATTTCGAAAAAACTGCGCAGTTTTATTACTGAGGACCATACACAACTTTTGCGTGCTATTGCCTTTTGATTTTCCGGTTTTCGGTTTTTTCACTCCACCCTATTGTTGAGTATGGTAAAGTATTTTTTTGCATACCGCCTGAACATGATGATGATGATAAAATAGCTATTATATGAAAATGAAATAAAAACTCGTCAAAAGCCTGATAATATTGTTAAAGTGGGTTTATCATGATTTAGTTTTTGTTGGTGAAATTAGTATACTTAACTTCGAATTCTACCTTAGCCTGTAGGCCGGCCTGCAGGGATTTTTTTCTGTTCTCAGTCCTCCATGTGTTTATAACTTTGGATGAAGAAAAACACAATGATAAAGCGAACGATCAACCACTAAAATCGGGTCTGCAAGTGTTTTCCACCAAGATATCACTTGGAAGACCAGTTGCAATTCAAATTCAATATGCTAATCGAGTTCTGTCTCATCCTGGTCTATCCGCCGTCAACTCGATGAGATGAATGTCTGTTCAGCGACATCCCGATCACCAGACATAATTTATGCATAAAAGTAACTGAAATAATAAGATGATTCCTAATTAAATCTCTTTTTTCCATGATATAAATTTATTTAAAAATGGTAGTTAAAAGATATTTTTATATGCCTTTCGAATCATTAATTTTTTATTTAAGAATTTCGTTAAACATTCTAATTCAAAGCGATTTGTGGTAATATGAAAAAAACTATCGAAATTCTTTGTTTTTAACATATATGAAAGTTGATTTGGCTTGTTCTGAATCGTTAATTTAAACTTGAACGTGATAAAAGTAAGTCAACATGAAACACATATTAAAGGAAAGAAGCAAGTATATCACGAATATATGTTACTTGCTATAGAGAATTTATATATGACATTTAATATACCTAACTAGGTAGAGAATTGAATAGTATTTAAATACTCATCTTTTATTTCACTTTATGAATTTCATTAAAAATTCTAATTCATCGCGATTTGTGTTATTATGGAGAGAAAAATAATTTATGAATTGTGTGGTTTTAACACATGCGAAAGTTGTTTTTGCTATTTTTTCCGTACCCATCATACATAGTATAGGGTAAGTCTTCTAATCGTAAAAGAATGAAGGATTTACACCTTTCAGAGACTGGAGATTACGAAAAATATATTTTTAGGAAACAAATTGCCGTCCGTCTATCTGCGTGTATGTGTGTATGTGTGTATGTGTATCTGTGTGTCTGTAAACCCTCTATCTCACGACACGAAAAAATTGAGATTGAGACTTGAAATTTAGTGTGTACTTAGTATGTAATAATAGAAAGAAACCTATTCAATAACAGTAACATCCATTATCCGTAACTATTTTTTTCGGACACTCAAAATATTCGTTCTAATAAAAGGTATGTAAAAATTTTCGAAATTGCTTTTTTTAAATAGTGAATATAAAAGAAAATAAAAAAAAAAACATAAATTTTGAATAAAGAATGAAGTCGATCGGATAATGAGTTGAAGAGATATTTGTAATCATACTTTTCGCATTCTTCGATTTTTCATGACCCTATATTTCATTCAAATTTCAATTGAAAGGTATATTTTAATTGGAAATGAGACGCTTAATCCGACGCAGTAAACTGTTAGTTGATGTGATTATAATTTTTAGAGTTATAAGGATATTTCTTTTATGCAGTTCGGTACAACTTCATTATCCCGTCGACCAAAAAACTATCGCCAAACTATAAGATTAAATGCCAATAATGGATTAACATAAATGTCACATTCACTCGAGATTAAACACTTTACACGTGCTTGTTGAGTCATCACTTGATTTTTAATTCGACGTTTTATTTGTATTTTCATTAATCTTTTACAAATTCATTTGTTCTTTCGTTATTTAAAATAAAAATTATGCCAATTTGCATAATTGTTTGAGACTAGTTTGTCTATTTATATAATTTGTCGATATGGGTCGACGGGGTAATCAAGTAGTACTTGCAATTCAGGAATAGAGCATTAATATGTATTAAAAATATTTAAATATACGTTTAAATTTTAATTTGGAATTGCAATGCATTTTGAAAATAATTTACATAAGTTTTACTTTCATATTTTATATTATGCATACCCATAATGGGTTAGTATTACGGTGGCCCCCAACGACTAGTTTAATTTATACTTGAACGTGCTAAAAGTAAGTCAAGAATTTTAAGATAGAGAAAAATATATTTGAAATACGTGTTAAAAATTATGCATTTTTTCTGTAGACAAAAATATGCATATCTGTTATAAATATGTGTTAACCAGAGCTTTGTTATGTAGATCTTTTTTCTTTCATGTTATGAATTTCATTTAAAATTTGACTTTAACCCTTTCTAAGGCAGCAAGAATAATACTTCCCACTTAATTTTAATACCCATATACCAAATTCGCACTAATAACTGTAGACATATAAATATATTTGAAATTTGTATCAGAAATTATGTATTTTTTATAAATAAAAATATGTATCTGTTACAAATGTGCATTCACCACAGCTATTTTATGTGTAAAAGAAACTCAGAAATAAAAAGATGATTGTTCATTAAATATTTTTTTCCATATAAATTTCATTAAAAATGTTATTTTAACGATATTTTAAATCTTCCATTTGAATCATTAATGTATTCTTTAACGTGATAAAAGTACGTCAAAGGTTTTTTTTTTTTTTTTTTTTTACATTTATTAAAAGAAAGTTGGAAATATAAGAGGAATTCTTTTTAGAAAGTTTATATGTTTCTGGAGAATTAAAATAGGCAAGTTAAAAGATCTTAGTAGACATAGAGATGAATATTAATTAAATATTCAGCTTTTAATTCATGTTATGAATTTCGTTAAACATTCTAATTCAAAGCGATTTAAGGTAAGATGAAAACAAAACCTCGGAATTCTTTCGTTTTAACGGATGCGAAAGTTGTTTTTGCTACTTTTCAATAGTTAATTTATGCTTGAACGTGCTAAAGAAGAGATAAAAGATAGAAAGCGAATATAGGATAGATTGTGTGAAGATACCGTAGTTTTTTAATTATTTGTTTTAAAAATTGCCTGTTGTTTTTATTGATTACTCAATGATTTCTTCTTGAAGTATGCACTCTTATATATGGTTTAAAAACTACTCGCACTATACAGATATTATAGAAATCATCGAAATTTTTGTTTTTGTAAAAACTTGCATTTCGGCATCTTACCCAAAGGTATGGGTAAGATTGTCAACTATCTAGAGGTAAGATGCCTTCTGGAATTCAATGTAAACAATAAATTTGTGAAGCAGTATAAAACATACGAATAAAAGTAACTTTAATATTGTAGACATACTAAAGTTGTTAACTTATTTAATACTAGGACATTACAAAAATATGAATGTAAAAAACGTTGGCAATAAAAGAACAAACTAACTTTTGAAAAAAAAGGTTATGTTCTACTTAACATTTAAAAGAATTATGGCTCTTAAGTATGCCTCTTTTGAAACATTATAACAAATTTACATACGGTAAAGCCACTCTGATAAAGTGCTTTACAGTCCAACATTTTTGTTGATATTTTTCATATGTCCCTTTGTTCTTTTCAGCAATATCTCAGATCGGCCACAAACTGCACATTTGTCTAGGCACTTTGAGAAAAATTTGTTTAACCAACAGTTTCACTGAATGTTCTGGATCCAGTCACGTTTTTCAAAGGCTTTGTTGTACTCTGCTAGACACTCTGAAAATTCATTCTCATTCAATTAAAGAAAAAGAAACCATCTTCTGAATCTTAGTAGGGAATTTAATCATCATTTATATCATCGTCTGTTGAAGATCCTCTCTTTCTAGCCTTTCACTTCTCCTTATATAACTACTTTTTAGAAAGTCTTGAGACACCTGGAAATTCGCAGGTACTATAGTCACACCGATTAGGTTTGGCTTTCGTAGGTCTTTAAAATTATTTTTTGGTGAATATTAAAATTAGAAACAATATTTTGGTGGGAATTACGTCATATTTAAAACGATACATTTAAAGTGCCTTATTTAAAATATATTTCTTATACCGTCTTTATAAAATTGCTTACTTAGCTATTTTATATAAAATAATTTTTAATTTTTGGGTTCATTTTATTTAATCAATCACGAAAATAGCCTTTGCTGTTTTGGCAGGAATTGATTCGGTCTTAAAATCCATCAGCCAAAGTAAAATAAATCGAAACGAGATTACACAAGATCATCACGAGTCGTTTAATTACGATTTAATGTTCCAAAATATTTTCAAAGCAGATAATATTAGCGTGTTTTTTGGAGTCTGCGGAGTCTAGATGGAAGTTGGCGAGAGCAGCTCGTAGGGAGCAGAAAATCCTAGTTATCTAAAACTATATTTTATACTACCAATATTTACATTTATTAAAATTATTATGATTGCCTTTGACATCAAATTTTTAACAAGGAGTATAATTAATAATATATTAATTATAAGGCCAATAAAGCTTATTTATAAGGCAGAATACATATAGAAACCTTTCGAATTATGTTCACCTTAGATATTAATAGTTCTTTATGTCATTTTAAGCATTTAGAAAATTTATGATTTTATTCCATGAATTGTTTTTTAATCAGTTGATTAAAATCATGATTTAATACCTTATTTAAATTATCTGATTAAAATAGTTGGCATGTTAGTTAATAGCGAAGTGTAATTTAAAAAGTGACGAAACAACCAAGCACTTTGACCTCAAAGGAAGACAACCGGCACCTAACTCCCAAAAAATTCGTCGGCTCACCCCAAAGTATTGGGCAAGACCCCGCCCCTGACGTGAAGAAAGGGAACCGGCCGCCATTTATGCTTTGCAGAAAAGTCAAGTACCAGTACTCTCTAAAAACATCAGATTTATTTCTCTGGTATTTAAACTAAGACTTATGTAGGTAAATAAACGTAAGGGATTTTGGACGCTTACCAGAAGTATTAAGACAAAATAGCAATAAAAAAACGCAACTTCATTGTTTTTTTTTTTTTTTTTTTTTTTTTTTTTTTTTTTTTTTAAGAACGCAAACGACAATTAATGTATCAACAGGGAATCCTCTTCCTTACAACTGAGCGACGTTTCCCTACAGCGCCTGCGCATATGAAAACTACGTGATGCATCTTCTACAACACGGCATTTCACCTCATGTTCCCCTAATTGAATATTGAGCTTTCATTTCTCGTTATGAATTTTATTAAAATTGAAATTCATAACGATTTGTGTCAGCATGGCGAGAAAAATAATTTTCTAATTCTATGGTTTTAACATATCGGAAGTTGCTTTTGCTACTTTTGAATCTTTAAAAACATAGAATGAAGAATGAAAGTTCACCATCTCTAAAAACGTCCTACTAAACGTCCCCTCTTTAAAATCGGTACTTTTGAATGGCCGCTTCAACGTTTTAAAAGTTTCATGAGTTCAAACTTCAAACATACACTTAAAAAAAAAAAAAAAAAATACGACCAGTTTTCCTGTAGGAATCGGAAAAATAGTTGCCCTTATCGTACCAGAAAAATTTCCGACCCAGCTCGGAATAAAATCCGCAAAATACCGTTTTATTGACTATTTCATTTTTCTTACGGATTTTATTCCGAGCTGGGTCGTAAAATTTTCCGGTACGATAAGGCCAACTATTTTTTCGATTCCTACAGGAAAACTGGTCGGATTTTTTTTTTATTTTTATTTTTACAGTGTAGAGAGCAAATATTTTTGAAATATTTGTTAGAAATTATGCTTTTCTCTGTAGCGAAAAAATATGTATTCGGTACAAATGTGCGTTCGACAGAGCTATTTTATATATGTAAAAGAAAACCTGAAATAAAAAGGTGTTTCGTAATTAATTTTTGTTTTTCATGTTATAAGTATCTTTAAAAATTCTAATTTAAAGATACCTTTATCTGCCCTTTCAATCATTAATTTATTATTTAACCTTCTAGAAGTACGCAAAATGTTAAAAAGAAATTATTATATATATTAAAAGAAAGGAGCGGATATAAGCTGAATTCTTGTTAGAAAGTTTACATGCTTCTGGAGAATTAAAATATGCACTTTAAAAGATCTTACTAGATAAAGAGATAAATCTTAATTAAATGTTGGTCTTTTATTTCACGTTACGAATTTCATTAAACATTCTAATTCAGAGCAATTAATTGTAATATGAAATAAAAATATCTAGGAATTCTTTGGTTTTAACACATACGTCTGTTTATTTGGCTACTTCTGAATTGTTAATTGATGCTTGAACAGGCTAAAATTCAGTCAAAAGTTAAAGGGTGGGGAGCACATATACTTGGAACACTTGTTAGAAATTACGTATTTTTCTGTAGACAAAAACTATGCATCGCTTACAAATATGTAGTCAGGAGAGCTATTTTGGGCATAAAGGAAACTCTGAATTAAAATATGATTCCTAATTAAATATTATTTTTATTCATATTAAAATTTCCTTAAAACTTCTAGAGTAAGTATATTTTATCTGTCATTTGATTCATTAATTTATTCTTTAACGTGCTGAAAGTACGTCAAATGTTAAGTAGACATTTTTCTCGTCACCTGATCAATGTTCTAAATTAGGAGACTATTTTGAGTAGCAAAGCGCACGTAGAAAACAACAAGATCAAAATGTTAAGTAACCCTTTTAACTAAGTTCACATCTAAGCAGTAGACACAGTCTGAAGATCTAAGTAGTAGATCTAAGTAGGCTGAAGATCTAAGCCCTCGTCAAATTAATTGCCGCTACGCGGCGATTAGGCGATCACCGCCCCGATACCAGATATCAACTGGGACGACCCGGCAGATAGGGGCCTGGTCAAGTAGAAAAAAAAAAAAAAACCTCACACACACCGATTTCCAGCGGGGCACCCGAACTCATACTAACAATCTGTCTGTTTCAGGTTATAAATATTTTTTTTTAAATGCCCACGTTGAATTATCATTATGATACTAATTTCGGGGCAGCATATGAAGGAACCTCTTCATGTGCACAAAAAAAGAAAAAAAAATGTTAAATAAAGTTATTTTTTTATTGTTATTTATCATTTTGTTATTTTATGTACTTTTTTTATCTTTTTTTTTTTTTTTTTTTTTTTTTTTTTTTTTGACAACCGCTTCTCTTTATATATGTGCTTTCTGCACGAGCTACCGGACCCGCTCCAATGTCAAAGCCCAGGGAGCCAGTCTTTACCCGGTGGGGTACGGTAGAAAGGCGGAGTCTCATCCCCCTTGCAACGTTAAGCTTGCCTAACAATTCGGCTCAAAATCAGTTCACGGTACAACTTGTATGTATGCGGATCATAATTCTTTGTTTTCTCTACCCCCTCAACCCCCACAATACCAAAAATTATCATTTTCATTTGACAAGTATGCATTAACAATTAGGCTTCAATCGCAGAACCCAGGCTTTCCGGCTAAAATTCCGTCATACGTTAATGTCACACGTTCCGTGTACGCTAATGCCACCTGGTGCATGTAAAATCCGTTGTGGGTGCAAAGTCCTCCGAGTTACCTGTGAATTGTACCTCTGGAGGTGCCTTGCCAGTTGAAGGTCTCGTCATCTGATCAAGGTTCTAAGTTACGAGACCAACTTGAGTAGCAATGTGCATTGTGCAGGTGCCAAACAACAGGATATAACGTTAAGTAACAGGCAAAACAAAGTATACACAAAACGAGCAGTAGGCAGTGCAGATAGGATGACGATCGACGCAAAGGTGTCGGGTTTATTGCCGCTTCGCGACGATTAGGCGGTCAACCGCCCCGATGCCAGGTACTAAACCCGTTAAGCTAGGGCAACCCGGCAAGTAGGGGCCTGGTCATCGGTAGAAAGAAAGAAAGAAAGAAAGTAGAAAATATTAGATATGTTAAAAGAAAGGTGCGAATATAAGAGGCATACTTGTTAGAAAGTTTACATTCTTCTGGAGAAATAAAATATGCAATTTAAAAAATCTTACTAAATAGAGAGATGAAGCGTAATTTAGTATTTATCTTTTATTTCACGTTATGAATTTCGTTAAACATTCTAATTCAAAGCGATTTATGGCAATGTGAAAAAAAATCTCTTAATTCTTTGGTCTTAACACATAGGAAAGTTGATTTGGCTATTAATTTATACTTGAAAGTAAGTGAAAAGTATATATATATAATTTTTTTCTTTGTATATAAAGTAATATAAATATGTTTGGAACACTTCATAGATATTATGTATTCTTCTGTAGACAAAAATCTTGAGCACTTTTCACTAGAGCAATTATATGTATAAAATAAACTATGCAATAAAAACATGAATCCTAATTAAAACTTTTTTTTTCACCCTGAAAATTTCGTTAAAAGATCTAGTTCAAAGATATTTTTATCTGCTATTATCGGGAATTATTTTCTGAATAAAATTTATTTTTAATTTACTGTGCATCAAATCATATATTTATACATATAGGTTTCCAATCATTTGTATTCTTAAGTTGTTGTCTTTAAGCTAGGAATAGCAAAATCTTCTTGATAAAAAATGATATAAAACGAGTTTTCAAGTCCGTTTTTCAGGGCGAAAATTGTCTGCGGATACACATTTTTTACAATTTAGTTATTTTTTAAAATCAGTATAAAGAAATCGCCTTTTTTGTGTAAGGACATTGTGCCTAAATGTGTCGACCCCTAAATGTGACAATTTTCTTGTACAATTTTAATGGACGTATTGTATATAAATGTTGTATAATCAAACATCTAAACTTGAGGAACAAAACGCGAGACATTTCTCTGCATTTAAAATGTTTTATTTAAAAAAATATCCCAATATAATACACACTGTTCATTATAAGGCCCTCCCAAATTTTGTAAATCAGGGGAAAATCACGAAAATGGTTCATGGTTTCTCTTTTTTAACTTTGAATATCAAAAAAGATTATGGACGTTAAGTGCTACAAATTATTTATAATATATATTATAGTTATTAAATAAAAATTTTCATTATTTTATTTTTAAAAATTGCAAATGAAAAATTCCTTGTTTTAAAAACTGAACCGCATATAAAATACGCTTTTCTTTATTTAAACCTGAATTATTCTTTTAAAATTTGCAGCTGTTTTGATCTTTATATAACGTTAACTAGATAATAAATTTAATTGGATCTTTTTATGAAAGAAAGTACGAGGCTAAATAAGTTAATCTTAATTGACGCTTTTGATCTTGCATAATTCATTACATAGGAGTACTGTTATCAGAAAAGAAAAAAAATCTCCAATTAATTTTTAAAAATTACAAAGTATATTTTTATCTTTTATTTGAATTCCTAATTTATCCTTCCCCTTCCTAAAATTAAACAAATATTAAAAGAATAAAGCGAATATATCACGAATACTTGTTAGAAAGTCTTCGTGGTTTTGGAGAATTAATACATGAAATTTAAAATATCTAACTAGATAGTGAAATGAAATGTAATTAACTATTGATCTTTTATTTCACATTACGAATTTCATTAAAAATTCCAATTCAAACAGATCTGTGTTAGTATGGAGATAAAATTAATTTTGGGATACTGTGGTTTTAACACATGTCAAAGTTGTTTTTGCTAATTTGAATCGTTGATTTCGTTAATTTCAATCGCTAAAACTAAGTCAAAAGAGCAAATATATTTCAAATACGTGTTAGAAATTAAGTATTTTTCTGTAGACAAAGTGTAGAAGTGTTGCCACACCGATTAAAATTTAGGTATGATATGCTGTACCCCATGTCCCATGGAAAGAGACATAGGTAGTGTTGCAAGGTGTCCCGCGTAAATCAGCACTCCAAACGCCCTGGGCACCACTGATTTCTTACATTTTATTTTGATCTCTGTAATCGCATATAATTTTAGCAATTGATAAGGCGAAGAAAATTAATTTAAAATATTGGTGTCCGAAACATTCGAAGCGCGATTTACACGGAGCACCTGACAATACTAGGCTTGGATAAGACACATAAGGGTTAAAAGATTCAAACTTGTTTTAAATTCCTGATCGGTAATGCAAACAAACACAAATTCACGAGAAATTATAAATGCAACTTGCAGTTGAGAATATGTGTCACAAACAAGTATGACATCTCTCGTGAATTTATGTTTATTTATGTTAGTGATGAATAATTTTAAACATTTAAAGGTATATATAAATATTATACAGACATACATACAATAAATACAATAAACCCAACTGGAGTGAAAAATTAGCCACAGCCAGGAATCGAACCCGAGACCACAGTATACAAGACTGCTGCTCTAACCACTGAGCCACTACGGCCGATACCTGAGTCTGCAATTTCTCACTAATAAACCATGTTGGGGAAGTCACCAGCCATCTATACGACAGCCTTGGATGACCGGACAACGATGAATAGATTTGGTCGTTGTCTGGTCATCCAAGGCTGTCGTATAGATGGCTGGTGACTTCCCCAACACGGTCTATTAGTGAGAAATTGCAGACTCAGATATCGACCGGAGTAGCCCAGTGGTTAGAGCAGCAGTCTTGTATACTGTGGTTCCGGAGTCGATTCCTGGCTCTGGCTAATTTTTCACTCCAGTTGAGTTTATTGTATTTATTGTATGCATGTCTGTATAATATTTATATATATATACCTTTAACTGTTGAATGCAGGCGTTATTTATGTGGGTATGTGTGTTTTAATATATATAGTAGTATGTGTGTTTTATTATAATTTTAAACATGCTCGAAACGTTTAATGTTATTTTTTAAAGATTTCAATGTTCTTTTAATCTGTTCAATTAAATGGACTGCATTTTTGTATTTGTTTTTAATTAACTATGCAAAGACGTAATGTTTTTTTTCACTTATTTATTATTTGTTTTATTCATAACAGTATTTCCTATATAACATTTAAAACTGTTCAAAAATCCTGTACCTCAAAAGCAAATCACTTTTATTATAATCTTAACTTTATTTAAATTTGTATTGTTCTTTTTAAGTCTGTCTTTATTCTTTTTTCTTTTTACAGCGTTAATTGGAAGGGAAAATTAATTAAATCAAATTTATATATATAAAAGAAATTACAAGATAAAGAATCTAATCCTAATTAAACACTGGTATTTTTTGATGTCACAAATTTCGCTTAAAAAGTTGAATTGAAAGAAATAGTGTTAATAGGAAAGAATAATCATCGTGTAATTCATTTTATTCTAACACTTATGACGATTTTACAACATTCTGTTTAAACAGTTAATTCATCCTTCAACATATAAAACTAGTCAGATGTGGCAATCACAAATCTTTCTTCTATATCATACATGTACTTCCTGAAAAATGCAGCATATCAGCACCACCTGTTAGATGATTTACACCAGAATCTAATTATCAACAACTTTGATAACTTCTAACTGAATCTGAAGTTTGATGAAAATCCGTGCATTAGTTTTTTAGATAGAGCTATTGCGGAAATTGTAAAATATTCTGCATAGCAGCGCCACCTCTTGGGCGATTTACACAAAAACTAATTAGGACCAATTTATAACAGGAAGTAACTGAATCTGAAGCTTGATGGAAATTCATACATTAGTTCTTGCGGAAATCGTGAAAAATGCAGCACAGCAGCACCATCTGTTGGGCAATTTACACCAAAAATTAAACAGCGCTAATTTGTATCAGGGAATAACTGAATCAGAAGTTTGATGAAAATTCGTGCATTATTTCTTGAGTTAGAGCTATAGCGACAATCATGAATAATGCAGTATAGCAGAGCCACCTGTCGGGCGATTTTCACTAAATTGTAACCAGCACCTAACTATATCCTGGACTAACTGAATCTGAAGTTTTATAAAAATCCGTGCAGTAATTCCTGAGATATAGCTATTGCAGAAATCGTAAAAAATTCCGCATAGCATCTCCACTTGTTGGGCGATTTTCACCAAAAATTAATCAGACCATTTTATGTCATTGTCTAACTGAATCTAAAGTTTTGTGAAATTCCGTACATTAGTTCTGGTGATAGAGCGCCCACAAAATTTTTGTCACATACAGAGTGACAGAGTGAGAGACAGACTCATAGACAGACATTTTCTAAAAACCATCAAATTGAGTTCAGGATATTCTAAAACGTATAAATCCGTCGAAAACTGAAAGTCGAAAATTTTCACGAATCAAATACTTTCTTCTTGTAAAGATGAAAGTAAAAATGAAAGCTATAAAAAGAATATTTCGAAAACATCTTAAAAAATATACATATTTATACAAATTAACACATCGGAAAACGACAAATCTGTTTTTTTTTTTTTTTTTTTTTAAACGTCATTGACAAAGATTATGGTTTCTACCTTACATAAAATGCATGTTGTGCATAGATTTTTACATTGTATGTCATTTTATCAGGTTTGAAACTTGTGATTAGAAAAGGGCTAGATTACCAACAGGGCAATCTACCACCAGTAAATTTAAATAGAAATTGTGATCTTATTTTGTGGCGTATTTATAGTGGTGTGACTTCATGAGGAGTTTTATAAACTTTAAATATAGATATTTTATTCAACAACGGGCAAAGGGTTGGCAGACAAGATCTAATCAATTTCGCCCTCACTCCGTGATAGCAATAAAACAATCTTAATTAAATATAAAGCTTAAAAGTTAACTCACGTAACTTCATTTCTCTGGAGCGTGCTTGAGCTGCAACGGCGTGGTTCATTTCAAATCCATGTCTAGATTTCATCTCATTCTAAATCTGTTCTTGTTCCCAGGCTAAGCTCCAGCCGTACATGGCCGTTTCTCCACACCAAAACTATTTACACCATCCCACACTCTCTCCAACTTCTAACTGCACTGACTCACGAACTAACCACTGACTGACCGCTTAACATAATTTCGCTCCCCTATTTATAGTCTGGCAGAATGAGCAAAATAAATTTGGATACGGTTACCGCTAACTCACGGAACAGTGAACTCCTAATTAAAAATTCACCGCAGACAATTAGAGTGCCTCTATACTAGAGTTACATCTTACATTATGTTCACCTTCAAACCACTAGAGAGCCTTTATAACAAAGTTACTGGCTCCTTAACAATTTAAAGTACATATTCATGAAACGTTATTGTCATGAATAAAACAAAAAATTTCTATTCTTTTATACTGGTGGAAGGTTGCCGTTGGTAATCTGGCCCGTTTTTAATCACAAGTTTCATACTCGATGACCTAATATATTAAATCCGAACATTGAAATATATATGCTGATTCATAAACTTGAGAAATCCTGGAAACCAATGTAAGTAAGATTTCCTGTAGAGCAAGGATCTTCAACTATTTTCAAACACAAATTTCACGAAATCGTATTGTCGGCAATGTCTTAAAATATGCCTGTTACTTTTTTTAAAAACTTTAATGTGTTTTTTTTCAAATACAAACTAACTAGTCACTAGGTAAGTGTAAGAAGACTCGCCGATTTTGACGGGTATGGTATCATTGAAGAGATCTCATCGTGGGGAGTAAAAAACTCAATGGAACTACCCGTTTCAAATCAGCCGTTTTCGAAATATCTGATAATTTATGTCACACATTTTTTTTATTTATTACAATGTATTTATGTTGTAACATTTCCTATGTCGTTAAATTTGTAATGTTTGCTGTTAAATAGCTTCCTGCACACTTCTAAAAAAGACTGCAACCTCCAGCATACATATGTCAAGCATCAACAAACACGAACGCAGCACACGATATAATACATTTACAAGGCTACCATCGGGAATTATTTTTATAAAATCATCTCGCACCACTTTCTAAAATAAAAATCATTCACTTGTACTTTGACAAGTTGTGCAAGAGAAATTTGCTCCAAAATGTATTTTTTCAAAAATACTGGTCAGACTAGAATATAAAAATAATCGCCCGTGGCATCCCTGCATTTATCATGATACTCATGGAAAGTAAAGCATGGTATTACATATTGCTACCTCCTTTCAGCTTTTCCTGCCCAAGCTTGTCGAGTGTAACTCTGAACAGTGCTAATTATTTCTCTCTTTTTAATCCTTTTATAGTAGTTTTATAACTACAGTTAGACCATTTTATTTATTCTTTTAAAATATTTTTCATTTATTTATCTTAAGTACTAATTTAATTTTTAACTTGTTTCCTTTAAATACTTAACTTTAATTTTTCTTTTAATTTCTGAATTTAATTCTCAAGTAGTTCTAAGTTACGATAAATTTTTTCCCAATGGCTCACAAAATATAAGATACTTCAATTCTTAGTCTGGGTGTTAAGCTGTTATCAGGTAGGAAAACTTTCAATGCTACTCACCTGTTCAGCACCTGTTCAGCCAATACATATTTCTTGTTTAACATTTATTAGACGTTAAATTTATTTTAAGTATAAAACACTTATGATAATAAACAACTGACTTTAGCTTAAATAGCAAATTTTATTTTAAAAAAAGTATTTCAAACAAAAAATGTTGCTAGAAAAAAAAAAAAAAAAAAAAAAAAAAAAAAAAAAGATTTCGAAATTTTTATTATTTTGATACATACAAAAGATATTTTAATCTGCTCATCAGATTGTTAATTATTTCGTTAGCCTTCCAACAAATCAGCTATTTGAGATAAAATTGAAAATATATCTCGAATACGTATAAAAATTATAGATTTTTTAGGAGATTAAAAATTTGACAGAATTACAACCCTTCTTCATAAAAAAAAAAGATTCTATATTCGATAGAAGTGTGGAGAATTCAAATATGCTTATTAAAATAACTTATGGGTAAAGATGGGAATCTTAATTAAACATTAATCATTTTTTCAATGAGCAAGGTTTGTTAAAATGTCTTGTTGAAAGAGAAGCAGTAACAGTAAATATATATATATATATATATATATATATATATATTTTCATTTTACCGCTTAAGGATATATAATTTTTATATTTTTGTAATCGTTAATTTATTCTTTAACACTAGAACCGCGGGACTTTCAGTATACCTAGAACCGCGGAGCTGGTCAATTTGACTCTAGATATTAAAAAATATTTAAATATGCCCGAATGTTTTAATTTAATTAACTAAAAGGTTATATTTTCGTATAATAATTAATATTTATCATAATTTATGTAAAATTTCAGATATCATGCAGGAGAAATTACCTACCGTTTTAGAAAATGATAGTCAAATTGGCATTTTCTTAAATATAATCACATATATTTTAACCAAAAATAAACTTAGACTTCATAACTTTAATCAAAAATAGAACCAAAAATAAAAATAGAATAAAAAAAAACATTTACTTACAGGTTTATTTAATCCAATTTATTGTATGTATTGTATACAAAACTTGCTAATAAGTTTTGTGCATTTACCACAAATGTGTGCATTACATTGTGAACAAATATCTCGAGTTTTATTTTCACATTTTAAAGTATGACATCCGACTTCTTTACGCTTAGGTTGTGGTTGTCCATCTCTTTGAGAAGTTGTTTCGCTCTCAAATGACACCTTTTTTTTGTCGGGAGAGAACAAACCTTTCTCGCAATTCTCCAACTAAATCTTGTATAAATTGCCGTCTACTAATAGCTTTTCCAGTTACGGCTTTGTATAAAACACATGCATTGATAGCAGCAAGATCCAAAATATTATAGAATACGTGCACTGGCCACCTACGTGAAGCAGACTTGACAGTATACTTTCTTGTCATCTGGTCAATCACATACACACCGAATTTAGTTGCGTTGTAATAAGCAACTGTATCAGGTAATTTTTTAGAATTATATAAAATTTCAACAGTTGGGTGTAGACTGCTGAGTAGCAACACATTTTTATTTCTTTTTCCCTGGTAAACAGTTAAACTAATACCTTTATGAGCTAATGCAGTTGTCGCATGTAATTCTGATTTTGAGATTTTTAGAGAGATTGGTATTTCTCCTCTTGATCTTTTCACAGTTCCTACAAGGCTGGTATTTTTAGATTCCTATGCCTATGCCATCTTCAACGTTGTAAAAAAGTTGTCTGTAGTAACATTCCTACCTTTGTTCTCATATGGACCTATTAGTCGCCAAAATTACATTGAAGATTAAATGTAAAGTAGTAAAGAACAGGGAACACATGCATGCTTATAGAGATTTAAAGCGCACATCATTGGCAATTATTTTTAAAAAGTTAATTTTAAGCGGCCAGTTCAAATAGCTTTTTCTCTCTTTGTGTTATTCTATTATCAATGTAAAATAAAATTTTCATATTTTATGAATCAATATTGGTTTTAATGCGTTATTGTCTTATTTATTATTTTTATTTAAAAAAATTAATTTTCAAAATATTGAAAGTTTCTCCTGACCAGATTTTTTCATTATTTTATCTATTTTTCTTAATTACAAAATTAATTTAATTTAAATTAGTGTGACCTGCATGCTCTCCAGTCCATAACAGTTTATAATCATTACCATGGTACTGATGATAATTAAATCATGCCATTATATATTTCTTGATTAGATAAATTATATATTTAATTTAATTTAATATAATCTATTTTAATTGCCAAACCTTTGCGAGGATAAAAGGTATACTTATTTCACAATGACTTTTGACTTTTTGACAAGCAAATTTAAATATATATATATATATATATATATATATATATATATATATATATATATATATATGTGTGTGTGTGTGTGTGTGTGTATTTCAAACAAAAAGTGTTACTAGAAAAAAAATGACTTCGAAATGTTTCCTATTTTCATACGTTCGAAAGATATTTTAATCTGTTCATAGGATACTTAATTTTTTTCAGCCAATTTAAGAGAAAGGGGAAAATATATCTGAAATACTTTTGAAAAATTATACATGCTTTGGAAGAATAAAAATTTCAATGAATTACAACCTTTCTTCACAGAAAAAAAGAGTATGTCTTCGATAGAAGTGTTGAGAATTCAAATATGCTTATTAAAAGAACTAATGAGGTAAAGGCGTGAAACTTAATTAAACAGTGATTATTTTTTTAACGTGCAAATTTTATGAAAATATCTTTTTGAAAGAGATAGCAGTAATAGCAAAAAAAGAAGAATATTTACTTTTTTTCCATTTTATCACATAGGAAATATGTATAATTTTTATATTTTTGTGATCGTAAATTTATTTTTAAGATGTTAAAAATAAATGAAAGCTTAAATGCAAAGTAGAAAATGACGAGGAACACATACAAATTTCTACTTCAAGTGTTCATTTTAAATGGCCAGTTTTATTTGTTTAATACATAAAAATATATTTAAAAACAATATAATCTTCAATTAATGAGTATTTACTATTTTCTTATTAACTATTAGTTAATACATGTCGGCTATAAGGCAAATCTAGGAGAGTCTGCGCACATTTCAAAAGAATAATAAAAAAAAGTCTAAATATGAACTTTTTGCTAAACTATGCATGAATAATTTTTACTTCATTTGCTTTTTATGCATTTCCATTGTTATTTTGTTGTTATGCTGTAATTTAATAGAACAGCAGTAATAAAACCAGAAAGCTATTTTGCGCAATCTCTCCTCACAGGGTTGGTAAGATTGCGCAAATGGGTAGGACAAATTGCCTACATAAGTAGAAGAGATTGTTATTAATAATATCTACAATTAAATTGTTAACAATAATAATTACACTTAATCGACATTGATGTAAGTTTTTTGTGAGTAAATATTATTGTATTAGGATTGAATATTTCAACCAAATGAATAATAGAATAACAATACAAATCAAATGAATAATAATATAAATCATGCAAAAAGAAAAAAAAATTAAAGCAGTTAAAAATGTTTAATTTAAGAAGAAGATTAAAATATCAGAAAAATTTAGTCTACTACTAAGATTCCCTACAAATATTACAAAATAACATGAATCTACTTGATAACATTTTAAACTTGAAAATTACTTCATTTTCATTTCCACAATTTCATTGTATTTTGTTTGCTAAACGAAGTTGTCGTCGTCCGCAATGGATGCACTTATTGTTGTAAATCATACATCTTTCGTGCAATCACCTGCAACAAGCAATACACTGAATCCAGTCACTGGTCGAAGTTCTCTCCCGGTACAGTTCCAGGCATTCAATGCACTCATCCTCATTGACCTTCGTTTTTTTTTTTCGTCTTTTTATCCCACTTTTTCTGGAAGCATCTTAGCTTCAGTGCTTTTTTTTTTTTAATAGCGGCATCCTCCTTAAGTCTTTTTTCATGTATGTTTTGTGGATCAGTAACATTAGTTGCACTCTGTTTCCTTTTTTTAATTCGATGCATTAAACTACTTGGAATGGGTGAAAGATTTTCCAAAACATTGTAGGTGTTATAAGAAAATTTATTTTAGTTAACAAAATTAATTTATTAGCAAATTAATTGTTCATAAATTAAAAAAATATATATAAATATTTAGTTAATTTATTAACAAATATATTATTAATTTATTAACAAAAATAATTACATAAAATTAATTTAATAACAACAGTATTATTAATTTATTAACAAAATTTTTATCTGCAAAAGTATTTTTTTGCAAATTAATTTGTTGCCAAATTTAGTTTCGATAATTATGTGTTTATACTAAATTAATTCAAAATTCATTCATTCATATGTTTTACACGTAATTTGCAATTCATGCGAATTTACCAATAAGCTGCGTAATCTCTCGCGCCACTGAAACTTATGGGGAAATACGTCATCTGTCCTAAGTAGCTGATGCGCATACTCTCCTATTTTGGTAGGAGAGATTGTGCGGCCTTTTATTTAAGCATGTCCACTTCTAAAAATAATTGTTGGTGTTCGCATCCTTAGACTAGTTTTGTATCTTATAAGAAATCGTTGAAGTTTAAAATATTTTGTACTACTGACTTTCTATAAAAATTCTGTCGAACAGTTATAAAAATTCAAGCAAACCTACTTTGGAAAAACATAACAAAATAGCAATGCTTTATCCAAGACGCTCGGGACAACGAATGTGCACATTCATGTAGACACTGCACTAATGCTGCTGTACAACTACCTGGAGTCGCTGCCTCGCGCACTTTACGCCTCCCCGTCGAATCTCTTTGTGCGCGATCTCTCCTACCGCGCGATATATCCTGTCTTTACCTTATAGTACCTACTGCTGTTAAGGAAATCTTTATTTAATAGCGAATTTTTATGTGTCAATATTTTGCAGGCTGTTAGCTTGAGTGAAATCCGCAGTAACTGATACCTTAAGGATTTTTCTTGTTCAAATCACTATTACAAAATTTTGAATCACTTTTATATTTATCTTTCTTTTTGAAAGGATAGTAGAAACACTAATATTATTTTTTTTTCATAAATACGGTCAAAAACACCAATAACCGACACCAATCTCATTTTGAAAAACCAATAAGTAACAGAAAGTGAACCAGTGTCTGACATTTTACTTGCAAAAAAAAAAAAAAAAAAAAAAGTTTATACGTCCAATTTAGTCACAAGCAAGAGCAATTTTTATGTGCGTTCGTAATTATATAAATACGTAACACCTATAGTCGTATTTCGATCCGTCTGTCTGTCTTTCCTTCCGTCCGTATAATAACAGAGGAAAAACTACCCAACCGAACGGTCTGCAATTTTAAATATATAATCGTTGCAAAATTTTGTCGAATCCTTTCAAATTTTACAAAAATCGGATGTATAATTTAATTACAGGGACAGTCAAATATTTTTCCTTACATTACGGCCAACGGGAAAAAAACTATTTCAAGTGCATTTTAATGATGCTGCAGCTTTTCGAACAGAATGAAATTAATATGCACTTATGAAGTACATTAAAATTTACATTCAGTACAATATGCGGTGCAAAAAATTTTTATAAAACTAGTTACAGTAGGAACGCTCCTCATTTGCCATGTTTGACGTGCAATTTCAACTTATATATTATTAGGTTGTCCAGAAAGTTCGTGTCGATTTTGAAGGAAATTTGAAACCCAGAAGATTTAAATTTTAGTATATATTTATTAAATTATATAGGTGGCATTCGGTTCTACTACCTTCTTTCATCTATCCAGAAGTCACATAATGACTTCTTTCCAAAATATTTGTGATTTGATCGCAAAATACTTATTGTGATATTTTTATTCTTTCTTAAATAATATTATTCATTGAAAAAAATGCTGTTTATTTGCTCTGAAAAAAATTCTGTCTTACTAATACTCTTACACTCTTAGAAAACGTTGAAGCATTTAACAGTTGCATCAAAATTGTAAGTTTAGAATTAATATTGCTACATATCATAATACGGGAGTAACTCTTTCATCTGAAAAGAAAATCATCTTTAATATTTTAAAGAATATAAAAATAAATCTCGTAAAAGTGTATTATATATCAATAAGAATGTAAATTACTTTTTAGAAAGTGAAAACTTTTCCCAATAGAGGAAGTAAACTCAGAAATAAAAGGACTCAGGATCTGTTAAAAACCAAAATGAGCCATGTAATAAAATGAAATAGACGAAAACGTTTCCAAAAAAGAGAGTAGGGAGTTTTAGAATGTTTTAGTTTCTCCAAAAGCTATTAGTGAAATGAAATTTAGTTGAATCAATAATATTCAATGGTAAGGTAAAAGTTCTAGAAGAAACATTACTACAATAAGGCATAGGCTTTGAAAATTAAGGACAGATAATAATTTTTTCGGATGCACTTAAAAAAAATTGTTGGTTTTACGGTAGAATTCCGGTAGCTGTGGTGCCTATTATACCTAAAAATTAACAATAATAAACCTTAAATAGACAGTGGCATACCGTTTATAAATAAATTAAGCATATATTACTGTTTAACGGTATACTACTGCTTATTTATGTTTTATTATTGTTAATCTTACGCTATATACTGGCAGTTGAGGTTCCCGGATTATATGTTAAAATTAACAACAGTAAATAACCAGTGGTACACTGTCTTCTAAATGGATTAAGCCGTATATTATTGTTTAACGGTATACTATTGCTTATTTACTGTTTATTATTGCTTATTATTAGGCATAATACTGGCAGCTGGGGTACCAATATTAAAACGTAAAATCAACATTTTTTTTTTTCAGTGTACTAATTGCTGTTTCAATTTAGTTAAAGATTATTTTTACTATATTAATATTAAAAGTAGATAGCCGAATCAAAAAACACAAAACTGAGAAATATGTCATTTATTAAATTCTAACGAATATAGTTATTTTCAGTGCTGTTCATATAACAAAAGGGTCAAGAAGAATTTTTTTAGATTTTTAAAAATGTCATATTACAACGGATTTAAACAGGCATAAAGACTTACTAAATTTTTTTTGTAGTATTTTTTGAGACATTCGTAGATCGAAAAAGTGCAGCTGTTTTAAATTTAAAGAGTAAAACATACGTTTGAAATAAGAAACCGCTAACAATGTAAATAAAACTAAGCAAATTTTTATAACTAATTGTATTAATAAATGGTGAAACATCATAATAACAAATGTACAATCATTACTAGGAGTAGATATTAAAAAAAAATGTCTGTACAATTTCATCAACATCATCTTAATTCTTACCTGTTTTGAAGTTTTCATTGCCGACATAACTTAAGAGATTAAAACAAATGACAATATTTTTGGTACACAGTGCACACTATCCATGGAATTTGACAACAAGGCACCCTGGATTACACGTAATTTCATTTTTCTTATACCGTTGTGAATTATTAAACCTTTATGAAAGACAAGTGTATGGATGAAGATATGTAAGGCTATCCATAGTTTTGCATTCATTGTCATTGAAAGACAGATCGATGATACATATTTTAAAATATGTATATCCTCCTGAGACCCAAGCAAAATATAATGCATATATATATATTTTAATATGAGTTTTTTCAACAAATAGGCATCAAAAATTTTGTTTTTAAAGAAATTAATAAATTTAGATTTTTTAATTTTGTTTTACAGAACATCCATCTAAATGGATGTTCAGGCCATAACTCGCTTTAAAATAATTTTTACAAAAGCTAAAAGTATGGGAAAGAATAGAATTTCGTCATTTTATATTATTTTATAAGGAATCGAATACGTCGAATTATTTTATAAAGAACATAAGGCAAGTATTAACATCTGCTATTAAAATTGCAAAAAAAAAAAAAAAAAAAAAAAAAAAATAGTTTAAACAAATTAAAATAACATAAAATCGAAACTTACCAGCAGAACGTAGAATTCTAATTTGACTCATTTATTACGCCATTTTGTAAACAAAGTAGTTACCGTTGCTAAAATCCAAAAGCTGAATGTTGGTTTTTGATTCATACATTACCATGCCAAACTGGTTTTAGATTGATGCAAGGAAATTTAACTCAATAGAAGGAGAAAGCAAATCATCCATTTAAATAGATGCCAGGTCACAGGAGGTTAAACTTAAAGTCAGCCATAAAATATGACTCAAAAGTTTTTATCCGCGTATTACTGGCATCTTCTTATTCTGTCAAGTTATAATTAACTTGAAATAACGACTGAAACCAAATCACTATTTCAGGAAAGAATGAAACAAGTCGAAATGAGAAATAAATGTTTAAGAGTGAATTTCAAACATGTACTCCAAAAACACTTACAATCGCTAGAGGAAGTTTAAGTTTGGGACAGATGGAACCGTTCAAAATATCCACGAGTAACGTTCGGGAAGGCTGAGGTAATCTACAACCTCCTCAAAAACACTGGTAGAAACATATGGCTAAGGTTCAATAAAATCTTCTCGTCAAGCGGCTTCTGAGAGTCGGATGCAAATCAGGGTTTTCAGTTTGGCATCCATTTTTACCCGACTGAAAAGAAGGGTTATGTGTTTCACACGTATCTGTGTATGTGGATTTCTTTATACCCTCGAAACATCCCAACGGCTGGATGGATTTTAATGAATGGAGTCTCTATCGATTCGTCTTACCGGCCCGATGGTTATAGGCTAGGTTTTGTTTTTATAAATTCAAAATGGCGGCCGTAAAATACAAAATGGCGGTAGAGACGAAAAAAAAATTACGCACCCTATTGAGTGGCATATCATTGGATAGGTCTTTCAAAATGAAGACGATGTTTCATTGACTATTTTACAGTCAGAAGCTCCGTTTAAATAGTACTATACAACCTGGAACTTGTGTATGTATTGTGGATCTCTAGCTTTACTGCAACTCTAACCATCATAGACATCTACAGACCTCATCTAAACAGTGCTTATAGATCGGAACTAACAATTATACACAACTTAAAAGTCATCAATACAAGTAAATAAAAAAAAAATAGGTAAGTAATATAAACAAGTAATATAAAAAATATATTTTTTAAGTCAATTCCTACTTAGGTCAATAAGATAATTTTTTTCTCCCATTCTTCTTTCCTGTTGAGTAGGACTTAAAATGCCTTGATCAAGAAGAGGGCTCCCTCGATTATTGAAAATTAATTAATTTAATTTATTTAAAGAATTAAAATTTGAAAAAAAAAACTGGATTAGCATCAAGTGTCATTCACTACACGTTTAAAAAAATTATTTGAGCTTGATTGGATGAATAATAAGTATTTTATAACCGATTGAAAATTTGAACAAGTTATATATAGTGAGAGTGTGAGCTAATAGTAGGAATTGAAAAAAAAATAGTTTCACATTGATGATAAATAATTAATTAGTTCGCTTTTTACGCAGTCGGGTTTTTTGATTTTTTAAATTTAATTGTTTATTATTTTAAAAATTCAGACTCATATCTGAAATTTCGAAAGAAAAATATTTTTTTTCATATAATGACAGAATTTTTGTCATTAAATAATGCCAAAAAAGACTACAGTGTGACTTCAAAAATCCAACAACTTGAAAAATCCGTCATTAAAATCACCCTTTCCCTTCCTTTTTTGTTTTACAACTTTAAGATCGAAAGTAAAAATGCGAAAAACAACGAAAAATCAATAACGAACAAGATAACGGTCTGTGAGATTGCTGGTGCTATGCTAAATAGAACCGCCAATAATGCAAGTAGCAGCTCAGAAGGCGAGGTTGAACAACTGGCAGAAGAAAATGTGCCACTACAAAAATGCATAAATTTGATTGGAGAATTAATATATGCTTTAGAGAAACAAGACTGTATTTCCGAAATAGACATTCTTCGTTTGTGTAAAATGCGAGAAAATCTTGTTAAAGTAGGGTAAAAAGAATTGTATCAAACAAAGCTGACATCGATGTTTCCGAAATTACAAGACAAGAAATAAATTCACTCTTTATTAGATTTTTTTTCTGTAGCAGAGAAAATATCATATAAAGTAAGTTTTTTTTTAAATATTTTTCTCTTTTTCTTAGATAATTATCACTTAATAATGAATTAAATTAAGGCTAAAGGCACTATTAAGAATACAGTACTACTTTTGATATTCCTAGTTACTACTTTTGATATTTCTTCAAAAATCCAGAATTTTCTAAAATCCGGCATAATATCGGTCCCGATGATGCCGGATTTTTGAAGTTATACTGTGTTTTTAAGTTATACTGTATTTTTATTTTCTGGCACGAATTCAGGTTTTTTGAATAAAAATGGAGGCCGAACTGTCAACACTGATGTAAGTAGTGTTGCCATATGTCCTACGTAAATCAGAGCTGGAAATGCTCAGGACACTACTAATTTCTTACTGTTCGTTTCCCCATCCTTAACACTAAAGGTACCACGAGGGGTTAAAAGACCCTTTTTGGATATTTTTTTGGAATTTCCCAAACTAAAACATTACGAAATTTCTTTATATTTCACGACTTTTATTAAAATATATGACCATATTATTCCTTAAAATGCCTCATCTCCTAATTACTTTTTTTTTTCTAATAAAATCTTTTTCAGGCTTAACTACCGCAAGGGGTCATTTGGCCCCTGAATAAATTTATGTTAAATCATAAAGGTATAAATGTTTTATTTTGCAAGAACATTAGTAACTTTCGTATTTTTGTTACTACATCATTTATTCTACATAATTACATCATATTTGTTAACCCTTTCAAGGGAAATCATTTTCAATGCTGGTGTTGAAGTAAATAATTGGCACCGGAAATGACCAACAAATTTATTTGTAAATATGAAAAAGGCTATATTTCACATTCATATTAAACGGAAAATATTTTACCAAAATTCTGGTTCAATCGTGGCGTTTGGGAATTAAAATTATGTGGTTTCATAAACATACCACCGCCCCAGAAAGAGTTAATGAGGGATTGTGCAATTAGAAATTGACTTTCTTCCGGGTGAGATTCTAGTTTGAACAATTCAAGTTATATCAAGAACGAAATAATCTTAAAATATGTGGTGAACATAAACCAAATTTGCACAATATTTGTATAGTAAAGTTTCTTGAAATATTTATTTGTTTCCTTAATTTTTTTGCGTAATTTTTTCTCACTTTAATAAATTAACAATTTATAATAATTATAAAAATCTTTTATTCATACACCAAAGCGTATCAACTGGTATATTTTTCGCAAAACATCGTAAAATAGAGAACTTTTCATATAGGGGTCATTTGACCACTTTCGGTAGGAACAGCTATAAAGAAATATCGGGACGTTTAGTGTTAATCGCAGATAATTCTGCCATTAGATAAGGCGAATAAAATTACTTTAAAATTCTGGTCTACAGAGCATTTGGAGTCCCGATTTATGCGGAACACCTGGCAACACTACTTGCATCAGGGTTGACAGTTATACCTTTATTTTTATTCAGAAAGTCTGAACTCGTGTCAGAAAATAAAAATAGTATTTTTGGCCTTTAATGACAGAAATTTTGTAATTATATGAAGAAAAGATTCCGAAGTAAAACTTGTGCCATATCCTTCGGGTTGAGGTTCACTGGAAATGAAGCCATGGCACAGATTTTACTAAGCACACAACAATTAATTTAACACGGTAAACAGGGAATTGGGAGTGAAGTAGGTAGATTTAAATGCAGATGTTAATAAATTAAATGTGAAAAAATATTTTAAAGTCAATCTTATATCATAATTTAATAAAATAGAAAAAAAAAACCTTTAAAGAACTATTGATTGAAATAAATGCCTGTTTTAGAACAACAATAAATGAAATTGCTTGTGATTTTTAATCAGTTTGTTCTGAAAAGAATAAAATTGGTATGCAATGCTAAATCCAGCTTACTGGCACACACACACACACACACACACAAAAGGTTGGAAATTGCTCATTAAACGTGGCAAATGAGGTACGTTCGTACTATAACTAGTTTTATAAATATTTTTTTTCACCGCATATTGTACTGAATGTACATTTTATTGCACTTCATAAGTGCATATAAATTTCATTCGGTTCGAAAGGCTGCAACATCATTAAAATGCACGTGAAATAATTTTTTCCCATTGGCCTTAATGTAACGGGAAAAATTTGGCTCTCTCTGTTATTAAACTAAACATCCGATTTTCATAAAATTTGAAATGACTCGACAAAAATTTTGCAATAATTATATATTTAAAATTTCAGACCATTCGGAAGGCAGTATCATCATTAACATGCACTTGCAATAATTTTTTCCCATTGCCTTAATGTAACGGAAAGCTTTTGACTGTCCCTGTAATGAAACTATACATCCTATTTTCATAAGATTTGAAATGACCTGACAAAATTTTGCAACAATTATACATTTAAAATTTCAGACCATTCGGAAGGCTGTAACATCATTAAAATGCACTTGCCATAATTTTTCCCATTGGCCGAATGTAACGGGAAACAATTGACTGTCCCTGTAAGCAAACTATGCATCCGGTTCTCATAAAATTTGAAATGACTAGACAAAATTTTGCATCAATTATATATTTAAAATTTCCGACCATTCGGTTGGGTAGTTTTTGCTCAGTTATATGCGACGGACAGACGGATAGATAGACATACAGACAAACAGACGCACCGAACGACGACTATAGGTGCTACGTATTTATACAATTACGAACGCACCTAAAAAGATCAACGTGATCCTGATGATACTTGTCATCAGATTGCAGGTTCGGTAAATTCAAATTATTCCACAGTGCGTCGAAGAATAAGAACGTATTCATAAATTAGTTCTAATGTATCAAATTCGTAACTTCAATAAATAAAAACACTCTACAGCTCGAATTAAACAACTTCCTTCTTAAAAAAAAAACTTTTATTTAAATTTATTTACAGATATATAGATATATTAATATTATTATTACTCTCATTTGAGAGTTCCATTTTTACCGTCTCACGGTTTAAAACAAACTTTACATCTACACTGAAAAGAAAATCGGAAAACAATAAAATGGGGTCGCCACAGAAGCCGACTGACAGAAAATAGCAAGCATCGCCAATTTGGCATTCTCAACACCTGAAGATCAAACCCTCATCCGTTCGTCCAATAAGCGGAACTGAAAGATGATGCATTGCATTTACCGACCAAGCCATCATTCAATCGAAGAACATCAGTTTACTCCGATGCAAATAATGACTTTTACTCGGTCTCATATGTTATGTCTTTTACAGTAATTTACTGGACAATTGTTGTTTACCTTCTAGGGTGGCTGGATTAAATTTCAAATGTATTATTGCGTGAAAATTAAAATATCACATTACCACTACATAGGTCCGGGCTTAATTTGCGCTGCACTGTAAAAAAAAAAATGTAGTTCTACAGATGTAAAGTTACATGCTTACTAAATTTTTATCTGTAACTGTACAGAAAAAGCTGCAAATGTACAAAACTAGTTTTTGTAAAGCTACATAAATCTGTAACTTTATAAATGAATCTACTAAAATTACAGTAATATTACTAAAATTTTATCTGTAACCCTGGTTGCAGTTACATGAAAAGTTCTAGGCATCCCAGTTTCCTAAAAAATTCTTAGTAACTTTACAGAATTTTTGATTATCGGCGCAAAAGTGTGTCTGTTACATGAATTTTTTTTTTTGTTGCCGTTACATAAAAAGTTCTAGGAATCCCAGTTTCTTAGGAAAACTTTAGTAACTTTACAGATTTTTCTTCACAGTGTGTAGCCCACCGGAGCTCAGCTTCGGTACTTCTTAGTTTTTAGTAAATTTTTAAATATCGATAGGGATTCACCGGAGCTCATAAATACAGGGCTTCGGAGCACAGTGCAATAGCGCTTCCGAAAAATTTAAGCCTAAATTACCCTTTCCTTTCCTTCCCAACTCCAAACTTTTGCATTATTTTTTTCCAATTCCTACTATTAGCCCACACTCTTTCTATATTTATTTATTTATATATATTGTTCAAATTTTCAATCGTTAATAGAATGCTTATTATTCATCCAATCAAGTTCAAAAATTTTTTTTAACTTGTAGTGGATGACACTTGATGTTAATCGAATTTTTTTCAAATATTGATTCATTAATTAAATTAAATTAATTAATTTTCAATAATCGAGAGAGCCCTCTTCTTGATCAAGGCATTTTAAGACCGAGAGAGCCCTCTTCTGGATCAAGACTTTTAAGCGCCAGGAAAGGAGGAAAGAAGAATGGGAGATAAAAAAGTCCTTCCGGCCCGTGCCGGGAGGAAGAGGTAGCTTTCATATTCCTTATTTTAAAAAAGCCAACTTATATTATTCAAACACACGAAGCTCAATTTAGTGGAAACCGAATATAGGAGATTCAATACTAATTTTTATCAATACCAATTCATTATGAATGAGAATTTCGCGAAATTAGTCAGCTTTATCCAAGCTGCTTTTATTTAAAGTAACTTATATTTGGCTGCCAAATTCGGCGATTTCTTAAAGTGCCTGCCATTTTAAGACAACATGGTGGATGAGTCTAACCAGTGAGCTTGGTCGAGACCTTAGTAATTGATGTGCACATGCTCACTCACATCGGAATCGATTGATATATACGAGTGCTTTCGCAGGCAAAAAATCAGATTTTTCAAAATGTCACACACATTAGATATTGAAATTGCTATATCTGAGTCATTTTTAAAAAAAAAGACAAACAAGAAATGCTCCTGAATCGTTATATCAAGGTCAAATACGTAAGAAAGAAACCTTTTTCAATTTCTAAATTTTTTTGCACCTCACTTTAAATATAATGTTTTTTTTTTTAATTTAATGGCCGCCATTTTGAAACAAGATGGCTGATGAATCTGACCAGCGAACTTGGTCGAGGTGTTGATGTATACTATCCACATGCCTTCTTACATCGAAATAGGCGAATACGTGTGTTATCGCGTGACAAATACAAGATCGTTTCAAAATGTTAGCCATGCTAGAAATTCAAAGTGCTATAACTCAACCATTTTTTTAAGATCTAAACAAAAGAGGAAATTTTCAGAAACAAAAACTGCTCCGGAATCTTTGTATCAAGGACAATCACATAAAAAAATCTTTTTCATTTTCCAATTTTTTAATACCTCATTTTAAATTTTTTGTTAAATGGCAACCCTTTTGAAACAAGATGGCGTATGAAGCTGGCCAAAGAACTCGGTCGAGACATTGGTATGCACTATGTACAGACCAAGTTACATCCAAATCGGTTCATAAATACGCTTGATATCGCTTGACAAAAATCAGATCGTTTTAAAATGTCAGCCACAATAGAAATTCAAAATGCTATAGCTCAACCATTGTTTTTAGATATAGAGGAAACAAAAACTGTTCCGGAATCTTTGTATTAAGGTCAAAAACATACGAAAAAAATCTTTTTCATTTTCCAATTTTTTGGTATCTCATTTTAAATTTTAAATTTTTTAAATGGCCGCCATTTTGAAACAAGATGGCGGATGAAGCTGGACAACGAACTCGGTCGAGATATTTGTATGTACTATGTACACACCAAGGTACATCCAAATCGGTTCATAAATACGCCCGTTATCACGTGACAAAAATCAGGACGTTTCAAAATGTCAGCCACGCTAGAAATTCAAAATACTATAACTCAGTCATTTTTTTAAGATGTAGACGAAACAAAAACTGCTCCCGAATCTTTTTATCAAGGTCAAACACATAAGACAAAAATATTTTTTCAATTTTTTAATTTTTTGGTACCATATTTCCAATTAAAATTTTTCTTAAAAATTTAAATGGCCGCCATTTTTAAACAAGATGGCGGATGAAGCTGGACAACGAACTCGGTCGAGACATTGGTATGTACTATGTATAAACTAAGTTATATCCAAATAGGTTCATGAATACGCCTTTTATCGCGTGACAAATTTCAGGACGTTTCAAAATGTCAACCACGCTAGAAATTCAAAATGCTATAACTCAGCCATTTTTTAAGATATAGACGAAACAAAAGCTGCTCCGGAATTTATGTATAATGGTCAAATACATAAGAAAAAAAATATTTTTCCATTTTCAAATTTTATATTTTTTAAAAATTTTTAAATGGCGGCTATTTTGAAAGAAAATGGCGGATGAAGCTCGCCAACGAACTCGGTCGAGACATTGGTATGTACTATGTACACACCGAATTACATCCAAATCGGTGCATAAATACGAGAGTTACAGTGTGACAAAGGTCATATATATATATATATATACAGGGTGATTCAGCTCGTCGGTGACAAACTTTAAGGATCGATAGAGCACACCTAGACGAACATTTTTGAATAGGGAATGTAGGGTCCCTGACGCGATGGTAAGGCGCTAGGCGCTTTCGAAAATTTGGGTGCCGAAATTCGAAACGTCATAAAAACTAGGGAAATGGTTAGATTTTCTTGCTTGTTGCGTCGAAATGATTCTGTTTGTTTAGACTTTCTTCAGTACCAATTTGATAAGCGTATCTCTTAAAACATGGATAGGGGGCGCTGCAGACTTTGGAGAGCTAGACAACAACTTTAAGCCCGTTATTTTGATAATTTAACACATGCTCGCCAAAGTTTATACTCTAACTTAAAGTTTGAACCCAAAAGTAGAGCCCTGCAAAAAGCGTAAGAGCCGGAATAAAATGTCAAAGTACAGGGTGGTCGAAACTCGAAGGCTCCTAAGAGATAAACAAACAGATTTCTTGACTTATGGCATGCATTTTCATGATTCTGTTTGCTGGGGCTCTCTGAAACTCAGTTGAACGGTACAAAAAGAAACATCGATAGGGGGCGCTTTGGGCAAAAAACATAATTCGTTGACATTTCGGACGCTAACTGGAAACGGGGCGCTACGATCAGTTAGAAACAAAACAAGAGAGTAATTTACTTATCATAAGAAGCTATTAAAACTGCAGTTTGTTTGTTTTTTTTAACAAACATAGCTGGTTTCAATCATGCACAATGCGCGCAATAAAATTTACATAAGGTGCTTTTTGCTGATTTATGCAAAAGATATCGTACCATATCGATATGCAAAAGATACGTAATGCGTAGACGACAACGCGAGATGACGTAGTTGTATGCGCAGACACGTCTTTTGAACGTGCGGTACCTACTTAAGCTTCGGGTTACTTGTCTGCAGATCGGTAGTAGGATGGAACGGTACACAAACTCTGAATTGGCTGACATGCATTTGGCGTATGGCGCTGCTGGTTGTAATGGACGAGCCGCTCAGCGGTTGTACGCCGAGCGTTACCCCAACAGGCAAATCCCCTGCCATGCCTTCTTCGCTCGAGTACACCAGAGGTTGTCCACAACGGGATCTTTCGACGGAGGCAGGCCTGAACGGGAGCGATCAGTGAGCACCCCCGACAACGAAGAGGCTGTGCTTAACCTGGTTGAGGACAACCCAGGTCTTAGCACGAGAGATATCGCCAGACATGTTGGCATTTCGCAAGCAACTGCGTGGCGCATCTTACGTTCCCGGAATCTGCACCCCTACCACATCCAGCGGGTGCAGTTGCTGGTGCAGGGCTCTACTTTTGGGTTCAAACTTTAAGTTAGAGTATAAACTTTGGCGAGCATGTGTTAAATTATCAAAATAACGGGCTTAAAGTTGTTGTCTAGCTCTCCAAAGTCTGCAGCGCCCCCTATCCATGTTTTAAGAGATACGCTTATCAAATTGGTACTGAAGAAAGTCTAAACAAACAGAATCATTTCGACGCAACAAGCAAGAAAATCTAACCATTTCCCTAGTTTTTATGACGTTTCGAATTTCGGCACCCAAATTTTCGAAAGCGCCTAGCGCCTTACCATCGCGTCAGGGACCCTACATTCCCTATTCAAAAATGTTCGTCTAGGTGTGCTCTATCGATCCTTAAAGTTTGTCACCGACGAGCTGAATCACCCTGTATATATATATATATGTGTGTGTGTGTGTGTGTGTGTGTTTCAATTTTGAACGGAGGGTGGTTTCGGTGTCTGGGAATCATGATCGATGAAAATATACCAAAATATTTTGAAATCGCTTTCCTCCGAACGGCTGCAATAGGTAGCTTTTTGGCTTTTTGTAATGAAAGCTACCTAAAATTATCTTATTGACCTAAGCAGGAATTGACTTAAATTTTTTTTTATGCTACTTGTTATCAAAACACATGTGACGTAATGTGTTGCAGTAGGAGATAGAGATGTAACGCACTCAATTTTCGTATCTGTTTTTGGGTTTGTGCTGCCTCGAGCTCAATCTGTCTTTGATTCAAAATTTTATTTATTCATGTATCTCTTCTTTCTATTCTAAAAAAAGTAACTTACGCTGTCACCACCGCCGGTTTTGAATTTTTTGTGACCGGAGGTCTTTCTCCGTTAACATTAAGAAAAAAATTGCATAAAAAAATGAAAATCGGCGGTATTATCGAGAAATATTTGATAAACACGCTGATGCAGACAGTTTTCAAATCGAAGAATTATTTTAAGAGATATTTAATGCTAAAGTTGGACAAAATCATTCCATTAAAAAAAATTTATAGGAGCAAAAACTATACATGTTAATTAATTCTTTTTCAGATCATTTTATGCGTTAGAATTTCCCGGTGTGCAGGCTGTATATATTTCTTTAATTTGACTCATTTTTTGAGGTTTTATTTCTATTTTAAATTCAAATTTTCAGCATTTCGAGAGATATTTTTTACTTATTTCAGAAAATGGTATTAATTTAAACTGTTGCCAACTGTATAAACAGTGCAAATAATAATGTTTGCTTCAAATTAAAAATTTATTTACACGTGACTGTTATAAACAGAAAATATAAAAAGCAGGAATTCATTTAAAATTACGTCATAAAAACTATATTTACACATGAAATTTAAAAGAGAAAGAATATTGTAAAATAATAAATTCATTAACATGCGTTAGAAGTCTTAAATAGGATAAATTACGCCACATTACACTCTTTACGTAAAATGAACAAAAAATAATGTTGCAAAACAGATTAAATTTAAAAATTGCGCGAGACATTTATTTGATATATTGAGATTGACTATTTTTGTTAGGACAGTGCAAATAATATTTCCTTTCTAACAAAAGTATTTTCACGTGAATATTAAGAAAAGAAAGAAAAGTTTGGTAAAAATTGCGTCAGATTAAAAACGTTGCATTTAAAACGTTTTACTTAAAAGAACTTTCTTTTCGGTTTGTTAAAAAATCCCGGGAGACAAAGACTCTGTTTACTTAATTCATTTTATATTAGCTTTTTTTGAAATGTTTAACTGATTTTATTTAATCAAAGACGAAAACAGCCAATGTATCTTTTAACAGCAGCTGATTTTTCCATATAATTTCCCGAATGAAAAAAAAATGAACCCGTATATAGGGAGATCGCCATTGTTTTTTAAATTATAATTCAATCTTCCGAAATCTTTTTAAAGTCGATGAAATTAGCGTGCTTTTAGAGACTGCGGTGTCTGAACGGGGGTTGGCGAGCGTAGCTCGTAGAGGGCCGAGCCCCCTAGTAGAAGAAAAAACATTTTCCTTTAAAAATTACTATTTAAAATGATTTTAATGATATTTGTATCACAATGAAGGGAAAAAAGAAATCGGTTTTTCTATTCTAGTGATAGATGCAAATATTTGTCTGGCATTGATGACGGCGCCACTCATTAGACTGAACAACGAATTTGCATTCAGCTCGATTTCCTTTTGTGACAGTTGGATATTTTTTTAACTTGCTGGTTTATTTTATTTTTTTATTTTTATATCTAAACTGAAAAGAGACTGTTTTAAGTCAACAAGCGTCAGGTTGAGGGTTTGTTTGTTTGAGGTTTTAAGTCTTCTATTGTGTAAGAATATAAAAATCACGTTGGTGATTTTTCTATTTAATTTGTTTCATGAACGCTGCATATACTAAGTCTCTGCTGTGCACATATACAAAGTCACTCCTATTTGTAAGTAGATATAATTTCCTTGTATTGTTATTCTGATAAAAAGCAATCGTAAAGTGTTTCCGATTTTTCTATAAAAGCATCGAATCTTTCCGATAATTGTGCTAAATGTTTGCATTAATCTGATGTTCAGAGATTTACCGTAAAAGATTGTTATGCGAAAGGAATCGATTACAGTTTAAGATATGAAACTTTTATAGGAAATTGAAAAACGTTCTTTTCTTTTTCAGCACATAAACATTAATTTCTGTAAATCTCACTCATTCTTTCATAAAAATACACAGCTGCGAACTGTTCCTTTTTTGTGTTAACACTATTTCCGTATCATAATCCTTGGCATACTTAAACGCATAATTCTCCAATTAATTAACATTAAAATTATGCAAAGATGTCTATTCGGAAGGGGTGATAACTAAAAAGTTGAATAGTTGACAGCTAGTAGATGCTGATAGATATATTTAAAATTTTTATTTTGCTAAATAAAAAAAAATGCATCAAACTTTGCAAATAATGTATAAAATATTAATATGCCGATTGGAGTGATGGGGGTGGTATGGGACACGGTTGTTAGTACTGCAGAATATTAGGGCTCCGGTACTTTTTGCCCGACTGCCAAGAAATGTTATGTGTTTCACACTTATCTGGGTATATGGATTTCTTTATACCCTATAAACATCACAACGGCTAGATGGATTTTAATGAACGAGGTCTCTATCGCTTCGTCTTAACCGTTTGATGGTTATTGGCTAGATTTTGTTTTTATAAATTCAAAATGGCGATAGACACGAAAAAAATTTTTACGCACCATTTTGAGTAGCATTGGGTCTTTCAAAATGACGACGATATTTCATTAACTATTTTACAGTCAGAAGCCACGTTTAAATATTATTCAGCATGGAAGTTCTGTAGGTTCTCTGGCTTTACTGCAACTCTAACTATCATAGACATCTACAGGCCTCATCAAAACAGTGTTTATAGATAGGAACTAACTATTAAACAGAACTTAAAATTCATCAATACAAGTAAAAAAAAAAAATAAGGTAAGTAATATAAAAAATAGTTTCACATTGATTGGAAATAATTAATTTGTTCACTTTTTACGCAGTCGGGTTTTTTTTTATTTTTTAAATTTAATTTTTACTTGTTATATTAGAAATTAAACCCTGACTTAGGTCAATTGTAGCACAGGGCGTATGTTAAAATTGGACTTCAAGGTTTGAGCAGAACGGACAGACTAGCAAAGTTAAGGTGTCTCAGGAGTCTTAACACTGGAAAAAAACAAGAAAAAAAAACACAATTATCAACATTTAATATCTTAAAATGTATTTGGTTTTAAGAAACAATTTTAATTGGGATAAAAGACCTAAGTATTATCTTTTATTTTATGTATTTAAAAAATGAAAGATGCAGAATTAGCATTTACAGGAGGCTCCAAACTGTCCGACATTTCGCGAGCAGAAAATCGGCATTATAGATTGCGCGCTGGATTACAAAATAAATTTTACACCTAGAATGACAATTTTGGTACCTACTTATACTCCAGACTGTAATAATTACCCTGAACCCAAATAAATTTGTATTTAAAACATTTTAATATTTTTAATACAAAATTGTATTCAACTAAAGCAAAATTTAGAAAATTTCGAAAATAATGTTTTTTTATTTTTTTTTTATTTTTTTATTTATTTATTTATTTTTTTTTTGCACAATAAGAAGGAAATTTTAGATTCAGTTTATACAGACTAATAAAACATATGTTTGGAAAATTTCACGAAAAAATATTCAGAAGTTTACGAGATATCGTGCACGTTATGCCCAAAAACGTCATTTGGAGAAAAATGACTTCGGAAAAAAAAAATTCTTAAAGCAATAACTTCTTTTCTAATGGTAATTTCAACTAAACAATTATATAAAAATGTTCTGAAAAAAACAGGAAATTTAACATCTAAAAAAATTAAAATTTCGTAAATTTAAAAACTTTAAGAGTCTTGAGACCGTTTAGATAAAATATTGTAGAAAAAAGTTCGCTTACATTGAAGAGAGGTAGAAAAGAAATCATTTCCGAAAATTCCAGGAAATTCATATCACACTATGTCATTCTCTATACATTTATATTGTAAAAGATTATACTTACGATAATTTCTCAAAATATCATGCACTTACTTATATACTTCATTTCCAAGTTCGCAAATATTTCAATCTGCTCTTAGTTTAGTATTTTACAGTGATACTCTTATAGAATAATAAAAAATATATATATATTTATACGAGAAAGTTTCTTAGTATAATATATCTTTCTTCCTAATACAGAAGCCTCTTAAAGAGTTTCCCTAAAAATGTCTATCAACGATTTGATTCTGGGTACAAAATATAAGATAATGGTTAATGAAAAACATTTTTTTTTATTGAAATAGACATTTTACTCATAACAATGATTAAGTACATCACATATATATTTTTTTCCTTCTTACAAACCTATTAAGAAAACTTATAACGGATAAAAATACGTTAATGTTTCTTTAACGAGTACTGAAAGCATAGAAAAAATAAAAGAATATAGAACAAACTTAGTTAATGGACTAAACATCAACAACGATGATACTGAAACATATATAGATGATAATGATTTTACCTAAAATTACAAAAAATGATATGTAATATCTGAGAAACTATTTCACGTTAAAGATTATATAAAAAATATTCCATGTTTTATTCGAGAATAAACTATATGTAATGTGCTTCTTTAAATATTTTTTATTTTATTTTATCTGACTTAGACGAGATGGAGATAAATTGAAAAAAATAAGATGTGATGACGTTTAGTTTTGAATCTTTTCAATAGCATAATATAAATTTATATAAATTTTTATGATCAACTACTTGATATATATCAGAGGATATACTTGTCAATGATAAATAAAGGAAAAACAACATTTTGAATTCAAATTTAAGTACATAAATAATTACATATTTTAAATTTTTTTGCCTTTTACAAAGTGGAATCTCTTATCGGAAACCCGCTACTTCAAAAAACACGGTAGTTTGTAATGTAAAAAAAAGGACTTCAAATATAGAAACGCAACAGCCTGTGAAAGCGCCTACCTTCACATATTAATATTAAGACCTTTCCTCTTCCCCCTCTTTAAAATTACATTTTTTTAAATTCTTAAATTTAATTATCTGTCTGCATTCGGATTCAATCTGTTTTTAGCGCTCTTTTCCCTTCATAAATTAAGCATTCAATTCTCAGTCTCTTTAATATTTTAACCGCAGCGCACTACAGTTAAAAGAAAAGAAATCATTTCCTTTTCTCGCCTAATAACTGGATTCTAATTTTCATCCTTCTGCCTTAGTTTGATGATATGCAGAAATTAGTCAGACATATTACTTCTACATTTTTAGCCGTTGGTCCAGATGTTAGATAGATGTGTCATTTCAGTTATTAACCCTGTCTTTATTTTGTTTTGTTTATTAACGGGCGCTTCGGCCGCTTCAATCCCATGAGAACTTTGGCAAACCCTATCGAATGTTCTTTTGCGGTTTATGTGCTATAATTACTAAGTAATCATCTGGCGTTAAATATTTCTTATTAATATTTTACATTCCCCATTCAATTTCAGTTATTGTACTTTGACCACATGTCTCTCTCTCTCTCTAATCTCGCCATATAGTATATGTATTTGGCGAAATTGTGTATGTACGCTTGCCAACACTCGAGCATTTTCGAGAAAATGTAATTGCAGGGCTGGCTTCGAAGATCTGATTCTGTGAACGTAAAAAATGTAACTTTCTGCTCCCTTCTCCAACATCGGCCTTAGCCGTGTAATTTCGGCTATGTTCGAAACGATCCCGGTGGACAATAAAGAACTTTAGATAATTTCTACCTTAGCAGTTTCTTGCCTTCCTTTTAAAATAAGTAACAGTTAATTTTTCAGCCTTGTATTCAGTATGGAAACTAAGCAAAAATGAACCACCTGTGCAAGACATCATCATCATCACAGAAATATGGTGCATATAGCCGGCGTACCGAATTACATTTTGGAGAAGGGAAGCATGTGATATATATATATTTTTTTCATTCTGCGTACATCAGTACCTTGGACTACTACGAAAAAAAACTGTGAATTCCATTAAAAAAAATAAACTGTGACTGCTGCAAACTACCTAATGTTGGATTATTATTCGAACTAAACAATTCTTGCTTTCCGCCTTGCCGTGTCACATATCAAGATTATAGAATAATGTCAAAAAAGTGATATGCATGCTAGGCTCAGTGGATACTCTAAAAAAACTGCTCAAAAATTTATGGACTTCCTGCAGACAATCTGAGGAATACTCATTGCTTTCTGTGTGAACGCACTCTCAACCGAAATGTTCATCACGCCAATAGACGCCTCTTCAAAAATATTAGCAGCTAAAGTGTGCGGAAAAGCACTATACAGCAAACGCATAAGTGACCGACATTTTTACTTATCTTCATGCCGTCAGCTTCCGTCACAACTAGCCGATAACCGCCATCCTTTCGACCGGCATAAAAAAAAAGACTTGCGATACCGAAAATACGTAAGCGCCTTCGGAATGAGTCATAAATCCTCCATCGCCTGTTTTTGTTTTTCTTCTCCTCTTCTGTTTCTCCTATGCTGATTTACGCAGCTGGATCAGAGTTTCTAAGATATTCCAGACTATGTCTTGTATCGGCCGAATTTATTTTTTAAAAAAATGCCTTTTACAAAGTGGAATCTCTTATCGGAAACCCGCTACTTCAAAAAACACGGTAGTTTGTAATGTAAAAAAAAGGACTTCAAATATAGAAACGCAACAGCCCTTTAAAGATAAATATTACAATCGAACCTGGTTAAAACGCGTTTGAATGAAGTATAAAAAAGGCGCGTGTTAAACATGATTTTCATAATGTTACAGAAATTGAGATTATTTTCACATTTAATCTTCTAAATGAACATTATAGCTTACAATTGAAGTGCTGAGTAGATGAACATGTTATGCTACATTTTCTAAAAAAATATTTTATCTTTTGGATGAAAGCGTTATGAGGTATCCTATCACATGGTGAAGCTAAAATACTAAGATTCCATTTAGTCTTGAAGATATAAGACATTATTCATTAATATTTAATATTTTAATATTTAATAATGTCAATAATATTAATAATTTTTAATATTTGAAAATTAAATATGAATAAGTTTTTCTGAAAGAGTTTAGTACCATACATGTTAATATTTTAAACACATGGTATCAAATAGAATATAAATCATTAAAATTTACAGCAAATCTTTCACTTGAAATTTCTTCAAATGTAATTTTTGCTACTTAACATTTTCTTTCACTTAGCTCTTCAATAATATGTTTACCGTCGAAAATTGTGCGTTTTATGTATATTTAGATTAAAATTTAACTGTATATTAACACATTCTTTGTTTTTATAGGAACGATTTGAATAACTAATTGATAATAAGTAAGGATTCAAATATGACTTAATTGTCGATTAATACGTTACAAGAAAAAATAAAGCAAAAATAAGTAACTTTTCTTCTAGCCGAATTTTTTAACACAAACCAAATATATTAAATATTTGCAGCACAACCCAGTTATTAAAATCATATTTAGTAGGTGTAGTACTGGTTACTAACGACTTTCATAATCAGCCCTTAATATTATAACTTGAAGGAAAAGCAAACAAAACACAGAAATCCTAAAAGAAATAAATATACAACAGTAACATTTGTTTAATTTTCACAAGTTTCATTCTATCGTAGAGAGCAGTATATCGTCTCTTGGCCTATGAATTCGCGTCGAAAGAAGATTTTTTGCCTCGAAGAACTAAAACTATATCGCGTTTTAAATACGATTGCGTAGTAGCCGTTCACGTATTAGAAATAATATTTTTGCGTTAGTTCAATAGCGATGTCCAAGGAACCGACAAAAATCTGCATATTAACCGTCTTCGACGGTATTTTTGTCTCTTGACCAATGAATGCAACAGTAACATTTGTTTAATTTTCACAAGTTTCATTCTATCGTAGAGAGAAGTATATCGTCTCTTGGCCTATGAATTCGCGTCCAAAGAAGATTTTTTGCCTCGAAGAACTAAAACTATATCGCGTTTTAAATACGATTGCGTAGTAGCCGTTCACGTATTAGAAATAATATTTTTGCGTTAGTTTAATAGCGATGCCCAAGGAACCGATAAAAATCTGCATATTAACCGTCTTCGACGGTATTTTTTTCTCTTGGCCAATGAATGCAACAGTAACATTTGTTTAATTTTCACAAGTTTCATTCTATCGTAGAGAGAAGTATAACGTCTCTTGGCCTATGAATTCGCGTCCAAAGGAGATTTTTTGCCTCAAGGAACCGAAACTATTGCGCATATTAAACAGGATTGCCTAGTAGCCGTTCACATATTAGAAATTATATTTATGCGTTAGTTTAATAGCGATGTCCAAGGAACCGACAAAAAGGTGCGTATTTGACCGGCTTCGACGTTATTTTTAAAAATGGCCTCAATGAGAGAATCAACCATTAAAACACTGTTAATTTAATGAAATATCTCTGGTCGCACTGACCCACCCATTAAAGAGAACAAAAAATATGAACAAGTTGAAAATTGCACGTCAAACGTGGCAAATAACGTTCGTACTACAACTAGTTTTATAAATATCTTTTGCACCAAATATTGTACTGAATGTATATTTTGGTGTGCTTCATAAGTGCATATAAATTTCATTCTGTTCGAATGGCTGTAACACCATTAAAATGCACTTGAAATAATTTTTCCCATTGGCCGTAATGTAAAGGAATTCTTTTGACTGTCCCTGTAATTAAACTATACATCTGATTTTCATAAAATTTGAAATGACTCGACAAAATTTTGTAACAATTATGTATTTAAAATTTCTTACCATTCGGTTGGGTAGTTTTTGCTCTGTTACATGCGGACAGACGGACCGAACGACGACTATAGGTGCTACGTATTTATATAATTACGAACGCACCTAAAAAAGGAACTATGGTCTATCACTTTTGATGTTTTTCTTTTTAATAGTTTTTAGCTCAAAGATATCATAGCCTGAGAACTAATGTGCCCACAGGTTATGTATGTACGTACGTATGTATGTACGTATGTATGTTCATAACGCGATAACTCTTGATAGAAATATCCGATTTGCTTCATTTTTTTTAGGTTCATTCTGATAAGGCACTTACCTGATTAGTTTTGAAGGTTCATTAGTTAAGTATAATGGGGAACAGAGAGCTAGCCCCGATGAATTTATATAAATGGATTTTTCATGCAGAATAATCCGATTTGCCTCAAATATTTATACCGGTTTATTCTGATAAGGCGCTTCCCTGTTTAGATTTGGAAGTTCAGTATTTAAGTATAAAGGGAGGGGGACGTGGAGCTAATTCCCCTTGATTTATATTCATGTGTTTTTCATGCAGAATTATTCGATTTGCTTCCAATTTGGTATACAAGTTTATTCTGATAAGGCGCTTCCCTGAATAGATTTGGAGATTCCTTGGTTAAGTATAAAGGGGGAAATGGGGAAGGAGGCTAATCACCCATTAATTTATTTTTCAGGGGCATTATTTTTTGAAATAAGAATATAACATACAATTAGTGTGAATAACCTGTGAGCTCAATGCATTCAGTTTAACTGAGCACTATTCTTTTTATTCTAGTATAAACTAACAAAGTGAAAAGCACACAGTAGATTGAAAATATACAGCAGCTGCAGTAGCGTTAGTGACTTTTTTTAAAAAGTAGATATACACCGGGTTTTACAGACGAAGGAAAGAAACGTATGCAAAACATCATGTAATTATAGACTATATTTAGTGTTATACATAATGTTTCACGCCGTTTAATATATTTCATTTTTTCAGCGATGCAAAATGTGGATGTTACCATTTGAAAATTTCCAAACATTATCACTGTAACATTAACTTTGAGTTCAAAACTGATGCTTTCCATTTTATTCCCAAACGCATATATTCAATATAGTCCAAGCAATAGGGGATTTTAAATGTAAAAATTAATGGAAGTTCTGGAAATTGGCTAACTTTATGTTTTTTGGGTCGCTGAATCCGAATTTTTAACTTTCCACCAAAATTTCTCCCGGCAACTCCCCCAAATTTTGGTAAAATGCCCCCAAAAAAGGTTTTTATTAAAAAAATCAATTTTTTTTATTATTTTAGGGGAAAAGTATCTAGAAATTCGGAAAGTAGACAAAATTTGCAACAAATTAGATAGATGACATTATGACTTAGGATGAAGGGAAAGGGGGGATCTGCCTCGGAACATGCGCCGCGGTGCTGCACGGACTAAGTTGCGCAATTCCACTTAACCACTCACACGTTTACATTCGCCCTCCCATCTCCCCTCCGAACTTTCTCTATAAGGTTTACGTTAAGTGTTTTGGGTCGCTGAATCAAAATTTTAACCCCCGCCCCAAACCCTCCCAAAATAGTTGTTTTTAACTTAAATTTCTTATTGTTTTATGGGAAAAGCATTACGAAATTCAGAAACTAGACAAAATTTGCAACAAATAGCATATATGACATTATGACGTAGGATGAACGGGGAGAGAGGGGGCTGCATCGGAACATGCACTGCGGCGCTACATGCACTAAGTTATGAAGTCCAGGCAATAGGGGATTTTACCTGGTAAAATTAATACTAGTTCTAGATTTCGACCCCCTTTATGTTTTTTGGGTCGCTGAATCCGAATTTGTAACTTCTCTCCCAAAATTTCACCCGGCAACTACCCAAAAAATTGATTTTTTGAAAAAATTTGGTTTTTGAGAAAAGCGCGCGGGGAATGTTCCGAGGCAGTCCCCTCTCTCCCCGTTTATCCTACGTCCTAATATCATATATCCTATTTCTTGCAAATTTTGTCTAGTTTCTGAATTTTTTAATGCTTTTCCCGAAAACAATAAGAAATTTAAGTTAAAAACAACTATTTTGGGGGGGTCTCGGGGGGGGGGATTTTGGTGGAAGTTAAAAATTCGGATTCAGCGACCCAAAAACTTGAAGTAAACCTTATGGAGAAAGTTCGGAGGGGAGATGGAAGAGCGGTCTGTAAACGTGTGTGTGGTTAATTGGAATTGCGTAACTTAGTCCACGCAGCACCGCGGCGCATTTTTTTAATAAAAACATTTTTTGGGGCATTTTGCCAAAATTTGGGAGGTTGCGGGGGAAAATTTTGGTGGGAAGTTACAAATTCGGATTCAGCGACTCAAAAAACATAAAGTAAACCAATTTCCAGAACTTCCATTAATTTTGCTTGGTAGAGCCCCTGTACTGTCTCTGTTGCCTGGACTAATAGGCGGTCTTCCAATTTTAGCTCATTTCTATTTGACGGTATGTAGTAGAGCCTAGATCCCGTACCAGCAAAGTTTTTTTTTTTTTTTTTTTTTTTTTTTTTACCAAATGCATAATTACGTAAGACATTTATAATTTAGGTATATAAATCTATATACTTCTCTTCATAATTTCTTTAAATGCTCTTTTATGGTTGCAGAAAAATGTAAAGACCTTACAATTAACTTTTAAATACACAGACGGTTTACACTAATATAAAGACAGGGGTGATGCACGGTATGCGTCGTCAGCTTTTCAGGAGTCTCAGGATTCTTAAAATAAGAAAAAAATGAAAAAAAGACAAATTTCAACATTTAATATCTTAAAACGTATATGATCTTAAAACAAAATTTTTATTGGGATGAAAGGTATAAGTATGTTCTTTCATTTCATGCATTTAAAAATTTGCAAGATGCAAAATTAGCATTAATAGGGAGCTTCAAACTGTCAAACAATTGACGAGCAGAAAATTGGTATAACAGCTTACGCGCAGGATTACAAAGTAAATATTGCAACTAGAATGAAAATTTTGGAGCCTACTTATACTTCAGATTATAGTAATTACCTTGAACCTAAATAAATTTGTATTTAAAGGATTTGTATATTTTTAAGGCAAAGTTGTATTTAGCTAATGCAAAATTTTGAAAATTTCAACAGTATAATCATTCAAAAAAAAAAAAAAATGTTTTTTTGAATAATAAAATGGAAATTTTGGGTTCAATTTATACAGACTAACATGAAACATATGTTTTGAAAATTCCATGAAAAAATATTCGGAAGTTTTTGATATATCGTGCGTGTTATGCTCTAAAACGTCATTTGGAGAAAAATGACTTCAAAGTTTCGGAAATGTCGCTTCAGCTATTGAGCGTGTATAATTCTAAAAACCATAATTTATGTTCTAATGGGAATTTCAAGGAAACAATTATATCAAAATGTTCAGAAAAGCATGTAGTTTAACATCTAAAAACATAAAATTTCGAGAATTGAAGCTTTAAGAGTCCTGAGGCCCTTTTAAGCCTATATAACAACTTTTAATTATATCCTTGTTTAATGCAATCTACAGAAGTAATATAAAATATAAATTCTTAAAAAAGAATATTTTATTTAGAATTAATATAACACGGGCGATTTTAATAACATAGCTGATTATACATATACATGATTTAGAAAAATCTGGGTGCAGTACGTGAACTTTTGATGATAAGGAATAATAGCAACTTATGTCTAATGTGTTACGGCTTCTCTTAACCTTGACTGTCGCGCGCGCCTCCATGGCGTATTCTTCTGTAATTTAGGTTTGGCAACCTTTAAGAATAGTTCAGTTGTTTGGTTTTCGACGATCTCTGCGGACCTATGGTGCGACAGTTGGTTGTTTACAACTAATTATGGTTGTTTACAACCATAATTTTAGACAAATTGGATAAGGAGTCTCGGAAACAATACGAATTGTCAATAAACACATCTGAAGTCCCAAGCTTTGACAGTTTAATGCAGTTTTTAGAAAAAAGAAGTCAATCGCTCGAAAGTATAAATAGAAACGTAACTAGATCAAAAATCAGTAGTGAAATAAAATCGAAATCTTTGTTAGTAAATTCGAGTTCTGAGAGGCAGTGTGCTATTTGTGATCAATTTCATCCTCTATATAAATGTAAGAAATTTCTTAATATGCAGTTTGGTGAACGATATGCAATCGTTAAAAAGCATAAGCTTTGCCTGAAATGTTTTTCGGAATCTCATTTAGTTTCTAATTGTGTGTCAAAACATATATGTAAACATTGTAAATCGCCTTCATCTCATAACACTCTATTACATAGAGATAAATCAATTGTTTCTAATAATGAATCTCGAAATCAAAAGGCAGAAAAAGAGCAGACAGTGGACCGGGGGGAAAGAAATGCGGCGCCTGATGTAGCAGTTTCGCAAAGTCTTTCAAATTGTTTTCCTTCTTCGAATAAAAGCGTCATTTTATCAACTGCAATAATTGAAATTAAAACGAGTAAAGGGATTTTTATTCAGGGAAGAAGTTTATTAGATTCTTGCAGTCAAATTAATTGTGTATCATTTGAGTTTGCAAAAAAAATTGGGTTTAAAGAAAACAAAGGTTTTTGCTCCTATATCTGGGCTGAATGGCACAGCTACGACACTGAATTATAAAATTGAAACTGTGATTTCAAATAAAAATAGAGATTTCACAAGGGAACTGGAATTTCTTTTAGTGCCAAAAATTACAGAAATAACCCCACTTTCGCCCATTCGTGTAGACATTTCTGATATACCCACAAATATCTCGTTAGCAGATGCTAAATTTAATATACCAGGAAAAATAGATTTATTATTGGGTTCTCAATGCTTTTTTGATTTTTTGAAAGCCGGTCAAATTCGCTGCTCATCACAAAACTTGTTATTTCAAGACACCGTTTTTGGATATGTAGCTAGCGGTGTTGTGAGTAATTTCCCAAACGATTCTCAATATTGTGGTCTACTCACTCAAAATGAAAAAAATAGAACAATCCTTGCGACAATTTTGGGAAATCGAAAATATTAATGATTCCAGTTCGTTGCTTAGTGAAGAAGAGAAATTTTGCGAAAATCATTTTAAAGCTACGCATTATCGAACTGCCACTGGTCAGTACGTTGTGAGCATACCTATGGAGGATGCTACATTTTTAGCATAATCAAAAAAATTAGCCTAAAAAAGACTCGATCAAATTTGGCACCGATTAGATAGGGATTCGAACTTGCAACCTCTGTATTCGGAATTTATGGACGAGTATAAAAATTTAAATCATATGGAGTTAGTGGAGGAATCGGAACCCGTAAAGGACTGTTATTATATACCTCATCATGGAGTTTACAGACCAGAAAAAAAGTACTACACGCTTGCGTGTTGTGTTTAACGCGTCAACGCCAACGACGTCTGGGTTGTCATTGAATGACCTCCTTTTAAAGGGTAAAATTCCACCACAAGAGTTATTCTTAATTATGATTCGTTTTCGAAAACATAGATATGCATTCACTGCGGATGTAGAGAAGATGTATCGAATGGTATTAATTAATCCTTCGCAAAGAGACTTTCTTCGAATTTTGTGGAAGAACAATATTGACGCGCCAGTACAAACTTATAAGCTCAATACAGTGACTTATGGGACATCTAACGCTCCTTATTTAGCTACTCGTGCTCTTAAGCAATTAGCTCTAGATGAACAAAAAAACTTACCTCTAGCATCGTCAGTCGTCTTAAAGGACTTTCATGTAGATGATCTTCTTTCCGGGGAATCAACTCTCGAAAAAGCTAAAATCCTTAAATTACAATTAATTCAACTTTTGAATCGTGGAAACATGAAATTGCACAAATGGTGTGCAAATCATCGAGAATTAGTTGAATCTCATACTAGGGTTGCCACAGAATATAGTTTTGATGAGCAACCAGATTGTACTGCAGTAAAAACATTGGGTGTTCTATGGGAACCACAGAATGACTGTTTTCTGTATAAATTGAAAATTCTTAACAAGGAATTTTATAGTAAACGAGATTTTCTATCTCTAATTTCAAAAATATTTGACCCGTTAGGATTAATTGGGCCTGTAGTAACAAGGACTAAGATATTTATGCAGAAGCTCTGATTAGCCAAAATCGATTGGAATGAGCCATTACCGGATTTTCTGGAGAGAGAATGGAATGACTTTCTATCCACCCTCTCAGAGTTAGAGAACTTAAAGATTTCTAGATTTGTTTTTCATGAAGATCGCATAATCATACATGGGTTTGCGATGCCTCTTCGTTAGCCTATGGAGCTGCAATTTATGTTCAGTCTTTACCAGTTGAAGGATCTCCTGCTGCGCAACTATTGTGCAGCAAATCCAGAGTCTCTCCTATAAAAACAGTGTCGATTCCTCGCTTAGAATTATGTTCTTGCCTCCTATTAGCGAAACTAATTCATAAAGTTCTAAAGTCACTGGACATTCGAATAGAAAATATCGTTCTCTGGAGTGACTCCACGATCTCGCTTGTTTGGATTAGAAAACCACCCCATTTGTTAAAAACATTCGTGAGTAACCGAGTCGCTGCTATACAAGAACTTACAGACTCTTACCAATGGCAGCATGTGACATCGGATAATAATCCAGCTGATGTAATATCTAGAGGACTGGACGCTAAGGAACTTTTAAATTGCAACCTTTGGTTTTGTGGTCCGAACTTTCTTCGTGACAAAATTCAGCATGCAGAAAATAATCCAGTAGATCTAGAAACAATGACTATGCGTTAGAATTTAAATCAGTTCAGGACATTAACCTCGCAGTTAAGACTGAAAATTTACTGTATAATTGTTTGTTTACTTTGACTAATGATTTTTTGAAATTGATTCGTATTATTAGTTATATTTTTAGATTTATAGAAAATTGTAAAAATGATAAGGAAAAAAAAGTGGTCCTTTAACAATTGATGAATTGAAAAAAGCGGAAGTTGTCCTGATTAAACAGGTACAGTATTCTACATTTCCTGAAGAGATAAAACAACTGAAGAACGAGAAGAGCCTGTCAGGTAAAAGTAAATTAAAATTTTTGAATGCATATTTAGATTCTGCAGGAATTATCAGAGTTGGAGGTCGCCTAGACAACTCCAGTCTGACTTTTGAAAACAAACATCCTATTGTTTTACCCCATAATAATAAATTAAGTGAAATTATTTTTGAATATTTTCATAACAAGTTTTTCCATCTAGGGCCACAATCCTTATTACATCATGTCAGGCAAAAATATTGGGTAATAAATGGGCGATCTTTAGCGCGTAAAATAGTTCATAAATACATAACCTGTTTCAGAAACAAGCCAATAAGTGCGAATCAAATAATGGGAAATTTGCCTTCAGAACGAGTAAACCCTAGCCCACCATTTAAAAAATGTGCGATTGATTTCTGTGGACCCTTTATGATTAAGTATAAAAATCAGAGAAAGGGCAATTATAATAAAATTTATGTTGCAATTTTTGTTTGTCTCGCCACAAAGGCAATTCATTTGGATATAGTAACAGATTTAAAATCTGAATCCTTTATTGCCACCCTGAAACGATTTTTCGCTAGAAGAGGTAAAAGCACAACTATAATGTCAGATAATGGAAGTACATTTGTAGGTGCAAATAAAGAGTTGAAGAAATTACATGCCCTGGTACGTAAACCCGATGATGCTTTGTCTAATTATTTGGCCTCTGAGGCTGTTAACTGGAAATTCATCCCTCCTCGTTCACCCAATTTTGGTGGATTATGGGAGGCTGGGGTGAAATCCTTTAAATATCATCTCAAAAGAGTCTTAGGCAATTCTCGAGTCACACTCGAAGAATTTTGGACATTAACCACAGAAATTGAAGCAATTTTAAATTCTCGACCTTTAGTCCCTTTGTCGTCAGATCCAAATGAAATTGAAGTCTTGACCCCTGCCCATTTTTCATAGGCCGACCAATTACTTTAATTCCTGAACCGGATTTGACTAAAATTAATGATAATAGGTTGTCTAACTGGCAAAAAGTAACCCAAATGACCCAACTTTTATGGAAAAAATGGAACACGGAATATTTGGCTAATTTACAGCAACGCACAAAATGGTACATTGAAAAAGAAAATCTAAAAGAAGGATGTATGGTCATCCTAAAGGAGGATAATTTACCTCCTAGCAAATTTGCATTAGGTCGTGTCCTTAAAGTAATACATGGCTCTGATAAAAAAGTCAGAGTTTTACACATCAAAACAGCAACAGGTATAGTTACGAGGTCCGTCTCAAAAGTGTGTCCTCTTCCATTAGATGATTGCTGATTTCTATTATCTTAAAACATTTAACTCATTGCATTATTATAATCACTATTGTATATTTTTATTTTGAACATTTTATTATGTATATCAAGTTAAAATTGGGATAACAGAACGCAATTCTTTGCTTCAGTTTTCACATAGAATCTAAATGTAACTGTTACCGTATCTATATATTTTCTTTAATTAAATATTATAAACTTTGTTAATTTTATTAGTTTGCTATGTGTATTGAGTGCTAATTTTAATAATAGTCTTTTACGATATTCAAGTGTAACCACTGTTTGCATTATAATTTCTCTAATTCTCATCTTTGAAAAACTTAAGTGTATATTATTGGAAGTAGCATATTTGTAATTTTTTTGGAAACTAGTGTATATTGTTTTTAGAAATTTAATTCCTATTGTTTATTGTTATATTTAGTATTATTATGTTGAATGTTGACACATGTCAACGGGGGCCGGTATGTTACGGTTTCTCTTAACCTTGACTGTCGCACGCGCCTCCATGGCGTATTCTTCTGTAATTTAGGTTTGGCCGTTTGGCAACCTTTAAGAATAGTTCAGTTGTTTGGTTTTCGACGATCTCTGCGGAGCTATGGTGCGTTCGCTGGATCCAATATTCTTCAAATAATGTATAAACTGTAAATAATATTCTTGTATATATAGTAAATTAAATTAATAAGTGTAGTTAATGAACCAGCGACTATGAGTATTTCGCTACTCGCACCATTCGACATTTGACATAATGATTGCATAAAAGATTCACAATAATAAAAAAAATAATGAAAAAAAAAATGCAGTGAATTAGACAAATACGTCGCGTATTCAGTATTCCAATTGTGACTAATAGCGTCTTATGTTTGATAATAGTATAAAAATAATAGACATTGCATCGAAAAAGAATTTAATTAAAAACAAAGAAATGGTATTAATTAAAAACAAAGAAATGGTATAAATTAAAACACACATAAATAACGCCTGTATTCAACTGTTAAAGGTATAGATTAGTGCTCACAATTATACGTATAAAACGTATATGTAGAGAACCGCTTTTACCATAGTATACCTATGCAAAATTCCGAATCGGTGCAATACGTTTTATGCGTATTATACGTATAATCGCGAGCACTACTATAGATAAACACGCTAAGATGTTATATATCCCAACAAAAAGTTTTCGGTAAAACAAAAAAAAAAGCGCCAAGTTCTCCTTAATGTTTCGGTCAGAAAAAGTAGTGATATCTGAAGTTCGCACAAGTTAAAAGCCAAACATCCCAAATCTTTGATTCAAAATGGCTTCCTGCGACTTGGCCGTTAATGCCTTCTACAGCATTTCAAAATTAATGAATAAAAATTACGCATTTATGAATTATTTAAATATTAAAAGTAATATTAGGATGCAAAGAGGCAAATTCACATAAAGACATTATAAGTGAAAGATTTCTGATAACTACCATTCAGTTTCAACAAACATTAGTTTTGATTACAGATCATTTAGTCCACTTGTGGTTTAATTGCCATTTTGTACGGTCTAAAGCTAAAGTCATTAACGTAAAACCCAAGAAATAAAACAAAATTTATTTACTTCAAATCTCACAATATGTTACATTATATTTTATTGTATAATATTGAAATCCTGTGTATTGACGAAAGAGATTTTTTTCGTTTCAACATTTATCATAGTTTGTTTGCACACATTAAGAGGTATTCGATTTATAAACTTTTAAAAGCTGATACTAATTATGTTTTAGCAATTAGGGATATTATCTCCAGAATACAAGTATTTTGTTATTTTTAACTTCTAAGCATTTAAATAGACTGAAGTTGTTTAAATGCCTTTTTCAAATGTGTATTTTATTTCTGTATTCTGTTCCATAAAATGCCTAAAATAATCAAAAAATGTAGTTGGCATGTAGCTCATTTGTACATATTTGAAAATTTGAAAAACCCTCTCGAAGGCATTAACGGCCAAGTCTCAGGAAGCCATTTTCAATGAAAGATTTGGGATATTTGGCTTTTAACTTGTGCGAACTTCAGATATCACTACTTTTTCTGACCGAAACATTAAGGAGAACTTGGCGCTTTTTTTTTTGTTTTACCGAAAACTTTTTGTTGGGATATCACTACTTTTTGTATGTTTTTTCTAGTTTGTTATTCTAAACTATATTAATATGAAAAAACTTAAATTTCGGTACTTTTATGTTAGCCGGGAGAAAATCTCCTCATTCGCCTTTTGTTTTTTCGCCAATAGCAGTTTTCCTTTTCACATGCGTAAATTCGAAACAATGCTTTGATTTTCAAATAAAATATTTTGGTTTATGTTATTATTTGTTATTTATTCATTTATTTATTTATTTATATGTTAAATATTCTATTAAATAAAATAAGGGAAATGCATCTACTTTAAATGAGATGACTGAAAAGTTTATATTTTAAAATGAAATGAATGCAATATGAACAATAGAGTTGGGGACAGTATTTGGCGATTTGCCACTCGCGCCCGGATAGCATAAAAATACCTAAATTTATCTTATCGAGCTTTACAAATTCATACTTTATTTCTTTTTATATTAAAGTACTAGCCGCCTCTAGCAAGCAGTATATACTCTATTAATTGCATGTTAAACGTTGCACCATGTTACTGTTATTCATGATTTAATTTGCTTGTCCATTCTTTCGCCAAGTCGGAAGCTTTTGATAGAGAAATCAAGAACTCTTTACGATCATGGAAACACATCATATATTTTGTGTTGTTATGTATTTCATCTTTCGTGACAAATATCTCTTAACTCGCTTATGCATGTTTCCTCAGCAGTTACGATTTGTTCTCTAATGCGGAACATTTTAAACCTATTAAGCAATCTTTTCTAATTGGGCTCACTACCAATTTTTGTATTTTAACTGATACGACTGGGTACAAGCGAAATGGTTCTTGTGAAATCCTTTGACAATATCTGCATTTGCATTAAACCATATTGATGCTAATATCTTTTTGTTTCACGTTAACATTTTCAATAGACTCGATTACGGAAAAATAGAAGGTCTACCGGCTCACTATCATGATCCATTTGAAAATCTATCATTCTTCTCATCTGATCGTGTTGAAGAATTAGTCAATGTGCCATGGTTTTAAGATTTTAGCTAATTTTATTCGAAACCTGGAAATTAAAATGCGAGGAACCGGATTATAGAAGATTCATTCTAACATACATATCGATTAACAGGTTACATATTCTAGAATTATAATAATCATAAGGAGAACTGGCAGTTTCAATGCTTTAATAGTTTCCGTAAATTCTCTTTATATAATACAGAAGTTTTAACGATGTAAAGGTTAACAACATAGTCACAGTAAGTATAATAACAGTAAATTATAATAACAATAGCAGAGGTTTTGGGCAGTGACGAAACTATTAGCACTTTGGAAATATTAGTAAGTTATATCATTTAACTATTCAGATGATATGCGGAAAAATGAAAATAGATGGCTCGCATTAATAATTAACTCATTGAAAAATAGCCACTAGCGTCAAATATTTGCCAAGCTTGGCGACATTTAGCAAAGTTTCACTAAATTTGGTAATATATCATGTCAATTCTCAAATTTGGCGACAAAAAATGTTTTGTTTATTCTGACGTCATAATGATGCATATGTATTATGTATTATACACATACCTATAATATGTATGATGCAAATGTATTACGTATTATATGGATATGTATGATATGTATGATGCATATGCATAAGTTCATTAACATCAATAAAACGCACTTAAAGGAATAGTGTTCCATAAATAGTAGGGATAATTGCCAGATTGACCAGAGTGCTATTGAGATTAGAATTCCGACATTTATAATAGACCGGGAGGCGTCTGTACACACCATCACCTCATCGAGTTTACAGCTGAAATTTTAGGATTAGTTAAAACTAGATTAGCATATTTAAATGCAACTGGTCTGTTAAGTCATATCTTGGTAGAAACCAACTGAAGACCTAATTTTAGTGGTTAACTGATAGGTTTACTATTGTATTTTTCTGCATCCAAAAGTTTGGAAACATGGAGGAATAAGTGCAGGAAAACACAATGGAAAATCCACCAATTAACCTGTAAAATCAGGTCTGTAGGTGGTTTCCACAAAGATATGACTTGGCAGACCAGTTACATTTCAATACGCTAATCGATATTTAACTAATCCTAACATTTCAGCCGTCAACTCGATGAGGTGATGATCTGTGCAGACGCCTTCCGGTCTTTAATAAAATTTGTTTTAAGGAAGTAAAAGATAGAAAGACGGACAGATAAACTGAACGCTTTGCCTTATTAAGATTTTTGTAAAAGCATATAAAAATTCATTCAATTTGAAATCATGTAACACCTTTATAACTCAGGCTAATTTTCTGTAATCGGTTTTTGGTGACCAACATATCTTATCTATAACTATAATCTTTCTTTTACAGATTTAAAATTAACAATAAATTAACAGTAACTAGGCTAATAATACAATATAATAACATTAGCAGCGGACTTTAGACGCCGCATCTGTCGCACATCGTTAAAGACAGTTTATTAGTTACACATTTCATTTAATTAAAAGGAGATTTTTAAACTTTCATACAAAAATCTTGGAGTAATTCGGACTTCAGAAACTGAGATATGTTGCCAAATGATATAAACAACTATGAAAACAAACCTGATGAACTTTTATGGGTACTTCTTAGTTATCCCGCCGACCAATTTTGCCAAATTATATAAATCGTCAAACCACTCGCCAAATTATACACATAGACATAATTTTTTATTTTAAATAACGAAAGAATAAATAAATTAATAAAACATTATAAAAAATACAAATAAAACGTCGAATTAATGGTTTTATTGGCCATTATTGGCATTTAATATTACAATTAATGGCAACCATTATTGGCAATTAATCTTACAATTTGGCGACAGTAATTTGGTCGAGGAGTTAACTAAGAAGTACCCTTTTATGTTATTTTTATATGTATTTATATATATTATTTTTTATATACAAATTATTTATGTTGGTATATAAAAATAAATAAACGGGTCCCTTACATTAAATAAATTATATACATATGGAAAAAATTGCTTGTGTATATGACACAGTAAATAAGTTGCCAGAAAATACATTATTATCAAATTTCTTTTCTCGTCAAGGCTATTTTCTGTATTTCGCCAAGGCTACTATATCGGAAACGTACCGAATTGCGGCTATATTTTATTAAATGTTTTATTGTTTTAATATCGTGAATATATCATAACCTATACTGATTAAAATTTGTAGGTATATTCATTTTTTTCTATTTAACAAACATCTTTGGAAAAGCATATATATAAAATGTTATTCTGCTTGAAATCACGTGACCCCCTTCAAAACTCTGTAATCGAGTTTTGGCGCCCAACATTGGCACAATTGAATGTGTTAAGGAACTGTTTGGGGCGAAATGAACACCCCCTGTTTGAAGGGTTTAGAGGCAAAAATTCTGTGTTTTAAGATTTTTCTGGTTAATTGTGCTACAAACCCGACTTACTTGTGAAATTTCATGATTCTACGACTTTTAGAAGTACCTTAGTTATTCGATGATGCGAAGTGAGTCAGTGACAAAAAAGCGCTTTTTCGGAATTTAATATTTCGAAACTACTAAATATAGAAACATGAAATCGTGAAACCTTAGTTCAGTTTGACCATACGAACATGTGTATAAAAGAAAAATTTCTATATCTCTCCCTAAAACGACGTTATGAGGGGGTGAAAAGTATGCCGAAATGGTTCAGGAAAAGGTAGCTTACGGCTTGTGCGAACTTGGCGGACGCACTGCCGTGCTCCCAGATTCTCGCGGCCATAATCTTGGATCTCTCGGCGATTTTTTTTGGCGTTTATCGTTAAGGCAACCCCGAAAAGTGACCTGTTCTTGCAACCCCGTTAAGCCTAATATGCGCATAAATATGCTTGGCGACATTTACTTGGCTGAAAAGGGGTTTTCACGCCAAGAAAAAATGCAAGATGGCGGCCGTGGGAATATATAACATCTGTTCCGATAAATATTATACAGAGATATATACAATAAATACAGTAAACCCAACTGGAGTGAAAAATTAGCCAGAGCCAGGAATCGAACCTGAGACCACAGCGTACTAGGCTGTTGCTCTACCACTGAGCCACTCTGGCCTATAAATGGATCTGCAATTTTTCACCAATAAACCATGTTGGGGAAAGTCATCAGTGATCTGTCAAAAAGCTTTGAATGAGATACTATACATTGTACACTGTTAAAAATTTACAGCATTCTGGCAGGTCATTTGACCGTTTTTTCCGAAAACGGTTACATAACAAAACTTTAACACTATTCTAACCATATTATTGGCCATTTTATAGTCAGAATATAGTTAAATTATGGTTATGAAACCTTTTTTCAAAAAACGGTCGAATGACCTGCCAGAATGCTGCAAAATTTTTAACAGTGTAGGTCGATGTAATAGGAAAATCTATTCATCGTTGTCCTGTTATCCAAGGCTGTCTGATAGATGGGTGATGACTTTCCCCAACATGGTTTATTAGGAAATTTTTCAGACCCAGTTATCCGCCGGAGTGGCTCAGTGGTAGAGCAACAAAGTAGGTCGGTGTGGCTCCAGGGCGCTTCCTTGTTCTGGCTAATTTTTCACTTCAGTTGGGTTTATCGTATTTATTGTATGTATGTCTGTATAATATTTATATATTACCCAAAAACATGGGTTCTCTCAAAATAATTCTCAGAGGATCTTTGATGCGGAGTAAATTTTGAAAATAAAAAGTGAAAGTTAAAAGCAATTCTGTAATTTTCCAATAAAAAGTTATATTGCTTGAATAACATTACTCATTTCTTATTATATAAAATGTTAGTACCACTTACACTCCATAAAATTATGTGAACATTCAATATACTTTCATAAAAACGTGAATGCAGAATAACATAACCACTGCCATTTTTATAAAGTTACATAATACCGTAGAAATTGTTAAAAATAACCTGAAAAATTAGAACTTTGTCAATTGTAAAATACGTCACGTTTTTAATTCAAGGTACGACTCGTATGAAAAGCTTAATTAAATGCCAACATGCTTAGTTACGTCAACATAATTTTCTATTTTAAAAACAAAAGCTTATTAGGTATATTTGAAGTCGTTCAAACGATATTTGCTTCAGAAATAATTTATGGAAACAGTTAATTTAGAAAATTTTCGAGTTCGTTGTGGTTAAAAAAACATATTCCTTCAAGTTTCTTTTAATAACATTTGAAGAGTTTATCGATTTTATAATTTAAATATTTTTGTAAAACAAGAAAAATAGCACATATACCAAATTTAAAATTTCTGTAATTTTACAAGCGTGAACTTTTTCAATTTTTTTGTGCCATATGTTTTAGACGTGCTATAGAAAATCAATATTTGATCTTCTAATTAACTGTTTTGCATTTTCTACCCGTATATTAAAAAAGATAACATTTATAAAGCAATATGATTATACATTATTATTATTACTATTATTATGATTATTATTATTTTACTCTTTCAAAGTACATATAAGAATGATTCAAAAATCTTTTCTCTTTAAATAACTAAAGTTTTTATTGCTTTCAACTAAAACACAGGACAGTACACAGTTCTCTTATATTAAAAAAAATGTTTAGTAGCACATTCTTTCATCAATTAATTTTGTCTATGTATTTGCATAGGGTTAAAAGTTAAAGAGGGAGAATTGCAATTTATGCTACTAAAATGATAAATAGAAATTTTCTAAACTGAAATAATGGTGATACACTCTTTGGTTATTCCAAGAATCATGAGCACTTTAATTTTTCTCATAAATGTAAACATATCCGAATTTACGTCGAACAAAAAACAAAAAAAAACAATATATACATGTACGCATCTTCATTAAAATAAATGCTATAAAAAATTTATATCAATCTTTAATTCAGCATTTTACTATTTAAACTCTTGTTGTTTTTTGTATGTGCGTTTATTCATTCTATCACGAGCTGTTAATTATATGTAAAAATGTAATAAAAAATTGTATATCAATCTTTAATTCAGCATTTTACTATTTAAACTCTTGTTGTTTTTTATATGTGCGTTTATTCATTCTATCACGAGCTGTTAATTAGAGAGTAAATTTAATTGGAAATATTGATTTTAGTATAAAAGACCTCATAAGATAAAATAACAAATCATAATTTAACATTAATATTTTAGATATTGGAAATTTAATGAAAAAAATTAGTTCAAAAACATAGTAATAATAGGGAATAAAATCTTTAAGGAATTACTTTTTTTTAACACATTCGAAAGATAAACAAATAAATTTAAAAAATCAAAAAACCCCAGCAAACACAGAGCTATCGGTAAGCAATCGGGCGACAGCCGCTTGCCACTACCGGCGGTATTGGTACGATACGGGTTGCCGCTACCGGTTCCGTATCTTTTTTGATACGCCGCGCGAGTGCGGCCCGATTCATGAGGCACGCAACCGGTCCGGTATCGGCAGAAAACTATTCCGACAGCACGCCGATATCTATCCATATGAATGCCAGCCGCAGTCCGACACCAGCATAAATTGAAAAAAAAATCTGCTTTTATGGCGCCATCTATGAGCCACCATGGAATGTATATTTGGAAGGAACGTGTTTCAGCGTTGGGCGATGCGGGGTTTGATCCCTCGTACCCAGGGACAGGAAGTAGACGCCTTCACCACTCAGCCACCGAGACTTGATTAGGGGAGGATTATATGAGGTCATAAGGGGAAGACATATCGATAAGTATTGGTTGTCGTTGAAGGTAAGTGGTAGATGGGAAAATTTAAATTTTGAAGTGTTTTTATTTTATTTTGTATTTATTTATTTGTAATTGTCTTACGCGCGTGTATTTAAAAGTTAACTTAATATTTAAGTGAATGAAATAAATACCTTAGCGAATTCGTTAAAGCAAACGAATTTAAGAATAATTAAGATATAGATATAATTAAGAATAATTAAGAATATATATATATTTAAGAATAATTAACTATTAAAAAAAATTTTTAGAGTTTTTGTTCAGTTAATCAAATTTCTTTTTTAGGATTTATAATATAATTACATGCGTTGCGTTAATTTACAAAATATATATTTTTAACATGGAAAAATTTATTTTAATAAATAAAGTTGGTAATTAATAACTTTTAATTAGAATAAGAATTCATTTAATGTCGTTTTGATGATTTAAAGTAAAACATATATTTAATGAGTAAGTTGCAATATTAATTTGTTACTTATCAATAGTTTTAATTAAAAAATAAAATAAAAATATTAATTTATATATATTTTTTTTTCTTTTGGAAGACAACTTTAAATGGGGGATATTTCTTAATCTTTCTTATAAATTTAAGAATGCTTTTTAAATAAAATAAGTGAATTTCGGAGGTTTTTCTCTAAATACAATTTTCTCTTTAGGAATTATAATGTAACTAAATGTGTTAATTCAGGAAATATATATTCGTAACATAGAAAAACTAATTTTAATAAAAAATAAGCTTGTAATTAATTACTTTTAATTAGAATAAGAGTTCATTTTTTGTAATTTGATAATTTAATGTAGAATATATTTTTAGTATTTATGTAGCAATAATGTTCAACATTTCTTAATCATCAAATAAAATAGAAATATTAATTTATCTTTTTTTTTTTTTTTTTTTTTAGAAGTGTGAGATTTCTGAATCTTCCTTTTAAATTTTAATGCTAAAAAGTTGGGTGGTTTTTTTTTTATATTTTTATAGCTTGTAAATTAATTTTAAACACATTTTTAATAATTTGATTTTTAGATATAATAAGAAACATAGCTATTGCTTTTAAAATGAATATAATAGCTAGAAAATAAGTTCAATTAATTTATGAATATTTTTTTTCTACGATCAATTTTATAATGAATAATAATTTTAAGGAGCGATTTAAAAAACTCTTTTGGTTATTCAAATAATTGTAAGTCCTTTTTAAAATGAATTCAACAACAACTTTTTTAAATAAATAAATATAGGCAATTTTTGACATTTATTTTGTTTATCACTGTTAGAATTTTATATGAAATACATGAAATATACATATTTTATCAAAACTGAAACTCAAACCGAACTAAGAAAAAGACAAAAAAGTGTCGGCTAAGACTAAAAATTTCGAATTCGGACCGATGTTGGCAAATCTGATTGGGCCACTATCAGAAATCACATATCGGTCCTGCGTCACTTGCCGGCGTAAGTCGCTTGCCGATATATAACAATAAGGGGACCGATTACGGTAACCGGCAGTCGAAAAAGCAGATTCTTATGTTTCAATTGCCGACATGCTGCCGAAGCTTCACCGAAACCACTGTGCCTATGCCGACACTTAACCGACAGTGCCAGCTGAGGTCCGATCGTGTGCCGAAAGGTATGTGTTTACTGGGACCCGACTGCGTAAAAAGCGAACTATCTATTTCTCATCAATGTGAAACTATTTTTTTTTTCAATTCCTACTATTAGCTCACACTCTCGCTATATATATCTTGTTCAATTTTTCAATCGTTAATAAATTACTTATTATTCACCCAATCAAGCTCAAAGATTTTTTTAAACTTGTAGGGAATAATACTTGTGTTAATCCAGTTTTTTTTTCAAATATTAATTAATTAATTAAATTAAATTAATTAATTTTGAATAATCGAGAGAGCCCTTTTCTTAATCGAGGTTTTTTAAGACCGAGAGAGCCCTCTTCTTGATCAAGGCATTTTAAGCGCCACTCTAGAGGAAAGAAGAAGGGGAGAAAAAAAATTCTCTTATTGACTTAAGTAGGAATTGACATAAAATATTTTTTTATACTAGGGGGCTCTGCCCCCTACGAGCTACGCTCGTCAATCCCCGTTCAGACACCGCAGACTCTAACAGCACGCTAATTTGACCGACTTTAAAAAGATTTCGGAAGATTGAATTATAATTTGAATCTAACAATTATAATCTGACGTAATTTTCACCAAACTTTTCTTTCTCTTTTTAATATTCCCGTAAAAATACTTTTTTTATAAATGAAATATTATGATCATCTTAAAATATTAAATAAATGTCTCGAGCAATTTTTAAATTTAAACTGTTTAGCAATATTATTTTTTGTTCATTTTATATAATAAGTGTAATGTGACGTAAATGTGACGTAAATTCTCCTATTTAAGACTTCTAACGCATGTTTATGAATTTATTATTTTACAATATTCTGTCTCTTTTAAAATTCCCGTGTAATTATAATTTGTATGACGTAATTTTCAATGAGTTCCTGCTTTTTATATTTTCTGTTTATAATAGTCACGTGTAAAATAAATTTTTAATTTGAAGTAAACATTATTGTTTGCGCTATTTATACAACTGGCAACAGTTTAAATTAATAACATTTTCTAATTTTTGTAAAAAATATCTCTCGAAATGCTAAAAATTTGAATTTAAAATTGAAATAAAACCTCAATAAATGAGTGAAATAAGAAAAATAAATACAATCTACACATCGGGATCTTATAACGTATAAAATGATCTAAAGATGATTAAATTCTCATGTATAGTTTTTGCTCCAATAAAACTTTTTTAATGGAACGGTTTTGTGTAACTTTAGCATTAAATATCTCTTAAAATAATTCTTCGATTTGAAAACTGTCTGCATCAGCGTGTTTATCAAACGTTTCTCTATAACACCACCGATTTTCATATTTTTGTATGCAACAGTTTTTTTAATATTAACGATGAAAGGCCATGTATAAGCATTCAAATTGGATGTGGATCTACCCGGAATATCTACGCAGATCGTCATTGGTCCATTTCCAAATCAAAACTTTTTTTTTATATATAGAAGGATTTCTTGTTTATATTACTTACCTATGTTTTTTATTTACTTCTATTGATGACTTTTAAGGTGTGTTTAATTGTTAGTTCCTATCTATAATCACTGTTTTGATGAGGTCTGTAGATGTCTATGATGGTTAGAGTTGCAGTAAAGCTAGAGATCCTACATACACAACTTCCTGGTTGTATAATATTTTAACGGAGCTTCTGACTGTAAAATATTCAATGAAACATCGTCTTCATTTTGAAAGACCTATCCAATGATATGCAACTCAATAGGGTGCGTAATTTTTTTTTGTCTCTTCCGCCATTTTGTATTTTACGGCCGCCATTTTTAATTTATAAAATCAAAACCTAGCCTATAACCATCAGGCCGTTAAGATGAATTGATAGATACCTCATACATTAAAATCCATTCAGCCGTTGGGATGTTTCGAGGGTATAAAGAAATCCACATACACAGATACGCGTGAAACACATAACCCTTCTTTTCAGTCGGATAATAAGTTTATCTGTTCTTTGATTAGTTATTTTATTCTTCAATATGTTCAAAATAAATTTTAAAAAGTGTGAATAACTGGGGGAGTATTAGTTGGATGATATCCATGTAGAAGCAAAATAAGCATAAATTACAATTATTTTCTTAACTAGGGGGCTCCGCCCGCTACGAGCTACGCTCGTCAACCCCCGTTCAGACACCGCAGACTCAGTACGCTAATTTGATCTGCTTTAAAAAGATTTCGGAAGATTGAATTATAATTTAAAAAACAATGGCGATCTCCCTATAAACGGATTTCTATTCATTTCTCTTTGACTGGGGAATTTTAAGGCCAAATCCGCTGTGGTACTACTTGAATAACCCGTCGACCAATTTCGCCAAATTATATAAATCGCCAAAGCACTCGCCAAATTATACAAATTGACATCATTTTTATTTTAAATAACGAAAGAACAAATAAATTAGTGCAACATTAATAAAAATACAAATAAAACGTCGAAATAAAAATAACTTGATGACGTAGACACGTGTAACTTGCTTAAAGTCAAGTTAATGTGACATTTACGATCAACCATTATTGACATTTAATCTTATAGTTTGGCGAATGATAGATTTTTGGTCGACGGGATAACTAAGTAGTACCAAAAATACATATGTCAATCGCTGTTTTCGTCTTTGATTAAGTAAAATAAGATAAACATTTCAAAATAAGCTAATATAAAAGGAATTAAGTAAACAGAATCTTTGTCTCCCGGTATTTTTTAACAAAGCGAAAAGAAAGTTCTTTTAAATAAGACATTTTAAATTAATCATTTTTAATCTGACGTAATTTTGACCAAACTATTCTTTCTCTTTTTAATATTCACGTGAAAATACTTGTGTTAGAAATGAAATATTATTTGCACTTTCCCAACAAAAATAGTTGAAAAGTATCCTCTCAAACTATCAAATAAATGTCTAGCGCAATTTCTAAATTTAAACCGTTTTGCAATATTATTTGGTGTTCATTTTATGTAATAACTGTAATGTAACGTAAATATGACGTAATTTCTCCTATTTAAGACTTCTAACGCATGTTAATAAATTTATTATTTTACAAATTCCTTTCTCTCTTAAAATTCACGTGTAATTATAGTTTTTATGACGTAATTTTTAATAAGTTCCTGCTTTTTGTACATAATTATTTAATTCTAATTCCAAATGTTTTTTTCTGTTTATAATAGTCACGTGTAAATAAATATTTAATTTATTACACGTATAAATATATATATATATTTTTTTTTTGAAGCAAACATTATTGTTTCCGCTGTTTATACAGTTGGCAACAGTTTAAATTAATATCACTTTCTAAAATCTGTAAAAAATATCTCTAGAAATCCTGAAAATGTGAATTTAAAATAGAAATAAAACCTCAAAAAATTAGCCAAATTAAAAAAAAGAAAACAGTCTGCACACCGGGAACTTCAGACGTATAAAATGATCTAAAAATGATTAAATTCCTATGTACTGTTTTTGCTCCTATAAAACTTTTTTAATGGAACGATTTTGTCCAACTTTGGCATTAAACATCTCTTAAAATAATTCTTCGATTTGAAAACTGTCTGCATCAGCGTGTTTATCAAACATTTCTGTATAATACTACCGATTTTCATATTTTTGTATGCATTATTTTTCTTAATATTAACGAGGAAAGACCTCCGGTCACAAAAAATTCAAAACCGGCGGCGGCGGCGGCGGCGGCGGCGGCGGCGGCGGCGGCGGTGACAGCGGTAGTTACTTTTTTTTAGAATAGAGCGATTTGAAAAAGACAAATTTTAAAAAATCTATTAGAAATGAAAAAAAAAACATTTCAAAGGGCGGTTATGTTAAACGTAAAATTACTTAAAGGATTTTTCTATACGGCTGTTTGATAGTTGATAAAAAAAAAAAAAAATCAGCGTTGGAAATAGTTTAAATAATTATTATTTTAATGTCCACAGCATTGTCTTTTTGAAAGTCTCTTTTTTCTTCGACATTAATTAAAAGTAAAATTTAACTCAATTTATTGAAAAACAAACAAAAAAAAATCGTAAGAGATAAAGGCGATAAATTCTAAATAGATGTTACTACCCTTTCAAAGTTGAAGTTTATTTTTATTTAAACTTTTCGAATGAGATAATTTTCATAATGAAAAAATATCATCAAGGAATTATTCCTATTTTAACACTCAGGAAATGATATTTTTATCAGCTTTTGAATCGTTAATTTATTCTCCAACATGCAAAAAAATAAATGAAACATTTAAACGGGATGTCCGAATATATAAAGAATAATTGTTGGAGTTAATGCCTTCTAGAAATGGAAATTAGACACGAATTACAATGAATTAATTTTTACATGGTTTTTTTCTTCAATTAAAAACTCTATATATAAAAATAATAATAATAATAAAATAGATTTTAGTTAAATACACACCAAAAAGTAGCATTTCTAGATCAACAAAACATATAAATTACCATTGTAACAGGTTAGGCAGAAAATTTCTATAAATTGCAGGACATATATATATAATAAGTTTTTCAATTTTTTCGGAATCCATAATCTTCTTTTTTTCTTCCATGTTAATTCTTGTAATTAGGTATACGGTACTTTATTTTACACATGCAGTTCTATATTGTTGGTTTATGGCGGGTAGTCAATCATTCACAATATTGCCGTTTTTGATGATGGTCGGTGATGTTTAATTAATGGTTATATATATATACAGCAAAGCCCCGATTATCCGCGGTGTGGTTTATCCGCGAAGCGATTTTTTTTTTTTTTTTTTTTTTTTTTTTTTTTTTTTTTTTTTTTTTAACCATTTGGAAAAATGGTTATTGTCCTCTTCAGGGTAGGAAATCAAAAGCATATCTGAAGGTTTTTATTGGTTTAATCATCATTTTATTCGTTTTCTGATTAGTCTACACAGTAATATGTATTTCCCTTTACTTTCAACAGAGATGGATACCTTCTGTTGCCACTATGACAAAAAAGTAATAAAAATTACAAAAAAAAAATAATAACTCAGAAACAAATTGAGATACAGCTTTCAAACAAATTGCATTTAAAAGTACATTCTTTCTCTATACGACGGTGTAAAAAGTAATATTGTGGAATGTTTAAAAGTTTAAGAATGAAATTTCCTTTAAAATGTGCCGTCAGATTTCTCGGAAATTTGACGATAGAAAAGCCTTTTCCCGAACAGCCAATGAAATGCTTGGATAATACATTAGTTTCAGATGGATAATACGTACGAGTCACAGGCAATTTTTGTCGCTTGGAATTTGTACGTGTAATAACACTATTAATGTTTAATTCATGGCGTACGTAATGTATGATCAACCAACTCCGTGCGATTTTTTATGTCTTAAATTTTAGTCTTTGAAAAAATCATTTTCCAAATGGACGTTGTTGTATTTGTTAAATTGCTTTTTTTTTTTTTTTTTTTTAAACTCAAGCCAACAGCAAGGAAAATACAATAAGCCCTACTAATAAATATAAAAAGAAAAATTCATGTATTCGAAAGCAATAGAAGAATATTTCTAGATTCTGTTGCCATGTTTAAAATATGAGATATAAAGTCTTGATGTCTTTTCTTGATTTTATTAATGAAACGTAAACACAGCAATTAAAATATTTAACTATTAAATAAGACTATTATGATAAAATTCAGGTGAGCATATCAAGTATAGCTTCATTTTTGAGGTAAAAAAGGTGTTTCCAAAGAAAGAAGCAAAAACAAGTGATTGATTTTTTAAATAAAGGTGTAACTCGCAACACTTTTTGTACAGTATTTATTGCATTGTTTCTTGTTTATATTCTTTATTTTAGTGATTTAGACGTAAAGCAAAGGTTTCTGCTTTACTGTGCATATGTATGTATTTCAAACGTTTTTGTACACTAAAATATATTTTTTATTTGAATTTCTTTTTTGTGCTTGTACCCCATTTTCAGTCTTTTTCGGGTTATCCGCTATTTTTGTTATCCGCAGTGCTCTTGCCACTCAATTCCGCGGATAATAGGGGTCGTACTGTATATATATATATATATATATTCTTTCAAACGGTCACCAATAGAGGGCACTAAAATCACCGCATCTCTGATAAGAAAGCAAACGAGGGGCAGGGAATTATTCCAAAATAATTGTCTACTTGGTGGTTGACCTTCTTCTATTAAATCATCTATTTGGTACGTCGATCTAGCACAAGTTACTGAGCCAATTTTAGCAATGAATTTCTTTCAAGCAACATTGAATGGTTTGCGAAAACCCAACTTCTTTTATGCGCCAAATTGATGATTTATCGAATAAATAGTTTGCCGAATACTCACTGCTTTCAGAAACATTCTTTACTACCAACTTCTGGAAGATGCGTTCTTGATGGTTGTACTCTATCAGTAGTTTTATTGCAATTAAATGTTCCTTAAAAGAAAAAAAGAATCTCACATCTTGACAACATTTTTAATGTAAATCACTCTCCATATCACTATTAGTTAATTTGGCTAGTGAATGTTTAAAAATTAGATATACTTTATGTGGACACTCTCTATATATTTATATACACATACTATGTATATAGAAAAATTACACGCATGTATATATACCGGAGGTGCTAAAATGGACTGACTGATTTTAAAATCCAATAAGTTGTGAACAGTGACATCTGTTACAGAAATTTTTGCAGGAGAGTAATGTATAATGTCAGCAGTGTTTTAATGTGATTCTTTGTTTTAGTTTCAAATATGAGCGATAAAAGGCGTTGCAAGCAATAGGCGCTGAATGTAGGAAGAAAGAGTGGGACAGCATCAATTGTAGAAATAACGGAGGTGAAACGTATGGAGTGGCCTCCTTCGCCTATATATCTTTTTTTCAGGGCCCGATTTTGAACTCAGTGGGTATCTGTGGAATAGCTTTGGTGTCAGATTCGGATTCAAAAATAACATCACCACAATAAAACCACTTCAAACATTTGACCTCCTTAATTGGCAGGATGGCTGAGTGATTTCTGCTTCTGCCTCGATTTGACGTTCACGGCTCTAACGTCATCTATCCTTGGTAATTGAGACTAAAGTAAGGGAATCACAGTAAAAAACACCTGATTTCTTTAACAGCTGTCACCATTTGCAAGTCATTGAATTTTAAAATCATTCAGTTCATTTTGGTACATGCATATATATATCATTGTGAAAATATTGTTATTTTATAAATTATATCCCCTTTAAATTAGACTTCCGTTAGCTAAACTTTACAAGAACATTTACTGGGGTGCCGTTTTTAATACATTGTTGAAAAGTGTTTATGAATTCGTTTTAACTGGCCGTCTGTCTGTCTTTCCGAGTTTTAACTCGCGTAAATATACCCGAATTTCCATGTAATTCATTTAAGTTTATGAAGTTTACTATGTCATTTTCTGTACTGAAAACAAAGTCTGTAGAATGTAAATTTTGTTTACATGGACACTCAAAGAAATTAAGTTAAATTATGATTTATAGAAAAAAATATAATGCAAAGTATTCTAATGATTTTACTATGTTTCAAATATATTTAAATTTATATATATCACCGACATGCAGTACAAGAACTTTACTGGTATTTCGCGACTTTTTTGTTTTGCGAGCGACCTTCGAAATTAGCGAGTTTTTCCTATGAAATTTGCGATTTTTTTTCATGAGTGATTAGCGAATTTTGCGATATTTTACGTGACAGATTGTCAATATCTGCAATTTTTCTCCAATGACCAATCGACGAAACGTGATTTTTTTCCTGATATACATTGATGTAATTTGCGATTTTTTTCACGCAATAAATTGGCGAAAATTGCAATTTCTTTTACGTCCAAAATCGATGATATTTGAGATTTTATCCTGCGACCAATGAATTTCTATTTCATGATAATATTTGGGTTCGACACTGAAATTTTGTAATTTTTTCCATGTGCTAATCACGCAGTTCGCGAATTTTTGGGAAAATTCACGATTTTTTTTCACGAACGATTGACAAATTTCGCAATATTTTTGCGACCAATTGATAAAATTTGTAATTTTTTCTATCAATTGTGAAATTTCGTGATTTTTTTTCTGCGACAGATTGACAAAATCACGATTTTTCCCAAGTCGATCCACGAAATTGGCAATTTTTGTACCTCATTGACAAAATTCGCAATTTTACTGTGCCCGATTAACAAAATTCGTGATTGTTAACTGAATTTGTAATTTTTTCCGCAGCTCCTCGACAAAATTCGCGATTTTTTCCGCGTCCGATCAAGGACATTCGCGATTCTTAACTGACTCTGAAGAAATTTGTAATTTTAAGGCGACAAACTGATGAAATTTGACATTTTTCTCGCGATAAACTGACGAAGCTCACGATTTCTCCACAGCCGGTCAACAACATTTTCAATTTTTTCGTACCTCATCGACAAAATTTGCGATTTTTCTGTGCCCGATTAAAGAAATTTGAGACTTTTCCGCGCCGAGTCGATAAAATTCGCGATTTTTTCTGTCGCGATCAACAAAATTCGAAAAATTTTCCGCGCCCGATAAATGAAATTTGCGATTCTTAACTGACTCTGACAAAATTTGTAATTTTTCCTGCAGCAAATTGACAAAATTCCGCTTTTTTCTCACGATCAACTAACAATACTCGCAATTTTTCAGCAACCGATCAAGGATTACACAATCAACAAAATTCGCAATTTTTGACGTGTCCGATCAACGAAATTCACGATTTTTAACTGACTCTGACAGAATTTGCAATTTTTTCAGCGGCAAAGTGTCGAAATTCGCGATTTTTCCCCAGTTGATCAACGAAATTTGAGATTTTTCTTCGACTCATCGATAAATTTCGCGGTTGTACCCGAACTCGATCAACGAAATTTGCGATTCTTAATTAGCTCTGATGAAATTTGTAATTTCTTCCCGGAGCAAATTAACAAAATTCGCGATTTCCTCCTGCGACTTATGGAGAAAAAAATTGCAATCTTTCTAGTTTTAAATTGACGAAATTGTGTAAAACAAAAGGAGAAATTATATAAATTGTGATCGCGGGCCACAAGTTATCCCATGGCGGGTCACTTTTGGCCCGTGGGCCACATGTTGTGCATCCCTAATTTACAGCGACGCACAAATTAATTCAGTTATGTACACTGTAAAAAAAACGGACTAAAATACGGAAATACTACTGGCAATCTAGACGCCAGTACTATTTCCGTATTTTAACGGAACTTTTTCCCGGTAAACTACAGAATATTTTCCGTTTTTTTTTTTAATTTAACGGAAATTTTTCTGTAATTTACCGGGAAAATGTTCCGTTAAAATACGGAAATAGTACTGGCGTCTAGATTGCCAGTAGTATTTCCGTATTTTAGTCAGTTTTTTTACAGTGTACTATCTGTAAGTAATATGTGATAGAAGTGCGCTTTTAGTTGCGGTATGAGTTTTTAAATTAATCTAATTTGTTATATATTACTTTAGGTGCATAAATTATATAGATAATACAGGGCTGGTCAAACGAATTTGACTAAAATTCCGTTTATTGGCGAAAATTCCTTTAAGGAAGTTTTCAACTGTTTCATGCCATTCCTAAAAGAACAAATTTTAGTATACAACAGGGGCACACAAATTCAGCTGCAGTACTGTCTATAAGCAATAATTGTTGGAAGTGAGATTTAGTGGTGTTATGATTTTTATATTCATCTAATTTGTTATACTTTACTTTGCGTGCATAAATTCTATATATAATATACAGTGCAGCACAAAGAAATTTGACTACAGTTCCGTTTATTGTCGAAAATTCCTTTAAGAAAATTTTCAAATGTGTTAGGCCAATTTTAACGCAACTAAATTTTTGTATTACATGAAAACACATATTGATTCCTTTACAGTACTGTCTATAAGAGATAATTGCTGGATGTGCGATTCAGTTGTGGTAGGAGTTTTCAAATTCAACTAATTTGTCATATATTACTTTGAGAGTGGATAAATTCTATAGATATTCTAAATATAGAAATCTATGGACCACATACAGGACTTCAGAAGCGAATTTGAATAATTTTCCGACTATGAACGAAAATTGCTGCAACTGGCGTTTCAAATGTGTTATGAGTTTTGAAAATTCCTTTTTTGGATGAAACTTTTCATCATAATAAATGAGGATGTTTTGTACAATGAATATGTTGAAGCATTTTTATAATCTATATTGATACATGACATTACTTTTTTTATTATTACTTATCATTTACATGCAGAGCAAGGAAATTATTGTTATTATGATAAAACCCGATTATGAGTGTTTTGGTATAATTTTACATTTTGAGGCTTTCTGTATCGGTTTTCTCTATTTCTAAACCTATGCCATATGCACGTGTGTATGCATGCGTGTACATTAGAACTTTCTCACGTTTTCATGTCAAGAGATCCCATTTTTGGTGTGTTTTTTATTATGTCTGTGTATATATGTGTGAGTAAACATGATAACACTCAAACTGTGCTTTTTCGAATGAACTAGCATTTGGTGAATACATTATTTGCCACAGTCGCAATAAATGCATTCAGTTTCGTTTGATACACTTTTTCGTCCATTTCTTGCCTTAACCTCAATATATCTCTAGGAATTTAATGTTCTCACTTCCATGAATTCGTGAATGGAAAACAAATTGATGAAGACCGGTTCAAATTTCGGTAAAGCAAGGAGTCGACGATAAAGAGTATAATATGTAAACGTCTACAGGGTGATTAAAAAAAGGTTGACAAAATGACATGGGAAATTAGGCATACAACAAGCATAAAAAATCACACAGGAACATATTGTAGAAAACTACTTATTGATTCACAAATACAGGTGATTTCATCTTAATTGAACTCGGATCGACATTCATAATTTCGAGAAAAATAAAAACATTGCAATGAAAATGAAACGATATGGACATTGTTTTGTGTGAAATGGGATAACATAACGAAAAGTTCTGGAAAAACACGTTGCTCAAGCAACCTCTTATACCGAATGAATGGATCATCACAGTCCAAAATATGGGGCGGCCAGTGCATACTGATGGCGCATATATTGTAAATTTCTACCACTTTTGTTTGGTGTTATCACATTTACAACAAAGTTGAGAATCTCTGTTAAATGTTTTGTTATAGTATACTTCAGTTTTTTGAAAGTTATGACCGTCAACCCATATTGAGTTAGGATGAAACACTCTGTATTTGTGACTAAATATATGATTTGTGACCCTTATTCCTGTGTGATTTTTTAGCCTTGTTGTATGCCTGATTTGGCATGTCATTTTGTCAACTTTTTTTTTTTTTTTTTAAATCATCTCTTTATAATTATCGCCTTGACGTGCTTCGTGTTACACATACAGTGTGTTGCCTAATTTCACGACAAATTCACAGGGGTATCAAGAGGAACAAAAATTGCAATGGAACATGGTGTCGCAAACAACTATTTAATCAAAAATATAGGGAGTTCTGCCCTAGCTCAACTTGAGATGCCTATAATAGCTTTCAGAAAACTGAAGTATATTTACGATGAAATTTTTAATAGACATGCTCATTTTCGTTGAAATTGTGATGTCGTCAAAAAAAAGTGATAGACGTTTCCATTGTAAGCGCCAGCAGTATGCACTTGCGCTTCCCATTTTGGACTGCGGCTATAGTTCATATGGTATCATTGATTAATTGAGCACCCAGTTTTTTTTCAGAACTTTTCAAGATGTTGATACATTTCATACAAAACGAGGTACATATCGTTGCATTTTCATTGCAGTATTTTCATTTTTATTAGAATCATTAGTGTCAACCCTAGTTCAATTAGGGTGAGACATAGATTAACATACGATATCGAACACTCCCATAGAGCGTAATGGTAATGCGATATCGATCGTAGTGCCATTAGTGACAATTAGGAAGAAACTCCCCATCCTTTTAATATTTTTATTATTATCTACCTTATTGTGATCCCTCTTTTTCTTAATGTTGCATGTTTATGTTTTCAATAGAATCTTACACCGATACATGAACTAGAATATATATTGTATTTCATATATGTAATATCTATTCTATGTTCATGCACGGATATATGCTTTTTCTTATATATTAGGAGTGAACGATTTAAGTGCAGCGAAAAACAAGGTAAAAATTTCTTCTTGAATGCTATATATCAAAAGCAATGGTGTAATATAAAAAGATACGAAATATTGCACTCTACAAGTCCGAGAAAATTTCATAATTATTCCCATTTGGTAGGAAAATTTTTATAGCCGATGTTTTATTAATTAATGAAGTTTAACGTCTTAAACAATCGTTACAATAAACATTTAAAATTTGCGCATTTTCACTTTCTTACAGATAAAATAAAAATGGTTTTTTTAATGTAAATAACGTACAATCAATTCAATAATATTTATAATATTAACTTATAAGAAATAATAATAAAATTACAGATGGGGAAAAATTCCTTCCGACAAATTTTTAGAATTATATAAATCTAAATGTTAAAAATTAACAGAGGGACTGACATTACACTCAATAAAATTTTATTCTATATGAATAAATTGACACAATACCTTAATTTGATTTTTTACAATTTAATCTCATAAACTCCCATATTTACTTTCGTAACTGAATTTTCTAGGGTTTTTCTTTTATATTACTACTCTAATTATCATTTTGTGAGTTAAAGGTGAACAATACAGGTAAGATAACAAAAAAGCAGCTGAATAAATAACGCATAGATATATCGTCCGCTTTTGCTTCGTTTTAGGAAAGAATAGATATTCAAAACGTATCGCGTAAACATATTTCTTCAACATAGACAAATTTCGGAGGTTTGTTAATTCTCCTCTCTTGTCGGTAGTGACGCTAGTACTGTTGCCATTACAGATTTTGCATCTTGTATGTTAATCTATGGGGTGGGGCACCTTGTATTTGTGACTAAATAAGTGCTTTGCGACTCAATGCTGTCTGGATATGTTTCTTCTTCCTGATGCCTGCTATCACACCTCTAAATTTGTCTGACGAATTCGGTAAGACCCTGTATAGTTGTTTGTTATTTGATGCAAAAAAAAAAAGAACTTCAATATCTGCACCTAATATTGTATTACTTTCCACAGATGTATCTATGTATCTGTGTTTGTAAAAAAAGCTTGAAATTATAGAGTCTATGTGGACACTCTGTATCAGAAAACCTACTGTTAATTTAAAATTCAATTATCTCTCAATTTACCAATAAATATATTGATTTTATTAACTCATGATATGAGATCTGAAATGTGCTCTAGGTTGCTTTATTGTTCGGTGTTAATTTTTTAATAATTGCTTGTTCTAATATGAGTTCAATATGCAGGGTGTTGCCAAATTTGACCGACAAATTCAGAGGGCTGATAGTAGGTGTCAAGATGATGAAGAATTAACATAGAACATGGGGTCACAAACCACTCATTTAATCAAACATACAAGGTGTTCTACCCTAACTGAACTTAGGTTGTCGGTAATAACTTTCAGGAAACTGATGTACATTATAATGAAACTTTTAATAGACATGCTCACCTTTGTTGTAAATGTGTTGACATCAAAAAAGTTGTAGCATTTTCCCTTATACGGGTCAACAGTATGCATTTTCTCGTCACCTGATCAATGTTTTAAATTACAAGATCAAACTCGAGTAGGCGATGGCTGCCAATGTAGACGGCTCGTATGCGTTCTGTAAAAGAGTGAGCAACTCCCTCCCCCCCCCCCCCCTTGTCCTTTTTTTTCTTCCATTTTCGAGAACGTACGAACAAATCCAAACAGCATAATTAATAGCAATCTAGAAGCGGCCAGCATAGTAACAAAAGTGATAAAATAAATAGCGATACAGTTACAAAAGCCAAGGTAAAATCAGGTAGATCTCCGCATCAGGCGATCAAGCGGCTTCCACTCCGCAGTCAGGTACAAAACTCGTTAAGCTTGCCATATTGCCCGCAGGTAGGGACCTGGTCTGAAGTATTATAATAATAATATTGAATAATATTTCAAGTACTATTCGAGCTGCAAGATTTTATCACAGTTCAGGAAATCGAATGGGAGAACAATTTTCAAGAGTTCACTATTCGATTTATATCACATTATATCAAGAGCACAATGAATTTGTTTTTTCAAAACTCAAAAATAACTTCAATACTTACAAATTTTCTGTTTATATACGATACTTATTTATTTACATTTAATTTGTACATATTTACAGCTTTTAGAAAAATCATCTTAAATTTCTGGAAATTAACACCCAGCCAGACTTTATACGCGATTTCAAGACCAATTAAAAAAAGTACAATACTTTTCTTCGATTAGAAACCATGATAAAAAGTAGCATGTTTTCATGCTCGATATCAATTTCATTTTTAAAATTTAAACAACATTTCTTCTATTTTAGAAGACAAAGACAAAAAATGCAGTCTTGCACGTTGCATTAAAATTTTCATCCTTACTAAAAATACAAAGAACAATAAAAAATGTTTTTTAAAGCAATTCTCTAGTATCACGTGGCCATTGGCGCCTTTGTCTGGCTGAAAGAGGCCCGCACAAAGGAGATGCGAATATATTCCACAGATAATAACAGTACGCACTTGACGTGTCAAATTTTGGACAGCGATGACAGTTCATACGACTTCATTGATTGCCTGAGCACCTTGTTTTTCTAGAACTTTTCTTCATGTTATCACACTTCATAAACGAGGTACATATCGCTACATTTTAATTGCAATATTGTTATTTTTCGTAAATTTACGATTGTCAACCAGAGTTCAGTTAGGGTGAAAGAACCTGTAATTGTGACTAAATAAGTGCTTTGTGACCCCATGTTCTGTGCAATTTTTCTTCCCTTGATGACTACTATCCCCCTCTGAATTTGTCTGCCGAATTCGTAAATACCTTGTATATGCACATTTGTATTAGTAATAAAAGCTTGAAATTATAAAGGGGCTTTCTGGCCTTTAATTAACCTCCTGTTAAACCTACTGTTAATTTTTAATCAATTTATCTCTTAATTTACCAAAAAAATATTGATTTAATTAGCTCATGATATATAATCTGAAATGTGCAAGTTTCTTTTATTTTTCTTGCAAAAGTTTTAATAATTTGTTGTCCTAATATGCGTTTACCACTAGAACGCCGAACAGCCGTCAATTCGACATTTACCAATGGACTAACTGTCTATTCGAAACAGAAATTCCTTCATAAAATAACTTAAATATAAATGACACTGAAATAAGTTAAAAAATAACGTTAAATAATTTTAAATAAATTTTCTGGTTTAATGTGTTGTTTTTTTTTTAAACTTACGTAAAATTTTCCAGCGTTCTAGTGTTAATAGTATATGAGTCGTTCGGTGCACAAATCTATTAACTCAATCAAATGAAAATGTTCAGTATAAACAGTTAAAGTTATTATAACTATAAAAACATTAGATTAATATTAACACAATTATTCTAATTGGTAAACAAATAATATTAGATGTAAGGCGGCTTCAGCCAGGAGGTCCCGGGTTCGAATCCTGGTCCAGACATTTTTCGCCCAGTTGGATATTTACATCTAATATAAAAACATTGTATCTATATAATATTTTTGGGGGGGATAATTTGATTGAGCTCATTAATTTTCTTTTAGTCAAGGGTAACTGTTATCGCTGTATAAGTATATAGAAGATTTTCAATGTTCCTTTGTTAAAAAAAAAAAAAAAAAAAAAAAAAAAAAAAAAAAAAAAAAACACCAATGAAAATGAAGTTAGTTGGATTGTCATCTGAATCCCTCATATATCGATAATAAGCATTTAATAAATTTAAACAATTTCCATTTTAAACGCACATATATTTACTTATGCTGACTTTTTTAGAATTTGAACTTTTTATTTTCCAGAAAAAGGCCTTTCAGTCAGTTTGAATTATTAAGTGAAATAAAGGAATTTCTCCAAAAAGCTAATGGAGAAAATACATTCTCCAAGATAGAAAAGTGCATTTTCCTCTATTTTCAGACCTGTCTTTCTAAATTAAATTTTACAGTTACTGTCAATAAATGACATTTTCTTTTTCGTTGTGTATTATCATCCGTCAAACAGGAAGTTTTAAAGATCTCATTTTGTCATTTGTTTCTATTTGTTATTGTTACTTTTTTAAAGCTTGTAACAGGTTTTCTTTTCGTTTAACTGTTAGCTTCCTTTTATGTCTGTGCAAGTTTGATTATGTTGTGCATTGTAAAATTATACTTTACAAAAAATAGTTAATAACTTTTAGATTACAAAATTAATAACTTTTTGTCAGGCTTAAAATATTAGTACCGAATTGAAGATTATAATTAAGATTACGCAATAATTTTCGAAAACTGGCGGAATGTTTAAATTAAAAAAAAATAATTTTAAGATTACAATTATAGCTGCCTTTGCATGCATTATCTTCACAGGTTAAAAGCAGATTTATATTAAGATAAACTGCTGCATTAGCTACTTGGTTTTTTTTTACGAACTTATGAAAACTTTAAAATGTATATATTGTTTTATTTTAATCTGCATTCATTTGTGAAAAATACGGTATTATTAGAAGTAAAATGAAACAAAATTAAATAAAATATGAATATTAATTTTATAAAAGTTTAAAGCATGTTTAATAGAAGCTTTAACTATTTAAGGTGAAATAAAAAAAATATATTGTAAGTAATTTTCAGATATAGATTCGTTCATACAAACAAAAATTTACTCTGCTGGAACAGAGTTTTTAGTTATTAATATTCTTAGATTATTTCTTTCACACATAACTTTACATATTGCTTCTAAAACTATATCAGCAGTCGCAGCGTCATATATTTTTTAAATATTCGCATCCATCATTTCCAAAATATAATCTTTGCAGTAGCTTCTTATTATACAGTTTAACTCCTTGCGGAGATGTGATATATATTATTCCAGATAATTTTACTCAATATTAGCAGCGGAATCTTTTAATAAAATTTTACTTTTATAACTTTTGTAGAAACAAATTGTAAAATTCCTTTCCCTTATTTCGAAATAAAAGATTTCGAAAATTCCTGTGTGAATTCAACATACAGAAAGGCAATTATTTGCCACTCAAAGGGTTAAAGAAATCTACTAGGCAATTTATAGTTTGGAAATTTTGGTAGTAAATGCATAAAAATATGTAGGACTACGCTGATATATACTTTAACTAGTTGGTTGTACCAATCCCAAAACTTTTTTCCATCTCATGTAACTTTATATTTCAAAATGTTGTTACAAATACCAATAATTCAATTTTATTAGTTTTATTAGTATTTTTATTAGAATTATGCATAACTCCATATACTTTTCGATTGTACAATAGTGAAAATTGTACAAAAATTGCTATTACTGCGTTCCCTTCTGGTGTAATTTTCAATATTCAAGGAGAACCTTCTTGCCATGGTTAAAAGCATACACAAAAAATTTTATTCAATTCTATGCATAACTTCATACACTTTTCGATGGTACAATATTCAAAATGCACAAAAATCAAACAAAAATCGTTATTACAGCGCCTCCTACCAGCGGAACTTTTTCAAATTCAGATAGGAAATTTTTGCCATGGCTAAAGATGTAAACAAAAAATTTGGTTCAATTCTATGCATAACTTCATACACTTTTCGTTGGTACAATATTCAAAATGCACAAAAATCGCACAAGACTCGCTATTACAGCGCTACCTACCGGCAGAAGTTTTCCAAATTCCAGGAGAACATTTTTGCTATGACCAAAAGCTTACACAAAAAATTTTGTTCAATTCTATGCATAACTTCACACACTTTTCGATGGTACAATATTCAAAATGCACAAAAATCAAAGAACAATCACTATTATAGCGCCCCCTATAGACGGAATTCTTCAAAATTCAGAGAGGACCTTCTTGCCATGGCAAAAAATATATACAAAAAATTTAGTTCAATTCTATGTGTAACTTCATACATTTTTCGATGGTACAATATTCAAAATGCCACTAAAATCGCACAAAAATCGCTGTTACAGTGCCCCCTACCGGCGGATGTTTTCCAAATTAATGGAGGATTTGCTTGCCATAGCTACAAACTTAAAAAAAAAATTTTGTTTAATTCTATGTTAAACGTCATACAATTTTCGATGGTACAATGGCGGCATACAGACACAAGGGCATGCGGACACACGGACATTTTCTATAAACATGTTTTTTGGAATCTTTGACCCCCGAAACGTGTAAATCCGTCGAAAACCGGAAGTCGAAAAAAATTCGATTACAATACTTTCTTCTATTGAAGATAGAAGAAAGTAAAAATACAGTGCATACCATGTACATGTACCTATTGCATTTAGTCAGTAGGCATACTGAATGCAACATTGTTTGTAGAAAAATAATGCCACAAAATTCAAACACCTGTTATATGTTTTCTGCCATGCTGCACTTAGATTGTCATAGCAGAGGTTAACACGTTGAGTGTCACCATACAGATTTGCCAGTTTGGCCTGCATTTTTATCCAGAAATTTAGTGTTCATGCCCGAAATAAAAAATAGTATTTTACGCTTTATTTAATAAAAGACTTTTAGCAATAACATAAAGTAAAATATCTTCTTTCGAAATTTCCGGTATCAATTTAAAATTTCGGATCACTTTCGCGGCCGATCTCGCGCCAGCGCGTGTTGTCATCACGCGCTGCTATCACATGGAATCGGCAGCGAAAGTATTAAAACAATCCCAAATATTCTCTAAACGATTTCTGCAAGATAATAGCGATTAGAACCACACTCTGACATGAATATATCATTTTGCATCTTTACCTTTCAAGTTCGGTGGTCATTTAACGATGTTTACATTTTGAAAAATAGTAATTTCGTATAGTATTTTTCGTCTCATTTAAATAAATAACTCAACTAAAACTTTCTGGTACATAGTCGGATGTGCCAATAAAAAGGCTTTCTTCTATATCATGCTTCGTAATTGTTTATAAGCAGAATGTTTTTAACCCATCCGCTGCCAACCACGAGTATATTCGTCGCTTTAATTTATTAATTACTTTGTCACCACTGTTTTAGAATTAAGAAAATTGTCTTATTTATTGGCAGAAATTTCGCTGTATTAGTAAAACGAAATTTATCTTTCTGAATTTGTGGTGGCAAACGACTTTCAACAAGAAATTTTAAAATTCATACTTTATAGTTTTGAAAATTTTAAAAATCTTGGATTAGAGGATAAATCAATGGAAAAATTTCATTCAAATTGGTAATAAAAAGATAAAAATGGAGAATTATTTATTACTTTATAGAACATTTTAAATTAATATTGCTGTAAATGTAATAATACTCTTAAAAATCTAATGTCAGCTGGCTATAACTTAAAATACATATTTGAAACTTGTAAAACATAAAAATGTTCTCCAGTGATAAAATTAAATAACTACAGGAACAAGCAACATGCATGTATATGTAATACAAAAAAATATGATAAAATCTTTCATTGATTAAGTTTAAATTCTTTAAATACCACGCATTCTAAAAACCAATTAACAGACAATTTTCCGATGCATTAAAATCGTTTGATTTTGGCGAGGAAAAGACCTGCTCGTCAAATCGCGTGTCGTTTTCGTATGCTCGCGCCAAATATTCGAGTTTTTTTTTCTTTTTTTGTACTGACTTTCTACTGGAATTCCGCTGCTAAATTTAAACGATCCTTTATTACATCCATGAGTAGTTTTGGTAGCATTTTTTTTTTTACATAGTTGTGTATGCCCTGTAAGGAGACCTTCCTTGTGAGACCAGCTAGACCAAAAACATAGACATATATGAGGCCGAAGAGTTTCAAAACTCGTCTTATCCAAAAAAAAAAAAAATCTAATTTCGGGGAATCGCGAAAAACCTGTCATTGCTTTCATTGGTTATCACTGTAAAACAAATTTTACAATAGAAGAAATATATGATAAAGCGAGTTGTTTTGAATATTGTTGTGTTTTTACGGTGGAGGTTTACGAGTACAATAGATTGATCAAGAAAACATCAGGAAAAATAGCTGACTCAAAAACATAGAAATATATGTGGACGAAGAGTTTCAAAACTCGTCTTATCCAAAAAAATCAAGTTTTGGAGAATCGCGAAAAACCTCTAACTTTCGTTAACTATCATTGGTTCTCACTGTAAACCAAGATTTTACAGTAGAAGAAATACATGATAAAGCTAGTTGTTTTAGATATTGTTGTGTTTTTCGAGCGGAGGTTTACGAATACAATAGGTTGACTAAGAAAACATGATTTTTAAATTTTGGATATTGTTGTGTTTTCAAACTCACATACTCATATGAAATTTTGTCCAATTCTATGCAAAATTTCGTACACGGACATACACATACACTCACGAACACACGGACAGAGATAAATTTTATAAAAATGTTTTCAGTATTTCTAATATTTAAAACGTTTAAATCTGTCGAGAACCGGACGTCTAATTTTTTTTTCATTACAATAATCTCTTCTATTGCCGATAGAAGAAATTAAATACTATAAGCACACTACATTGAACATATACGTGACGACCGTCTTGAAGGCGTTAAAACAAAACCGCATAAAAACAACAGCACAAGAGACGCCATCTTTTTCATGCATGAATCGCTCGTCGTAACAGTAAAATAAATTGAAAAAATATTTTTTTTTTATTTTATTTTACATAGATCATTTTGTTTTTTGTATTTTTTGCATGAATTTAATTAATGATAATATAAAGTGCAGACAAGTTCAAGTCTTGATACATTTGAAAAGTAAATTTTTAAAGAACCATAATTTTGAAGAAAATGTAATTTTAAAACATGTTTAAAAAAACTGGAATAATTTAAATATATTTTTAAAAATTAAGATATATTAGATATAAGAAGAACATACTAAATTCTAATTACGTATCCATTAAGTACAGCTAAATGAATAAGTTGAAAGGATATTTAGGGATTTTCTAAAAATAATATTTTTTATATTCGAACGAAATAATTTTTCCTAAGATAAAAACGTTTTAATACTACCTACATGCATGGCTTTTTCATTTCCATTAGCATTTCCTTTTATATATATATTCACATTAAAATTGAAAATCATTTAAATTGACATTTAAGTGGAAATTTGCCTCCATGGATTTATTTCTATTTTTCCTTTAAATACAAAAGATTTATTACCAGTCCATTGGAGCCAGCATACTTATTTTACGGCATTTTTTTGTTTGAAAATTTAGTTTAAAAATTACTTTTAAAGTATCTTCTTAATTTTTCTTACAAAATCTTTCTTAATTTTTCTTACAGAAATAGTGTTTTGCAAGAAAATAAAAAATATTGTTCCATTCATTACATTGTATGTTATTTATTTATTCATTTATTGATTTACTTACTTCTGCATGAAAATATATAGTTTGGTAATATTTTCGTTCGGGAAGTTTTAAATGTGGGAACTATTTAAGAAAACTGTTAGTTCAAAATATGAATCAATTCCTCAATCACGCAATGAAGTTCAGAATGAAAAAAAAAAAAAAAAAAAAAAAAAAAAAACCTCGGAAACCTAATTAAATTTTAAAAACTCATTACGCTTTACAGACCACAGTCTATTAAAGTATGTTCCTGCAAAAAGTAGTTAAATTTCCATAAAAAAATATATGTACGATGAAACTCATCCAGCTGAGCTAACTTGACGGATTTCAGCGTTGAAAAGCGCCTAAAATAAAACTTTGTTTTAACAGATTTTCTTCTTCAGCAAGTGCATTGTAGGGGAGACCGGGGCTAGTTGGCTATAGGGGTAAGTAGGAGCAGTCCTCATAAATCGCCTGTTTTTGGATAGATTGCGCAACCAGTCACAGAGTGCCTTTCTTCTTGCTTTTTATAATCCTCAGTGTAGTTTTGCGGCGTTACCTACTTGCAGTGGACATTTATTACGATTGCTCTCTTTTTTGCTCTCAAAAGTAATTTTTTGTTGCTTCATTCTTTTTCTAATTTCTGATACTTATCTTAATAATTGAGATTTAACTTGTGCAGTTTTCCTTATTGTATGATTAACTGTACCTACCCCATATGAGATTTACTTGGATTATTTATGTTTAGAAGGTTGCGTCTCCGTTTTGTGAAGAAATTTATTATGGGGCTATTAGGCGCGTTGAACACGGGGTAAGTTGGCTCGGCGTCTGGTGTGTGCTGGTACAACAAACACAGTGAAAAGTTGTTGTAATGCAAGATTTTGGGCACATGGAGCTTGCCCAAACGGAGACACTTGATTTTTTATTTGTGACAACTCTAACTCTGATGATGATATCGAGTAAGATAGAAGTTACTCAGTGTTAATGTTTTATTCATTATTTTTATGTCTGTATAATTTAGAGTTTACATTGTACGGCGATAACGCTTTTGTTTAAACTTACTAATAATAAAGAAATTGATTTCTCTTAACTGCGTGTCTTATTTGAGTTTCATTTAAATTTTTATAAATCGTGTGCCAACTTACCGCATCGGTAGAAGCAACTTGTCCCGTGACGAGGTAGGCTTGCGCACAATTTTCCTTTTACTTTAGGCTTCGCTAAACATAAACTACAAGATCTAGAAACTCAAAACTCCGGGTATTTATAGCCAAATGTCTGTTCTTTAAAAATGCAGTTAAAGTTTGTTAAAAAAACTTAAATAAAAAATTTATAAAAATCAAAAACTAAAAACTGCGCCTACTAGCCCCGGTCTCCCCTATATATCTATGTAAACTATCAGTTATCATGTTTTTCTTTTCAATAGTTTTCCCAGTATATAATGAAAAATATATGGTCGATTCAAAATACAGAGAATCTGAAGCAGTGTGCGTAGCTTTTTTTTTTTTTTTTTTTTTAATAGATATAAACCGGTTTCTGCAGACGAAGGAAAGAAACGCATAATAATTCTAATATAGTAATAATTTACTTTTAATACTACAGGTAACGTTGTATTCAATACATTTTACAGTGAAGATCATTCTGCAATGAAAATAGTGAATGTTGTTCTTTGAAATTTTCCAATTTTCCAAATGTTGTCATTGTAACATTAACTTTGAATTATTGGCGCTGTAGTGGTATCCGTAGGTATAATTTTGCATTTTCATTTGTTACCCGTATTCTATGTTCCTTCTCGGCTGCGCAGCCTAAAACGGAGCCATATATTCGCTAATCGGTGGTAATTTGAAGTGGGGTTTTTTTGTGGAATCTTTTTTCTTTTGACGTTATAGGTCCCGTTACCAAGTTCAGTGCCATTTCGGTTATTACAGTTTAAAAAAAAAAAAAAAAAAAAAAAAAAAAAACACCACGTGTATTGAATGAAGGGATATGGAATGTATTATACCATCAAACCGCGATTAAAATACATTCATTTATCCTGGGATTTACAAGCATTTTAACGAAAATACAGAAAAATCAGCTGACTCTCATAGGGTTAAAGGGTAATAAGGTGAATTGCGATTTGTACGACTAAAATGATAAATAGATTTTTTTTTTAAATTGAAGTAAATTGTACTAGGCTCCATGGTTATTCTAAGGATCATAAGCACTTTTATTTTACTCATAAACATAAATATATATTCAAATTAACTTCGAACATAAAAATTAAACATAAACAGTATATCAATGTACACTTCTTACTTAAAATAAATGCCATTTAAAAAAATTAAACCAATCTTAAATTCAGCATTTTACTATTTAAACTCCTATTGTTCTTTTAAATATGCCTTCATTCATTTTATCACAAGATGTTAATTAGAGAGTAAATTTAATTAGAAATATTGATTTTACATAAAAGTCCTTATCAGATAAAATATTGAATCATAATTTAACATTAATTGTTTAGACGTTGGAAATTTAATGAAAAAACTCTAGTTCGAAAAGATAGTGCTGATAAGGAATAAAATTCTTAAGGAATTATTTTTGTTTTAACAGTTACGGAAATTAAGTTTATCTGTTCTTTGATTGGTTATTTTGTTCTTCAATATGTTAAAAATAAATAAATTAAAACTGCGAATACGTGGGAAATAAATAATAGTTGTATAATAATATGCATGATTTTGTAGAAGCAAAAGCGGCAACATTTACAGTTATTTTAAGGGGTCAGGTAACCTTTGAAGCTTCCAAAAATCGATTTTTTTAAATAGCTTATAATTAAATATGATTCTTTGGGAACATTTAAAATCAAACCCCATACAAAAATTCTCATTAGAAGAGAAGTTATGTCTAAAACACTTCGAGCTTTTGCTATATGATCAACGGGTTTTTCAATCTTTAAAGCCAATTTTCTCAAAACAGCGATTTTGATCATTGCGCGCACGATTTCTGAAAAACAGTTGCCTAGAATTTCACGAAATTTTTGGTGGATGTATTAAACGTACAGAAGCACAAAATGACCTATTATTATGTTTCTCAAGTAAGAAATTTAAAATTCACGGCTACTTTTGTATAAAAAAAATCTCGATATTTCGAGTTTCTCTAAAAAAAAATTTTTTTCTCGAGATCTACAGGTTTTATTTTTTTCATTGTAGGTCATTTTGAAAACACTTTATATCTGTACTCATTAAAAAAATCTTGCCTTGTTTCTGCCATTGAAATGGGAAAAATCATGCGCGCAATGCATGCAAGAATAATTCTTTCATAAAAATTGTATTATCTTTAAAAATAAATAAAAAAAAACTATATATGTGTATACCTTTTCTAACAACTTTGATTGATAAAATAAATCTTTCTTAACATGTGTTTTTAATTTTCTAATTAAAAGTTAATTAGTTAAAGAATGACTGCAATTTTTACTGAGGTCACTTTTCCATGTACTTTATTGGTTCAAAGGTTACCTGACCCCTTAATACTTTTAAAAAGTCCATTTTTAGTAAATGTACTAGGAATGAATATAAACGGCGGGAATAATAAACAATATAAAAACAACGTAAAAGATTTTTCTAAAAGATTGGTTGTAAAAAAAAAAAAAATCATTTTTGAAAGATGTGTAAACAATTATTATTTTAACGTCTATAGCAGCGTCTTTTTAAAAAAGAATTGCTCTTTTTTATCGGACATTAATTAGCAGGAAAATTTAACTTGATTTATAAAGGAAAAACATATGAGATAAAGACGATAAATCCTAATTAAGTGTTACTTACCTTTCAACGTTGCAGTTTTATTTTTAAAAAGTGTATTTCAATGAGGTGATTTTCATAGTTAAGAAATATCATCATAGAATTATTTTTATTTTAAAACTTAGGAAATGATAATTTTATCAGCTTTTGAATTGTTAATTTATTCTTCATTATACAAAAAATAAATGAAACTTTTAACACTAGAATTGCCTGAAATTTGAGGCAAGTTTTATAAAAATATTTCACACCAGAATTTTAATTTAAAACAATTTCATTTTATTATTTAAGGTTTTTCTTCTTTGTTTCTTTTAAACTTATTTCATAATAAAATTTCTGGTTTGAACCAAAATATATTCATATGCTAGCCGTCAGAATGACGGTTCACGGTAGTACTAGTGTTATAAGGTTAGTCCGAATATATGAAGAATTATTGTTAGAGTTAATGCCTGCCTCTAGAAAAGCAAACTATTCATGAATTACAATGAATGAATTTTTACATGTATTTATACATGAATTTTTTCTTCAATTAAAAATTGAACAAAAAAGAGATAAGAAAATAGACTTCAGTTAAATGTATTGTACACCAATAAAAAGCAATACTACATTAACAAAACACGTAAAATGACATTATACAAAGTGGGCGGAAAATGTATAAACTATGGTATTTTTTTTAACAGTAAAAAAAATCGTCTTTCAAAGTATCACCGATAGAGAGCGCTAAAGTAACTGCATCTGTGATAAGAATTCAGCAGAGAGGGGCATATGCTTATAAAATAATTGTCTTTTTGTCGGATCCCTTCTTCGATTAAATCATTTGTTTGATATGTAGTTCTAGAACAAGTCGCTACGCGAATTTTAAAAATGCATTTCTTAGAAGCGACATCGAATGCTTTACGAAAACGCCAACTTCTTATGTGCATTAAATTGCTGATTTATCGAATAAACAATTTGTCGAAAAGTCAGTTATTTATTAAATTGCTGATTTATCGAATAAACAATTTGTCAAAAAGTCAGTTATTTCAGAATCATTCTATTCTACTTACTTCCGGAAGATGCATTATTAATGGTTGTTCCATATCGGTGGCCTTACGTTTCACTGAAAAGAAAAAAAATCTCACTTCCTGATAACATTACAGCAATCCATATCACTATTTACTTCTTTGTCTAAAGAATATTTAAAATTTAGATGCACTCTCTGTGCACTCTCTCTATATATTTATGTACACACATGTATACAGAGAATTTACACATATATTATACATGGTGAACCAAAAGTCTTGCCCTGATTATGAATATTTCTTGTGCTCAAACTATTATTAGACATATGTTTGTTTGGATACATGTTAAGTACTGGTATAATTTTTTTTTATAAGACCACGTACCCCAGTAAATTCCAACATGTGCCCCTTTGCTAGCTCGGAGAATGTCTAAGCGGTATTGTTGTTTCGCCAAGTGTTCGTAACATGTCTTTTGTTACAGTACACACAGTAGCTATGGCAACAGATATTTGAAGTTCACGAGTTTATTGAGGAGGATTCCGCTAAAACGATTGCCGAACGCGTTCTACAATTGCTTCATTCACACTAGGCTTGCCTCTTCTGGGCAGATCAGCAACGCTGCCTCTTTCTTTAAACTTGTCGTATCATCGCTTTATTGCTTTTGCATCAGGAGAGTTGCATCCATAACAACGTTGAAATGTTCGCAGAACATTAATGGGCGATTTCGTTCCGTGAAACCAAAGCACACATTTAGATTTCTCTTGAATGTACGCCATTTCGACCGTAAATATCTTACTTACAACGTCCTCCTTCCCTGAGTCGCTCCATTGGAGCAATCGCGCCATTTATTGCACAAAAATAACTTCTTAAACTGACCTATCCAATGATACAACAAGTTACATTATTATACAAACGGTTATTTTTAATGAATTATTATAATCAGAGCAAGACTTTTGGTTCACCCTGTATATGAGGTGTTCACAACCATAGTAGTCCAAGTCTGTTTTCGCATACTTTCTCATATCTGCCATCTGTTTACAGACAAGGTTTACTGTGGGAGTGGAGAAAACAGATTTTATGCACCTCCTAAATCCCCATTTTTTCACAAATGGACATTGTCTACTATGGTTGTGAACACCGATATATACCAGGTATCTTAAACTAGACAGACAGATTTTAAAATTCAATAACTTGTAAGCGGTGCCATCTGTTACAGAAATTCTTGCAGGAGAGTAATGCACGATATCAGTTGTTTTTTACAGTGATTCTCGTTCTTAGTTTCAAATATGAATGATAGATGCGTTACAAGCAGTAGCCGTTTAATCGAGGAAGAAATAGAGAGGCAACAGCGGTGATGGAAATAACGGAGGTCAAACGTATGAAGTGGGTCTCCTTTGCCTATATAATCTTGTTTTTAGTGTCCGATTTTGAATTCAGTGGTGTCATTCGGATATCGTTGACATCAGATTCGGAGTCAAAAATAACATCAAACACAACCATACAGACTAAGTTGAGAATCGATTGCATAAGAATAAAACATTCTCGGCGAATATATAACCCACTCCATACGTTTGATCTCCTTCGTTTACGCCATGGCTGAATGATTTCAGATTCTGATTTCATTGGACGTCTACTGCTCCAGTTTAAAAAATTCCGGTTAGAAACCTGGTTAACCTGGTTTAAATTAACTAAAATTTTATGGAAGTTTAACTGGAAGTTGGAAAGTATGTTCAATGTATCCATTTAAGACGGGAAAATTCTTGGTAGGAATGAAAATTTTGTTGGTTTCCCGTAATTAATAGTATAATATTTGATTTAAAAAATATTTAAAAAAAATGTCCGATGTCAGGTTATGCAATCTAACTATGTGGTGCGGGCTCGACATTAAATGGCACAAAAAGAGAATTTTGTTTATAAACTTTAGGGTCACACGCACAATTGTGCAGGTCGGGTTTTTAAGGGGTATACACATGTTGTATACATTGTATTATATTCCATAGATTTATGTGTACATTTCGTACAATTAAACTCACTGTTATCTTTAAACACATTTAGCTTTTAATTTAACGAGAATATATTGATTTTATTAACTCATGATATATAATCAGAAATGTGCTAGTTTACTTTATTTTTCTTTCTTATTTTTTTAATAATTTGTTGTTTGAATATGCGTTCAAAATATATCGATATATGCGTTTAAAAAATTGATAAAATTTTTATTTTAAACGTACATATATTTTCTTATGCTGACTTTTACAGAATTTGACCCTTTTATTTTCCAAGAAAAGCTTTTTAGACAGTTTGAATTATTCAGCGAAAGAAAAGAATTTCTCCAAAAAACTAATGGAGTAAATACATTCTCCAAGCTAGATAAGTGCATTTACTCTATTTTCAGCCTTGTGTTTCAAAATTAAATTTTTAACTTACAGCGAATAAATGGCATTTTCTTTTTCGATTTTCATTATCATTCGTCAAACCGGAAGTTTTTAGGTGATCTCATTTTGTCATTTTCTTTTCTCTTTGTTATTATTACTTTTTCAAAATTGTAACAAGTTTTCTTTCCTTTAAACATTTAGCTTTCTTTTAGCTCTTTCCAATTCTGCCTTTTTTTTTTTTTTTTTTTTTTTTTTTTTTTGTAAAATTATAAATTACGAAAAATAGTTAATAATTTTTATATTACAAAATAAACAACTTTTTGTCAGACGTAAAAGGTTAGTACAGAATTGAAGTTTATTATTAAGATTACGTAATAAATTTGTAAGACTAGTGGAAATTTCTAAATTAAAAAATAAATTTTAGTGATACACTTTGTCTTTGCATACAATCTCTTCACTAGTGAAAAGCAAATACATATTAAGATAATCTACCGTATTAGCTACTAGTTCATTTTCATAACTTATGAAAAAACTTAAACCTTTAAACTTTTTCAAGGGCAAATTTCTTCAGTTGCTAAAATGATGATATAATTCATTGCCACCCGAATTTACAAACATTTTTTTCTAAATAAATAAAAGCTTTTTCTCCACCTACATTATAAATGCAAAATTGCCGACCGCCCTTCAATGGTATATAATTGTTTATTTTAATCTGCATTCATTTGTGCAAAATACAGTATTATCAGAAATAAAATGAAACAAAATGCATAGAATATAAATATTGATTTATGAAAGTTTAAAAAAAGTTTAATAGAAGTTTTAACTGTTTAAGCTGAAATAAAAAAAAATATTGTGCATTACTAATTTTCAATTAGATTCGTTCATACGTACAAATATTTAATCTGCTGGAACAAAGATTTTTTTATTATGATGTTTAGATTTTTCACACAGAACCTTATCTTTTGCCTCTAAAATTGTATCGGGTGTCGCAGCGTGTTGTATTTTTTAAATATTTGCCACATCATTTCCAAAATATAATCTTTGCAGTAGATTCCTTTTGTAGGTATTAAAAAAATCTACTGGGAATCTTATGCTTTGGAAATATTGGTAGCAGATATAAAAAATATAAGACTTTACGGCTCTGATATACACTTTAAAAATACTTTTCATACAATTTACATATTGTATGCAGTGAATAGCTAGATTGCTTATAAAATCATTTGTAATAAAATAATGACACAAAATTCGAACACTCATCATATGTTTTATGACTTATTGCATTTAGATTGAGATAGAAGATGTTAAAACAATCTCAAAAATTCTCTAATCTATTCCTGCAATATAATAGTGATTAGAACAACACTGTGATATGATAATACCAATATGCATCTTTACGATTTCAGTACGGATGTTATTTAATGATCTTTACATTTTGAATAATAGTAATTTATGCATACATTTTTCCCAACTACGTTTTGCCATCTAAACTGTATCTCGCAATCTGATTGGTCAGAGAATTCGGCATGAATTTCATTTTTCTTGTCCGGAATAGCGTTTTTGGCGAAAAACATTTCTTTGTTTTAATTTTCTGTTTCTTGTTAGCCCCCGAAATACTATTTCTTTCTCCCAGCTTATTTTGTCTCCAATAAATAGCGTTACCTTGTATAAGCCAGCCGTAACAAAAAGCCGATAGCAAAAAACAAAAGCCGATGTTTCATTGTGCGATTAAATACTCTACAGCATTTTTTAAAACTTCTAAGCATCGCACATTTTCGATGTTTATACCGTCGTATTGGGGGGAAAAAATGTACTTTTTAATGCAATTTGTTTGAAAACTGCATCTCCATTTATTTTTGAAATATTAAATTTTGTAGTTTTACCGACATTTGTTTCATTTTGGCAACTCGTGTACTTCATTTCTGTAGAAAGTAAAGAAAAAATAGTTAAAAAATTGCAATTATATCTTTTTGTTGCCATTTTCTCATTAAAAAAAATCAATTAAAATATTTGCTATTTTGAGAAAAATATAAATGAATGATTTATGATGAAACATGGAGCTATTATAAAATATATTTAAATTTAAGTATCTATATTATTGCAAATGACGTCATTTTACATAAAATAAAAGTGTGTGCTTTAAGTATTAAAACTGAAATATGTTTTGCACTAGAGTAGAGTCCCGATTATCAGAGTCCCGATTATCCGAGTCCCGCTTAACCGAGTTATTTTCTTCTAATGGACTGGTGGTTTCTATTATTATGAAACAGCCATTATAAAGAAGCGTTAGGTGAAGATGAAACAGCAGCCGTAAAATTTAGAACTCTGATTTTCTGGTCAGAATGGGAAAAAAATGGCCTTTTTTTTTACCACCAGTTTGCCAGGAGAAAATAAAGTAATGAAAATGTCGGGGGCGACACAAAATTCTGATAAAGCAGAATTCCTGTTCTCTAGTAGCGTAATTTTTTTTTTTCGTTCAAAAGTTATTTTTAAATAATAATTTATTCATTATGTCATATGAAATTGACGAAAAACGGCCCTTTAGGCCAATTTCTGAAAAAAACCTCTCCGAAGGAATCTCCGTAAATTATGCTTGTTTTGTAAAATTGAAATAATACAGCTGTTCTCAAATACCATTCTGAGTTCATTTATGTTCGGAAACACATGAAATTGGCAGATACCCTTGTGACGTTTTATCTGCGAGGACTCAGAGACCAGATGCCCTAACGAAATAAACATCGTTACTTTGAACCTCCAGATGCCTCCTATAACTTCGCCTGTCAGTTTCACCAAAAAACCAGATGGTACATGTAAACAGTTTTAATCATGTAAATATCTGGAGAAAAGGTGCTGCGTAGAAATGTTATAAACTGAACTTGTTGACTAAGATGAGTCAAGACCACGTGGGGTATTTCGGAGATGAACTGAGGTCAGAAAAACAAGGCCCCGTGGAGGGAGAGTATCTGCTGTGACACGAGCCCAGACGGTCGAGTTCTCGGTCCTGCCGAAAAGGAGCGTCTCGCTCCGGGAAAAAAATTAACTTTTTTTGCCGTGTAAATATTACGTGTGCTTGTTATGTGTGTGTCCCGTATCGTCTAATAAAACTCTGAAAAAGAAACGAACGCCAAGTTCTTTTAATTTCTAGTAAGAGCCTTTCTTACGTGAGTTCATATATGACGGTACACCCTTATTAAGAATCGAATGTAATCGAATGGGGTTTTTAATTTTTTTAGTAAAAGCATAAGATCTTTCAGAAAAAACTGTCAAAATTGGCGCTTTGAACCGAATTTTTGGACGCGGAAACGGAGAAAAACCAGTCGTCACGTGACAACAAAAATGACATTAAAAAATACTAAGTAAATCCTAAATAGTGCATATTAAATATTTAATGTAATATTAAATTACTCTAAAATATTTTATATGTTGACACTACGGAAATATCATTTATTCATTGATGTTGTAAAAATGTTATTTATTTTTTTATATTACCAGAAAAATAATTTTATATTTATGAATATATAACAATATAACATAATTAATATGATTTAATTTGTAAAATTTAAGCTATGAGTGAAGTCCCAAGCTTGTTTTAATATTTTATAAATCCTTTTACTCAACATAAACATATAAAAGTCAAAATGGTACCTTCATTCGATCTGATATAAACAAACAGAAGAAAAATAAAATATAATAACGAAGCTTATCTATGAAAGATCTCTTTAACAATCGCAATAATCACAAATATTATATAATATTGAATAAAATAAATATTCAATTAAAAAATTATAGTAAGAACAACAATTAGTCAAGTGCGAGTTTTAATCGCACAGAAGAGATTCCGTACTACAAAATACAACCTTGTGCAAAGTTTATACATGTCATTATACCAAGCGCGTTTCGAAAGCAGGTCACAAAGTTGCAATGTTGCGTTGGTCCGTCGCGCTATTTTCTAGATAGGTTTCCAATTAATATCATAGCTAATTACTGACTTTTTTTTTTTGAAAATCATTATCAGCAATCCTTTAATGAGATACTTCGAACAGTAACTTCACACAATATAATTTTTTTAGCCCTCCTAAATGTTTCCTAATAATATATAAATATACGAGTCAACAGCCTTTGTAACACTGGTAATTTCGAAAGTTCCACATTCAAAAGTTTTCGAGAAAAATGGCTATTACAGACGGACAGACCAACACACGAGTGATCTTATAATGATTCCGTTTACACTTTTTAAGTAAATAACTTAGAAAAAAGCTTTCACTTTAATCTTTGAAATTGAACAATTTTATAATGGTGAGTTTTATTTCGTTATTTCAGATTAATTTGAGCTGTTAATTTTTTTTTTTTTTTTTTTTTTTTTTTTTTTTTTTTTTTTTGTAAACTAACTACATTAATTGAGAGTATCAATTTAAGTTTAGTAAAAAAAGTCATTTTTAGTATATTGTAAATCAAGAATTTTCAGGCATTCACGGATATGTTTCAAAGTTGAAATAGATTCTAACGAAATGAAAACACTAAACTAAGGAACCCACCATCATTAAAGTAATTTAAGTATTCATCAAATATAACAGCTTTAGGTAATAATATAACTGAATCTTCAACATTTTTCAGTAAAAGAAAAAAAAGAAAAAAGGATAGGTGTTTTTTAAAGATGCGCATTTTTAAATGGATAAATACTGTTTTATATTTGAACAACATATTCGAATTTTGTAAGTTTGGGTTATTTTTCTTTAACTAAAATCATACAGGAAAAAAAAAAAAATACAAATAATTTATTTTTCTTCTTCTTCAAAAGAGAATAAAAAGCGATTTAAGGATCATTTTCAAAAAGGAGCATATAAATTTCCTTAACATATTCAGAATAGCCATTCAAATGTTGTGCTGTTGGGTAAAAAGACATGTGTATGCAAAACAGAAAAAAAAAAAACTTTAAGGGTGTTCTCAAAACCAAAAGGGCAATTTTATGACATAAGTTCCAATTTATTTTTGGTCGGAAATTCATGAAACTAGCAGTTGTTGTTGTTGTTCAGAAACTATGTCATCGAGCTGTTTTTCTCGTTTTTTTTTTTTTTTTTTTTTTTTTTTTTTTTTTTTTTTTAACGCAATAGATCTTTCAGAAATAGTGTCAAAGTTGACGTTTTGAACCGAAGTTCTCGATCAAAGGAGAAAAACCAGTCAGCAACGGGCGAAAAACGTCTTTGTCACGTGATCAAAATCGCTTCTAATTCAATACTGTCAAACGAGGGCCACTTTTCCTGGTTTCACTCACATTTCCATCATTAAAAATATCATACATGATTTTTCAACGTCGGAATAGAGGTTGTAATCAATTAACAGGAAACAGTGAAGCAAACTGTATGGTTTTAAAGAGGCAATTTTTATTTTTTTTATTTTTTAATTACTTTTAAAATTTTAGAACAAAGTAGCGCCTGCTGGGGGCTTCTTTGGTCCAATCACTTATTTCCATATATAATGAATACAATTCATATGTTAGAATATTGAAATCAATTAGCAATTGATTGCAATAGGATCTGCTAATGAATTAACACTGCAAACTTGATAAACGAATGATTTTTTTTAACATTTAAACACAATAAACCAAATGTTAATATTAAGGACACGAGAAACAGTTTTCATCATGTTATACTCAGCAACTGGAACAAAAATAATTACTGTAACATTTTGTTAAAGTGACATTTGAAAAAAAATGTTACTTAATACATTTTTTAAGAGATTTGTTTGTATAAAAGCATTTCTGGGTAACTGGGGTTACTTCCGAGTCAAAAAAGGCCTGGTACAAAGTAGCCCTGAAAAACTAGTTTTCATGCTAGCTTTATGAAAACGTAAACATTTTCTGTCAAAATAAAATTTAAAGGAAAAATTACGATCACACATGAGTTACGGGTTACTAAAAATAATATTTTGACACTTACCTTATTTGTGTCTCTTGTCCAGATTGTTTCACTATTGAAAGTTTGGGAAGTTAAAATCTACACACGAAATCAGTTGTTTACAAACACATCCAGTATTGCCTCTAAAAAATATTTAATTACCCCCAAACTATTTAAATACCCTATAGTAGTGTCTAAAATATTTTTCAAGGGCAAAAACTCCAAATTATCTTGTATTGTTTGTTTCATGCAAAGAATAAAAACTTTTTTGTGGAATACACCAAAGTAACCCCAGAAGGACCAAAGTTGCCGGTATTAATGAAAGCGAAATTTTGCATATGCGTTTTTCTTCCCCATATCACTTTTGAATGCTATTAGTGTCGGTTTCTCCTGATAACTCGCGACAGGAATGGAACTTTAACGTTTGTAAGTACCAAGTTTGAAAATGCGCAAGCACCTTTACGTTTTATTTCCGTCAATGTATTCTTTGACGAAAATTGTTTAATTGGATGTGTACTATCATCTCTTAAAGTTTTGTCCATCTTTTATGAAACACCTTGTATAAATACACTGAGTATATAATCAGCTATAGAACGAAGGTATGGCTCATTTTATAAGAGAAAACAAAATTTGTAAAATATATTTTGCCGTAATGTATGCTTTAAAGTCTTCAAAAATTAGTTTTGCATGCAGGAAACTCTAAAGCTATATATAAGGATAGTAATTTATATGGAAAATATAATTTTATTAGTTGGGGAAAATTCGTTATTAAGATGTATACCCTTTTTAAATGGTTGTATAGTAAAATTCCTTTTTGGATATAATTAGTAAATTTCGGAACGTATTCATTAATTTTAGTTGAACTAATAACATGAAAGGATATTTAGGGACTTTCTGAAAATAATAGTTTTTCTATTTAAACGGCGTAATTTTTCTAGAAGAAAAAACTTTTTAAATACCTCCTACATGCATTGTATTTTTAATTTCTGTTAACAAATCCTTTTATATTTACATTCAGATTAAAATTCAAAATATTCTAAATTGACATTTAAGTGGGAATCTGCCTACAAAGATTTATTTTTATTTTTCATATAAATGCGACAATTTTATTAGCAGTCCATTAAAAACAGTTGATTTATTTTACACATTTTGTTTGTCTGAAAATTAGTTTAAAAATTACTTTTAGAGAATTTTTTTTTTTTTTACTATACGTTAGTTTTGCAAGGAAATAAAATGTATTGTTTCATTCATTACATTGTATGTTATTTATTTATTCATATATTTATTTTCCCATTTTTGCATGTAATAAAGAAAATGATTCCGTAGGTGTATTAGAACACATAGAGTTGATGGCTCGGAGGAATTTTATAGAAAAGAAAGACAGGAATTGACAATGAAAAGCGGTTAAAATGAACAAAAGTCTTGGCTATTGTTTCAAAAATATAGTTTTTAATTTCCGTTAAAATTCTTTAAATATTCTTAGCAGTAAAATGATTATGAATAAACCTTATTATTCATTCCAAACTTGAAAGTATTTGTTTGAAAAATTCTTAAAATGTCTGATATCTGAATTTAGTTCAGATGAAAATTGATTTAAATTAATTCGACACAAGGCTGCAGGTTTGGTCTACAGTTATATTAATGGGACAATGGACTTTCAAAATCAAGAAATTCGACTAAAAAATGGATTTTTTTTTTAATTTGGAGAATTCTGAAACTAAATGCACTAATTTATCTAATGCAAAAATATTTTTTTTTAATTCTGTCGAGTCTGAACAGAGATACAAGATGTTATATTTGTAAAAACTGCATATTTTTATACAGTTTTTTAAGCTTAAAATGCATATTTCTCTAAATGCAATTTCTTATTTTCTCAAATGCTGATTTCTCAATTGAGAATTTCACACATTTCTAACTTTTGAAACGTTCCATGCGTATTCCTAATTATCAGTTTGTTTTGATAATTTATACTGTATATTTTCTATTCAGTACTGAATAAATGTTAGCATAAAAAGTTGCACTTCAAGGGTGTTTTACTTTTAAATTTTATGTAAATGTCCTATTTTATGCAAAAGAAATGCGCATGGGACATTTTTAAATATGACAATTATTTGTAATTAAAAAAAATTAAATATTGAATAATTTAAAAACTTTTTTATTATTTTAACACTAAATTTTAAATATAATTATTTGAGCTTGTCATTAACAAGTCTTCCAATTTTCAAAAGGATCCACTTAAAATTAAAGGATTTTATTTTTAGTGTCCAGTGTCACTTTAAAAAATTCAGAATTCATATCAGAAATTCAGTATATTATTCTTTGCTTTATTTAATAACAGACATTTCGTGATTCCATAAAGCAAAAAAATAAAAAATAAAAAATAAAATTTTCAGAATGAATTCCGAGTTTTTGAAAAAAATAAACTGTCACTCTAGATTCAATAAATTAAACGTTATGTATCAGAAAATGTTTGATAAAATGAAATGCGATCGTTTTTAACATTATTGTGTAAAATATCCACTAATGTAAACAAAAATATAAGCGAATCATATGAAAAAATAAATATGATAATTCCTGATTATATTGTGCCCCTTTTTAGGTAGCTTTCATTAAAAAAGCTACCTATTGAAGCCGTTCGCAAGAAAGCGATTTCAAAAAATTTTAGTGTATTTTCATCAATTATAACCCCCAGACACCGAAACCACCCTCAGATCAAATGTTGATATATATATATATATATATATATATATATATATATATATACATATGATCTTTGTCACACTGTAACTCTCGTATTTATGAACCGATTTGGATGTAACTCGGTGCGTACATAGTACGTAGCAATGTCTCGACCGAGATCATTGGCCAGCTTCACCCGCCATCTTGTTTCAAAATGCCATTTCAAAAAATTTAAAAATTTTTAAATTTGAAATGTGGTACCAAAAAATTGAAAATTTAAAAATATTTTAATCTTATGTGTTTGACCTTCATACAAAGATTCCGGAGTAGTTTTTGTTTCGTCTATATCTTAAAAAGTGGCTGAGTTATAGCACTTTGAATTTCTAACGTGGCTGATATTTTGAAACGTCCTGATTTTTGTCACGCGATAACAGGCGTATTTATGAACCGATATGGATGTACCTTGGGCTGGTCAAAGTACACACCAATGTCTCGACCGAGTTCGTTGCCCAGCTTCATCCGCGATCTTGTATCAAAATGGCGGCCATTAAAAAAAAAAAAAAATCAAATTACAAATTTAAAACGAGGTATCAAAAGATTGAAAAATGAAAAAGATTTTTTTCTTATGTGTTTAACCTTAATACAAAGATTCTGGAACAGTTTTTGTTTCGTCTATATCTAAAACAATGGCTGGGTTATAGCCTTTTGAATTTCTTTGTGGCTGACATTTTGAAACGACCTGATTTTTGTCACGCGATAACAGGCGTATTTATGAACCGATTCGGATGTAACTTGGTGTGTACATAGTACATACCAATGTCTCGACCGAGTTCGTTGGCCAGCTTCATACGCCATCCTGTTTAAAAATGGCGGCCATTTTTTTAAATTTGAAATGTGCTACTAAAAAATTGAAAATTGAAAAATATTTATCTCTTATGTGTTTGACCTCGATACAAAGATGCTGGAGCAGTTTTTGTTTCGTCTATATCTTAAAAAATGGCTGAGTTATAGAACTTTGAATTTCTATTGTGGCTGACATTTTGAAACGACCTGATTTTTGTCACGCGATAACAGACGTATTTATGAACCGATATGGATGTACCGTGGTGTGTACAAAGTACATACCAATGTCTCGACCGAGTTCGATGGCCAGCTTCATCTGCCATCTTGTTTCAAAATGGCAGCCATTTATAAAAAAATTAAAATTGTTTAATTTTAAATGAGATATCAAAAAATTTAAAATGAAAGATTATTTTTTCTTATGTGATTGACCTTAATAAACATTGCGACCATTAATAAAAATTTTAAATTTAAAATGAGGCATCAAAAAATTGGAAAATGAAAAATATTTTTTTCTTAAGTATTTGACCTTGACATAAAGATTCCGGAGCATTTTTTGTTTTGTCTTTATCTTAAGAAATGGCTCAGATATAGCAGTTTGAATTTCTTTATGTGGGTAACATTTTGAAAAATCTGATTTTGTTCCTGCGACAGCATTCGTATATATCAACCGATTCCGATATGAGTGAGCATGTGCATAGGAATTACTAAGGTCTCGCCCAAGTTCACTGGTTAGCCTCATCCACCATGTTGTCTTAAAATGGCAGGCACTTCAAGATATCGCCGAATTTGGAAACCGAATCTAAGATACTTTAAATAAAAGCAACTTGGATAAAGCTAACTAATTTCGCGAAATTCTCATTCATAATGACTTAGTATTGATAAAAATTATTATTGAATCTTCTATAATCGGTTTCCACTAAATTGAGCTTTGTGTGTTTGAATAATATAAGATAGATTTTTAAAAATAAGGAATATGAAAGCTACCTCTTCCTCCCTGAACCGGCCGGAAGGACTTTTCTCGTTCATTGTGATATATCACTATTTTTACGTATCCCTTGAAAAAGAAAAAGTTTTTTTAAATACAAGTTTAAATTAAATTTTACATAATTCGATTGTAAAAAGTGTAATATTTTGTCGTTTTTTATGAAGAAAAGTGTAATATGTATGCAATATTATTGAGACATAAAGCAGATTCTTGCTTGTTATCTTCTATATTGGTATTTAGATATCATAGGTTATATCACATTTTTTGTGTGTTTCCTGGATGTGTCCGCTCACTAGGGTGTATTTGGCACAGAGCAGACGGACACTCTATCAAAAGAAGTCATAAATACTTAACATAGATCATCATCTTTCACTCCCACATAACGAACACTAAAAACAAATATTCTAAAAGTCTGACAAGTACATTGGACCATCTCAAGAAAAGGCGTGTACACCCCTGATTTCATATTACTTGAGTAATTTATATTGAGTAATAATCGAGTAATAATAGAGTTAATAATCGAGTAATAAAAATAAATTCTAGTTTTTTTAAGTTTTTTTAATACTAGTTTAAAATAAATTTTATATAATTCGATTATAATAAGTGTAATTATTTGACTTTTTTTTAATTAAGAAAAATGCAATATGCGTGCAATATTATTGACACATAAAACAGTTTCTTTTTGTTGTCTTCAATATTAATGTTTAGACGTCACAGGTTATATCAATTTTTTGTGTGTTTCCTGGTATGCGAGCTATAACGAGGGCAACTAGTACGTGAAAGAAATCCTATTAACTCTTATAAGCTGCTCTCAAATCAACCATGTGTACACTAACAAGGGCATATTTGGCAACGAGCTGACGGACATTTTAGCAGAAGAAGCCACACATACTTAACCCTTAAATGCCGGATTTTGCTTTACGGCAACATACCCAATTTAGGATTCTAAAATACAATTAGAATAATATTGAAGCTATAATGCCAAATGTTGCTAATAAAATACATTTTGAAAATATTATTAAATCGATTTTCAGTATGTAGATGGTAACACTTGTGCTATTTAAGAATAAAGATAGATATATTTTTTCAATTGTTGCTACATGTTGTTTTTGTTTTGTTTGGAAGCTTGCGAAATACCCTATTGTGTTCGGCAGCGAGCAAGTAAAATTTATTTCTTATTATAGTTCCTAAAGTTCTTGTGTGTGTAATATTATAAAATTTTATCAAGGAAATTTATTTTTCCAATTAAAGACCAGTATTGCCGATTAGCAACAAACAGTTTTTAGCCGTAAACCATACTTAAAACAAAATATGATTTTTTTAAAAGTAATTTTCCCATGATTTATTTAAAAAATGAAAGCCGAAAAATATTATTACAATGATTTTTGAAAAATCAGGCATTTAAGGGTTAACATAGATCATTACCTTTTACTCCCACATAACGATTATTAAAATCAAATATTTTAAAAGTCTGGCAAGTACATTGGGCCACCTCAACAAAAAGCCTGCATAACTACTCGCTAATCGCAAAAGTCTTTACACACATTTTTACCTCACCTTCTAGTCTACATCTATTTTCACTGGTCACTGACGTCAGTACCTACATAAATTGAATGGTGCCTCCTCAGTTTTTGCGATTGCAGGGCTCCCAAATGGTCCGCCAACTGAATACCAATAAATTTTAACAGAAAATTTTATGGTAGGTTTGCGCTAGAATTAACTTTCAAAGGGAATTTAGGGGCGGTTTGTGAGAAAAATCTAAAAAGAAAATTTTTCTAAAAAAATATTGGTATTCAGTTGGCGGACCATTTGGGAGCCCTGCGATTGCTATAAACAAGGTATAGCGCCATACCCATATTCGGCACACGGAGAAGCCTGTTTCATCTCAGGTATAAATAAATATGTAAATTCCTCATTATATTGTGCCTCGTTATTTCGCTCATTGATATATATCGCTCTGTTTACCTTTTTTTTTTTTTGAAAAGCAAAATGTTTTAAGTTAGAAAATGACATAACATATCAGTTTCTGGAAATCCTTAAATTAACCTTGCAATAACAAGTTTAAAAATTTTGTAAACTCAAAATACTACTCAAATGTGTTTTTTTTTTTTAAATTCACAATAAGATACATTGAAAACCTAGTACTTTCAAGCATATTTGTGCTCATCGTCAGGGTTAAAAATAATAACAGTCAGAGTTTGATTCTTTTATACCAGCTGTGCTGATCCAAACTTCAAAGTGGAAAAGCGGGTGGGGCTGTTCTGTCGGACTGTTCCAAACCTCTACAAAAGTGGGGAGTGCCCAGTTTCTAAAAATTTGATATCGATACTAAGAATAACCTGAGCACTCCCCACTTCTGTAGAACTTTGGAATAGTCCGACAGCATAGCCTCACCACCTTTTTCACTTTGAAGTTTGGATCAGTACATCTGGTATAAAGGACTCAGCCTCTAGCTTTTATCGTTTTTAACCCTGAAGATGAGCATAAATATGCTTGAAAGTGCGAGGATTTAAATGTACCTTATTGTGAAAAAAAACTCCTTTGAGTAATTTAAATAGTATTTTGTATTTATAAAATTTTTAAACTTGTAAAAGAGTTTAAAAAAAAAAATAAACACTATTTTTTTTCTTTCAAAACTCTCGTCGAAATAAGCTGAGAAATACCCTCACTCGATTATTTACTTCATAGACAGAATCTTAAAAACATATATGACCACCTAACCTACGTCTCGAATTTAACCATTTACTTTCGAAGATCATATATATACATGCATGGAGTCAAAAATTACTACATAAACAGTTCATACTTGAATACATTCATAAGATCAAAAATAAGAACATAATGTAAAAATAGCAAATAAAGCCTTTGTGCAATCATATTAAAAAGCAGAAAAACCAACTTTTAAAAATTCACAGATAATACATGAAAAGCAGCAAACGGCTATTTGGAATCTACTAGCGAGAGTCTTCTTCAGTGTAAAATAGGGAAAAAGGAACAGTGTGCTAGAAAAAGCAAGGCTGAGCAAAATGATAGAGAGAGATGCGCTGGCTTATATACCCGATGCGGGTAGCGAAGGCGCCAAAAACAAAAAATGAGAGAGAAGCAGTAGAAACGACTGGGTGGAGAAGTAGCGACATCTACCGGAGAAGTGGAGAAAAAGAAACCAAAAAAGGGGAAATTAAATTAATGCTTTCCAAATACTTGGAAAATCAGTACTAGATAAGTCATTGACTAAAGAGTGAGGATTTTTATTTGGTAAGCTTCCCAAAAATCAAGATCGAGGTTAGAAAAACATTTTTGATAATGATGGCTGAGGAAAAATCGAACCTATGGTGAGAAGACCATGAATGTTGAGCAATAGAAGAACGTTTAAGCTCCTGATTTTTAACATAACTTCCATGCTCGTTTAAACAAAATCTAAGAGCACGTTTAGTTTGGCCAATATAAGGAAGGTCACACTGGCAAGAAATATGGTAAATACACCAGTTATCTAGGCGATCAACGGGATGTTTGAGATTTGAAAAAGTGATTTTATTAAGAGCAGAAAAAATAACATTGAAATCAAACCTTCTTAAGATTTTAGCAACTTGCTGACTGATTTCAGGAAAAATGGTAACACAACTGAAGTATTAGAGTTGGAATTAGAATGCTTTTCAGAATGGACCGATTTCGTCAATTTCTTATAAATAGAATCAATAATGTTAGATGAATAACCATGATCAACAGCAATAGCTTTGAGGTAATTAAGTTCAGCACTAACTAACTGAGAAGTGGAACAAATATTGGTTGCCCGAAAAAAAAGTATTGAAAGCAGCGAATTTCTGTTTAGGGGAATGAGAAGAATACCTGTGAGGTGGGAGACTGACAGCAAAAGTTTTACGAAAGACGGTAGTCTGAAAGCCATTTTCACAACGAATAACAAGGACATCCAAGAACGAAATACACTTTAATACACTTTGTGAAAGTTCTGTCGCTAATAACTCAAGTAATTTGCCTCTTGTCAACCAGAATGCTATTGTAAATCTTTCTAGTGTTCATTTAAGTAACAATCAGCTCGATGCTCTCAAATTGAATAACAATTTTTCTGTCTCTGCTATTCCTTCTTTACCTAATCTTATTGTCCTATTGAAAGAGCCTTTAAGCGTAGCGCTCTATCTTCTTCTCAAAAAGAGTCCATTAGGCATCTCATTGCCAATACTGTTGATTTCAATTCTAATATTTATAAGCCTAATCTTAAAAAACCTGTTAAACAATGTCTGAAAAATTTGCGTTCTGATACAAACTAAATTATTACTAAAGCCGACAAAGATGGCCAGATTGTTCTTCTCGACAAATCTATGTATTTGGAAAAAACCCTTAAATTAATTAATGATCGTCCGTACGTGGATATCCGCAAAGACCCTCCCACTAGTGAAATTAACTCTATTAATCTGCCATCAAGTCTTCTTCCATTATTCCTGCTAACTTTAAGAAGTCTCTTATTCCGTCTATTGCGCATTGTACCAGGTTTTATGCTTTACCTAAGGTCCATAAACTTGACGTTCCTTCTAGACCTATTGTCTCTCCTACCGGTACAACTTCTTATGAGCTTGCCAAATATTTAGTTTCTGTTTTTAACAACTTTTGAGCAATAACTGTGTAACTGTTAAGAATTCTTTTGATTTTGTTAAAAAAAAACTCATAAGTTTAAGCCGCAGGGTCACACGATGGTTTCTTTTGATGTTAAATCATTATTTACAAACGTTCCGGATGAGGGGGCTTTAGATTGCCTCAAGAAAAGACTTTGTGGATTCCATTTCTCTTATTTTGAAATCGAGGAGCTTATCCTTCTCACTCGCTCTTGCTTGTCGCAAAATACTTTTGTTTTCAATGGTAATTTCTTCCGTATGACTGAAAGGTTTGGCTATGGGTAATCCTCTTAGTTTAATTTTATGCGATATTTATATGCACTATTTTGAGGTCAAACTTTTTATAATTTTAAAATTTCCGTTCTTTGTTCGTTATGTTGATGATGTTTATGTCCTGGTAGAGACGAATTCGGATATTAATGATATTCTCTCTATTATGAGCTCCATTGATCCATGCATTCAATTTACCTCTGAAATTGAGACCAATAACTAACTGTCTTTAAATCATGGATGTCCTTGTTATTCGTTGTGAAAATTGCTTTCAGAATACCGTCTTTCGTAAACCTTTTGCTGCAGTCTCCCACCTCACAGGTCTTCTCATTTCCCTAACCAGAAATTCGCTGCTTTCAACACTTTTATTTTTCGGGCTACCAATATTTGTTCCACTCCTCAGTTACTTAGTGCTGAACTTAATTACCTCAAAGCAATTGCTGCTAATCGTGGTTATTCCTCTAACATTATTGATTCTATTTATAAGAAATTGACGAAAACCGTCCATTCTGAAAAGCATTCTAATTCCAACTCTAATATTTCAGTTGTGTGACCATTTTTTCCTAAAATCAATCTGTAAGTTGCTAAAATCTTAAGAAGATTTGATTTTAATGTTATTTTTTCTTCTGTTAATAAAACCACTTTTTCAAATCTCAAACACCCCGTTGATCGCCTAGATAACTGGTGTATTTACCAAATCTCTTGCCAGAGTGGCCTTTCTTACACTGGCCAGACTAAACGTGCTCTTAGATTTCGTTTAAAAGAGTATGAAGCTTATGTTAAAAATCAGGAGCTTAAACGTTCTTCTATTGCTCAACATTCTTGGTCTTCTCAACATAGGTTCTATTTTTCCTCAGCCATCATTATCCAAAAAAGTTTTTCTAACTTTGATCTTGATTTTTGGGAAGCTTACCACAACGATGTCACTTTGTTTGGAAAAAACCAATGAAGAAGCATTTGTATTATTATTTTAGCTTCGGAACCGAAGAAGTTAGTATGGTGTCAGCAGATACGGATATCTGGGCAACAAGGTCTTCAGCGAAATCTATGGAACCATCATTGTAGATGAGTCTCTTCATTGTTATCCGAGAAGAAAAAGTCTAGACATGACAAATCGGGTGGGCGGGCCGGCCAGTTCCTTGGTACAACCTTAGAGCTTCCAATGCATTGCCGTCTGCCACTCCATACATGTAATGCATCCTGCCTGGCCTTCTCCTGATTCGAGTACGCATCCATCTTATAGATGAGCCTCAGAACGAATGAAGACAGCTGCGGTGAACAGCATTTTTACTGTGGTCACCTGGAGGCGCCCTCTAGCGCTTTACGGTTTCGACCATGGATTGTATAGTGATTTTTGCTTGTCTAGTTGTGTTCTATCACACCCTAACGTATGTACCATGAGTTTAGGGACTCCCTCTATATGTTGAAGAAGTGAAGCACGAGGCAACAAAAAAATGGCTTAATACAGCCTGAAGAATACCACAGTTACATAAAAGCAAGCGCTTCACTTAAGAGTATTCTGGAATAATCTATGTGTTTTGAATAAAAATATTAATGCACTGAAAACACGCAAGGTTCACACCAGTTTAACGTTTTCAGCTGATCAGAAAAAAATTGTTTACACTTTCCTTAGAATCACACTTATTGCTTATATTTATCTTAATATATTTAATATTTATCTCTAAAAAGATTTTTTTGCGCTTTGTATAGTACGCATCCTTACACACACTTGCTGAAATATTCAAAAATACTAATGGGTAATTATTTATTTGAGCCATGCATTACGCAACGCATTCGGATTTTTTATAACCATGTAAACTTCTTCTGTAAAGAAAAAAAGGTGCTCTTTTTGGCAAACTAAATCTCTTTTAAATTCTACTTTTCATTATTTAAATTTCTATTGTTCTTTTGAGTATGTCTGTATCCCATTGTTAGTATGACTTAAAATATAAAAGTTGAGAGTAAATTTAGTTAATGGGTAAATTTAATTAAGTGTAATTTAAGTATAAAAGAACTTACGAGATAAAGAAATAAATCCTAATTAAACAATGACTTTTCTGGCGATATAAATTTCACCTAAATGCCTTATTCAAGAAGATAGTCTTGACAGAAAAATAATAATATTCTCTGAATTAATTTTAACTCTTCACTTACGAAGATTATTTTCATCTTCTCTTTGAATCGTTAATTTATTCTTCAACACGTAAGAAAAAAAATAAAAGAAAAAAAAAAAAAAGAAAAAAAAAGAAAAAGAAAAGGGCGAATATATAGGACTGGATTGTTAGAAATTGTTTGTGCTTTTTAAAAGGAGCTACATATGCATCAATTACAAAAGTTATGTAACACCAATTTCGTTTAATCAAACATATTTAATAAACAAGTAGTAAATAAACAATTAAATTTAAAAAATCAAAAAAAAAAGACTGCGTAAAAAGTGAACTAATTAATTATTTCTCATCAATGTGACACAATTTTTTTTTTCAATTCCTACTATTAGCTCACACTCTCGCTATATACAGGGTGTCTCAAAAGTCGTTTACAAACTTAAAATGCTGGTCTGTCATATCATGATAAACAAGATGTACATAGGAACTTGTGTTCGAAAATGCAAACTGCGACCGTTAGAGGGCGATGAAAGCCGGCGTACGGGAGAGTGGAAAGTGTAATAATTTCAGGCAAGGCCATTGCAGGAGAAGGATGAATCGGTTTAGTAACGCAGAATTGGCCGATATGCAACGCATGAAGTCCATGGTGTACGAGACGACAGTAACATCGGACATGGATCTCGTCGCCAGGATAGTGGATGCGGCGACACGTGCCTGTGACACACCAGCCCATTTTAAACGGGTCCGAGAATCCATGCGTCGACGTTGTGAAGCATGGATTGCGGTGAATAGAAGGAATTTTGAACACCTCCTGTTAATTAAACCATGGTCTTTAATAAAAGTCATATTGATACCTTTTTCAATGTCCTTTCTTTCTTCCTCTCGATACCTGCGCTCATCATCCTCTAGCGGTCGCAGTTTGCATTTTCGAACACAAGTTCCTATGTAAATCTTGTTCCTCATGATATGGCAGACCAGCATGTGAAGTTTGTAAACGACCTTTTGAGACACCCTGTATATGTTGTTCAAATTTTCAATTGTTAATAAAATTCTTATTATTCATCCAATCAAGCTAAAATAATTTTTTTAAACTTGTAGTGGATGACACTTGATGTGAATCCAATTTTTCTCAAATATGAATTCATTAATTAAATTAAATTAATTAATTTTCAATAATCGAGAGAGCCCTCCATCTTGATCAAGGTATTTTAAGACCGAGAGAGCGCTCTTCTTGATCAAGACATTTTAAGCGTCACAGAAAAGGAAAGAAGAACGGGATAAAAAAAAAAACAATTAAATTTAAAAAATCAAAAAACCCGACTGCGTAAAAAGCGAACTAATTAATTATTTCTCATCAATGTGAAACTTTTTTTTTCAATTCCTACTATTAGGTCACACTCTCGCTATATATATCTTGTTCAAATTTTCAATCGTTAAAAAAATACTTATTATTCATCCAATTAAACTCAAATAATTTTTTTAAACATGTAGTGGATGACACTTGCTGTTAATCCAGTTTTTTCAAATATTAATACATTAATTAAATTAAATTAATTAATTTTCAATAATGGAGAGAGCCCTCCTCTTGATCAAGGTATTTTAAGACCGACAGAGCCCTCTTCTTGATCAAGGCATTTTAAGCGCCACTCAAGGGGAAAGAAGAATGGGAGAAAAAAACATTATCTTATTTACCTATAAGTAGGAATTCACTTAAAATATTTTTTATATTACTTGTTTTTATTACTTACCTAATTTTTTTTCTAATTTACTTGTATTGATGACTTTTAAGTTGTGTTTAATTGTTAATTTTTACCTATAAACACTGTTTTGATGAGGTCTATAGATTTTTATGATGGTTAGATTTGCAGTAAAGCTAGAGATCCACAATACATACACAACTTTCAGGTGGTATAATATTTTAACTGAGCTTCTGACTGTAAAGTAGTCAAGGAAACATCGTCTTCATTTTGAAAGACCTATCCAATGATATGCCACTTAATAAGGTGCGTATTTTTTTCATCTCTACCGCCATTTTGTATTTTACGGCCGCCATTTTGAATTTATAAAAACAAAACCTAGCCTATAACCATCGGGCCGTTAAGACGAATTGATAAAGACCCCATTCATTAAAATCCATTCAGCCGTTGGGGTGTTTCAAGGGTAGAAAACCACATACACAGATACGCGTAAAACACATAACCCTTCTTTTCAGCCAGGTAAAAAAATTCTTTTATTGACCTAAGTAGGAATTGACTTAAAAAAATATATATATATATACATTTATTACTTGTTTATATTACTTACCTATTTTTTATTTACTTGTATTGATGACTTTTAAGTTGGGTTTAACTGTTACTTTTTATCTTTAAACACTGTTTTGATGAGGTCTATAGATGTCTATGATGTTAGAGTTGCAGTAAAGCTAGAGATCCACAATACATACACAACTTCCAGGTTGTATAATATTTTAACGGAGATTCTGACTGTAAAATAGTCAATGAAACACCGTCTTCATTTTGAAAGACCTATCCAATGATATGCCACTCAATAGGGTGCGTAATTTTTTTCGTCCCTACAGCCATTTTAAATTTAGAAAAACAAAAACTAGCCTATAGCCATCGGGCCGTTAAGACGAATCTATAGAGACCTCAGTCATTAAAATCCATCCAGTCGTTGGGATGTTTCGAGGGTATAAAGAAATCCACATACACAGATACGCATGAAACACATAACCCTTCTTTTCAGTTGGATAAAAAGAAAAGGGCGAATATTTATGACTTGATTGTTAAAAATTGTTAGTGCTTTTTAAAAGGAGCCACATATGCATCAATTACAAAAGTTATGTAACGTCAATTTCGTTTAATCACATATATTTATTAACAAGTACTAAGAAAAGAATTATATGAATTGTTTTTAAATAAAATTATACTATGAGAAAGGAAACAATATTTGTGCGATATATTTAACGAAATTCGGCATATGGTTTACCAGCGGCATATTGAGTGTTTACTTCCATATGGAAATTTCGTAAAAAAGAAACGTTTTTGAGGTAAATCCAACTATTACAAGTAATAATATCTTTTTTATGTTTGAAAATATGTTCTTTATTTCTTAGTTTTCTTTTTTTCATTTCAATACGTAGTACATCATTACGTACATCATCAGTACGTAGTTATCATCACTTAGGAAGGATATTGTTTTCTCTTTCAATCGTTAATGCATTTCTTCACAACGTTAAAGGTAAATTAAAAATTTAAAAGAAAATTGCGGATATATAGGGCATGATTGTTAAAAATTGTAAATGCTTTCAAAGGAGCCAAATATGCATAATTTACAAAAGTTATATAAAGTAAATTTCGTTTAATCAAATACATTTAATGTAATAAATCCGTAAATTTTCCACATTTTTTTACTAAGCGTAAAACAAACAGAGTGATGTTTTTTATTTCTTTTTTTCCATTTCAATACGTAGTACATCATTACGTACATCATCAGTACGTAGTTATCATCACTTAGGAAGGATATTGTTTTCTTTTTCAATCGTTAACGCATTTCTTCACCACGTTAAAGGTAAATTAAAAATTAAAAAGAAAATTGCGAATATATAGGACATGATTGTTAAAAATTGTAAATGCTTTCGAAGGAGCCAAATATGCATCATTTACAAAATTTATATAAAGTAAATTTCGTTTAATCAAATACATTTAATGTAATAAATCCGTAAATTTTCCACATTTTTTTACTAAGCGTAAAACAAACAGAGTGAAAAATGTTCAAGCCGGGAATCGATCCAGGACCCTTGTGTGCTTATGAGACTTTCCCAACTTGTGCTGCTGTTGCAGTCTTAGTGACATATATGAGTGAGAGATGCCAGGCTCGGTATCATCCTCGTAGCTCAAATGTAGAGCAATGGAGCATTATTCCAAGGATCCGGGTTCGATTCCCGGCTTAAATATTTTTTCATTCTGTTGGGTTAACGCTTTGTTATCAATGTGAAAAATTCACGTTCATGTCATATTAAATAATTTCGGTCGTAATTTTATTGTTGAAAATTAACTGAAAAAATAATTACAAATTATACAAATATATTTAATAAAGAAATTATAAAAAACAGTTGTATGAGTTATTGTTAAATAAAATTATACTATGAGAAAGAAAACATTTAATATCTGCGAGAAACATGGAACAAAATGGGCATATGATTTACCAGCGGCATATTAAGTGCTTACAGCCATATGAAAATTTTGTAAAAAACGAAACGTTATTGAGGTAACTCCAAGTTTTAAGAGTAATGTTTTTTTTTTTTTGTTTAAAAATATGTTCTTTTCTTGTTCTTTCTTTTTTCATTTTATTATCTCATATCACGTAAAAAGTCTACTATTAATTTAATCCCTTTTTAAGCAAATATCCATTCATTCCTTAGAATTCGAACATGTCGCATGTGTCATTTAGTTTATAAAAAATTAAAGGAAACGTTTACATTCTCACTAAAACTTAAATTTAAAAATAGTTTTTGTTTTCACCTTTCTAGCATATATCCTGTAATAATGTATCTTCTGATTGTTTTTCTTTATGATGACAGTTGTGAAAAATATATAAAAATGGAAACATTATTAAATACGGGAAACAAATTAGCAGTGGCATTTTGACGTGTTAGGTACATGCGAGAATTTTAAAATCTTGAAACGGCCAGAGTGTGACCCTGTATGCTAAATAAATGAATAAGAAACAGGTTGCCCAATTCAGAGGGTGCTAAAATGCACCTTCTGAATTGATTTTATCTGTATTTCAAATTTGTTCCAAATGAGATCAAATTTGAAATACAGATAATTCAAATGATGCGCTTCACATTTATTGAAAAGAAATTACAAAAACAAAAACAAAAATTCACCGATAGTGGGCCCTGTCAGACACATTTATGCATATTTAATATCCTTGCGCACAAATATGTACTTTTAATATCCTTTATATATATATATATATATAATATCCTAAAAAAGTAGCTTTAAAGTTGCTTAATATGTCCCCTTCATTTTCAACAATGTCCTCTAATAGCACAACTTGAACAGCGTAGATGCCTTCATGACATCACTTTCATGAAGAATGGCGCACCTCCTCACATTGATCATCCTAGCAAATCCTAAGACCGCATTTCACAGATATACGGATGATCAGCCGTTAATTTCCAACAGCATGTCCTCCTCGTTCACCGGATATCACCTCCTGAGACTTTTGACTGTGGGGTTTCCTGAAGGACAATATCTACCGCAAAAGGCCAGCATCTATGCTAGAACTGAAGGACAGTATTCACCGCCATGTTATTGGTATTCCACTAGATTCTCTCCGGCCAGCTGTGGAAAATATGGTCCTGCTATTACAAACACATTGTTGAAAATGAAGGGGACATACTGAGCAGCTTAAATGGTACTTTCTTTTATATTATTTAACATTTTAAAAGCATATTAAATGTGTGTTATGTGTATGACAGTTCCCCCTATCGGAGGACTTTTATATTTTCATTTTTGTAATTTCTTTCTGATACATGTCAAGTGCATCATTTGTAGATGAAAAATGATCTCATTTGTACCAATAGAACGCATTCTAGAGGCCCCTGAACTGGGCAAATTATTTCAACCTGCACTTCTTCTCTCTTCAAAAAGAAATTTTCTTGATTTTATCTATTTTGTTCGCTTTATTTTTTAACTGCAGAATACCTGCAACAAAATTCTAATATTTTTTGAATAAAATATCAACTCTATTCGAAACAAATGAGCACAATTTCTTCAATGCTGAAATTCAAATTGAAGAAAAGCATTTTTTTCGCCTTATAATAATCGTGGTTTCGATAGCACATCATTATTAAAAATCATACATGCTCCAGTAATATGTTCGGGGAATTCTCTACATAAAAAGTAAGTTGTTTTTGGCGATATCATTCGAGAAAATAACGATTACAATTTCTAAAATGAATTTAAAGTATACTCTAAAGGCAAATATGAATAAAAACATATATTTGAAATTTAATTTTTCAAACATTTTCTATAAAAAAATCTATATGGAGTAAGTTACGTTACAACATATGTTGTCATGTAAAATTACACAATGAGATAAAATAATTCACATTAGTTAAAATGTGAAATGAAATGGAGTAAATAATTCGATAGCATCCTGTAGAGGTACTATTTGTTACATGCGAAAACGTTGAAATGGTTAAACAACGGCTTTATGTATCACCAAACATTACAACAAATAATAATAAATCTTTACCATTTCAGTTACCAATAATTTACAATTATCAACGACCTCTTGACTAGGAACTTGGATCGTGTTGGTGGTCGCAGGGGCACTTGAGCTCTTGGACATCTAGTTCTGAAGTCATTGAACACAGATTTCGAAATCAGTTGAACGCAGAATTCTATTAGAGAAGTCCGTAGTCGGAGTGTTGGCGCGTTACGATCAGGCGACCGCACAAGGATTTTCAGGCTTTTTCTTCGTGTGTAACGATAATTCGGGTTGCTTTTCCTGCTAAGTCATCCCTGAAGGCTGGATCTCAGAATTGTGTGGTGTGGCTCAGGCTGCTTTTGCCACTTCGGTCTTGCATGCGAGCGGCCTCGGCTGCTCGGCTGGGGCATTTGTGGTGTCTCGTCTTGCTTGCTGTGTTGTGCCTGACTCTGGCTTGTGTCCGACTTGTCCTGCTCCCTTGGCTGGGGGTTGCCTTCGCAGCGTCTTTTGGGACTGGGGATTGCAACACGATCCCCTTGGAAGTACTGCATGGAACCTTACGGTTCTGGTACGGGGAACTTTAGTTTTACCATTTTTCAAAATATAGTTTTTGATATTCAATTTCGTTTACATTAATTTTTTATTTGGTCCTACAAAAATCAAATATTGTTACACTGTTTTAAGTAACTCAACTTGGTTAATTAAAGTAAAGAAGAAATTTTATATAGTAAAATTTTCACTCACTTGTCGATGTGCTTGGAAAAAATAGTTCCAAGTGTGTTTAAAATAGCAATACACCATTTCAACAAATAAAAACTTCAATATAAATTGATAAATTAGTTTTAAGTCATTTTTCCATTAACAGGCCTCCGATGATAAATCGAAAATTATTCATTATGGTTACAATTGTATACGAATCACAAGAACAATTAATTTAATTATACGGAAACCAACGCTCGTTAAAATAGGTTATCTGGTTTTTAAATTGCAACAACGAGGTATTACATATACTAAAACGTACAGTCGTGGAAAAAAAAAAGTAAACACCCCCTACTAATTCTTCAACAAATTGCCGTAGGCGGAAGTTACTGGTACCGAACGATTTGAAATAAAGTCTACTTTTAAATGACGTATATAAAATTCGCTTAGGGGGTCATCTACATATTAAAACGAACCCAAACCTCATTTTTTTCAATGGCAATACCCAATTTTAACGAGATATTTCAAATCTTCGGTTAGAAATATGCCTAGACACCAAATTTCAAGTCATTTGAATGATAAGTTTTTGAATTATAAACATTCAAAATTTAGTGCTTCTAATGTTAAATTACATTTTCATATTTTTATTTATATCTTCTGAAATTATGCTCCTAATGTGCTAATTTTTTGTTTAGAAATAAAACTAATGTGTCCAAACATAAATACGCTGAATTTGCAATTTTTATAATTTTATTATATGAATTATGAAATTAATATTCGAAAAAATTATCAATTGCAACCTACAATTTTTTGATGGATTTAGATTTATTAAGTCCGGCTTTATGAAAATCCCAAATTTCACATTTTTCTTCCAAGTAGTTTTCAAATTATGCTTAAAAAACGGCAAAATGATGGTTTAAGGGGCCGTCTATGATTGAAGTGAGTAGATATTTTGAAATTTCTTCTGCTGCCTTGTTATCTAACAGACTTCATTGACTGCTTAAGGGTGCCTTGATCAAGAAGGCGGCTCTCTCGGTTAGCCATCGAGAACCCAACTTTAATTTGGATACAGCCCTTAAAATACGCTCGTTTTAAAATAATTAATTTCTCGGAAACTTATGGTACGAATTGCATAAAAATTTGTTTTTAGGCTATTTGAAGGGTGTAGAGTTCATTTATGCTGTCAGATATTGGTATTGCCATTGAAAAAAATGAAGTTATGGTTCGTTTTAATATGTAGATGGCCCCCTAAGCAAACTTTATATACATTATTTAAAAGTAGACTTTATTTAAAATCGTTCGGTACCAGTAACTTTCTTCTACGATAATTTGTTGCGGAGTTAGTAGGGGGTGTTTACTTTTTTTTCCACGACTGTACATATATACACTTAATAAATTCATTAGCTTGCGCTTCCCACCAAGCGTAAAAAATAGCTGCGAACTTTCCAAGATTGAGTTTGGTGCTTAGGTAAAATAATGGTATTGTAACGGATTATTTTGTGAAAAAATAGTAAGTGCAGTTATAAACTTAGGCTTGATTTTCACGATAAACGTGGAATGCTAGTCGGATGTTCCAATTCTAAAGCTTTCTTATTTCTCATTTCAAAAGGTTTTTACGCATGTTTATACTTAGGTGTTATTATTTCAATATTACACCAACTTTGATTTTCATAACAAGTTTCTGCTTCATTTTGCTAATCGGAGTAAAAACGAGTTAATCTCGATCAGTACATTTATTAAAATCAAAATTTCGTTATTTTGTTGTATATCAGCTATCGCTGGGTTAGCTCGATGAGAATTTACCGTTGATGCATGAACAAACCATGTACAATAGAACAATGAAAAATCGGGAAAATCGCTATTACATCACCCCTTCCGGCAAATTGTTACTAAATTCACGTGGGACATCCTGGCCATAGGCAAAAACACATACATGGAATTTTGTTCAACTTTATACATATTTTCATACACTTTTCGACGGTAAAATAATGAAAATGACACAAAAATCGCTGCTACAGCGCCCTGTTCCGGTGAAATACTTCTAAATTCAAGGAGGATCTGCTGACCGTAGCCAAAAGCATAAACAAAAGTTTCAATTATATGCATAACTTTATACACTTTTGATGATACAAAGAGGACCACCAGAAATACGAATACACGGATATAACGTACGGATAGATAGTATAAACATGTTTTAACATGTATAAACATGTTTTTCGGGATCTCTGAACCCTAAAACATGAAAATTCATCTAAAACAGGATGTCGAAAACATTTCGATTACAGTACGTTCTTCTTTAGACAGAAAGAAGTAAGTAAAAACTGTTTTAAATAACTTTTCTTACAGTTATACTTATTTTTATTTTTCGAAGCAAGCATTCTTTATACTATTTAGTTAATTAAAAATATTATATTAGAAGCAAGTGTGCTGAATTATTTTTTCACGCTGACATTCAAATCGAAAATACAATTTTTTACATCCTTTACAACATAACCTATATCAATCCTAAGTTTCACAGTACTTTTATTATTGAAAAAATTTAGAAGTGTAAGAAGCATTTTCCACAAATTGTTGACATAAAAAGCAACATGCTTTTGACAATGCCATTCAAGAAAAAAAAATTAAAATGAATGCAGTTTCTGAAATTTATTTAACTGTAAAAACAAAAATGAATAAAAATATGTATTTTAAATTTAGTTATTTGAACATTTTCCAAAAAACAATTATTGAAGTTAAGTTAAAGGGTTTGCTGATAAGGAAAATTATGAGAAAGAATAACCAGAAATAATAATTGACATTTGTGAAAATGTAAAATAAAACGGATTAAATTAAATAGTTCAATACTGTTATATATGAACATTTTGTAACGGGTATCATTCAATTTTACAGCAAATAATAATGAATATGTCCCATTTTAAATGCAGTCTTTGATATTTGTTTTCCGTTTATATTATTTTTTTAGTGCCTCCTACAGAAAAAAAAATCAATCAAGTGGTCTACAAAACGTTAAGTATGCCATTTAGCAGCTTTCGTACGTCTATGAAGTTTCAGAGAATTTAAGGTGTTTGAATACCAGGAGTTTCATAAACTAATGTTCACAAATATGTTCAGGAAATATATTCATAAATATGTTCAGGACGTTTTTGAGATAATCATTCGAGAAAAAGATCATTTAAAGAAATTACTTTCTTAAGTGAATTGAAATATACAATAAAAGCAGATAATAATAAAACAATATATATTAGAATTGTAGTTTATTAACAATTATGCGACATTTATAAAACTATATACAAGAAATTCTAAATTCTCTCAAGAAAGTTTGAATAGTTATTTTTGATTAATTATTATGATTGATATTTCGTAAATAAAATAAAATCATAAAAAAAAAAAAAATTCTGGTGTGATCTCGAAATTTCCGAATAAAAAATCGCCAGATTTGGTAACACGGTTTACTCTGTATAATTTTAACCCTTTGAAACGCAGTGGTCACATGGTGTGACCACATAATTTTAATTGTAAACTGACAAACGGCACCACCAATATTTTAATAAAATTTTGCTTTTGTAATGAAACCTTAGAGAATGTAGAACTGGTATGGATAAACTTTCTCAATTACATAATAAGCAACTAAGAAGTATCCGAAATGGCTCTAGATATCTTCTTAATACTACCATTACGAATGATTTAAAAAATGCTTCTCGTGTTAACCGCATTAAATTTCTTTCTAAAAATTCCATAGCCAAATTTATAAAGTGCCTAATGATATCATGTGCGAATTATCAGACTGTGATGCTCTCAGCTCTTCTAAACGCAAGAGACCCCGTTATACTACCGTTTCTCTTCGACTAATACTGTTTTTCTGTCTTTTCTTTCTTAGTAAAATAATAATGATAAAAAAAAATAAATAATCTCTTTATATTCTCATTGTTAATTTACCTCGGTAAAGCTTTTAAACTAATTATAACTTTTTTATATTAAATATATGGCAATGAAAACAACCTTTTTTGTTGGAAATTGGTAATTTTTCTAGCTTTGCTTCGTCCGATTATGTCGAATAATGAACAGTGTAAACATTTTTTTATTATCTTTAAACTCAATTTTAATTTGTATCTTATTTTTAATCTTTAAATATACTTTTAAACTTAATATTCTTCATTTTTATCCTAGGATTACACTATCATAATTTTTCAGCCTTTTCTTATTTTATTTAGTTTTTAATTTTCTTTCGTATATTGTAGTATAATATGTGCTACGGCTAAACTTAAATTTCATGGCTCCTCTATGATGCGTTATACACCTACTCATATACAGGGAGTGGAGTAGCAATGCTACTTGGTATTCCATTGAACTTTTCTCCTGTTCGCCTGTTAATTTTTTTTAATTTTTTTTTTTTTTTTTTTTTTTTTTGAAGAAATTTGTTGGTATATTTTAGTGTCAATCAATCATATCATCATTTTACAAACAAACTTTTTCTGTCTCTGAAAGGGTTAAACATATTTAACACATTTTAGACCGGAAATGAGTATACTTGTTTTTATTTAATGAAACATATATCACGAAGGCTAATGTCAGACGAACGTCTTTTTGCACGCTTTTTTCCTTACGTATCATCCCTACACAATGCCGCTAGCATTGTGTAGGGATGATGCGTAGGGATAAAACGTAAAGAAAAAAGCGTGCAAAAAATGGTTCGTCTGACATTAGCCTTAGGGCAAAACAGGGAATGAATTTATGTGATGTAGCCCATATTTCTTTAATTCTAAGGAATTTTGTATTAAATCCTTACTTTGAAAGATATTTGCTGATAAATAAACTCGAAAAAGCTATAAATTAGGAAACCAATTTACGAAAGATTTTCGGAAGAGGGAGGAGCTTCTCCTATTTTCAGCCATTTGAACGGTTTCTTTTAAAAGAGGCTGAATCAAAATATTGACCACCACCATTTCCTTACGAAAGACTTCATTTTAAATTTTTATTGCAAATGTCGTAGAAACACACAGTTCGTTACTACCTTTTCTTTTCCGATTATTTTAGTAGTCTGCAATGAATACAATTTCTAACTAGTATGTTGTGGCCATCACAAAACTTTCTTCTATCTCATACATGTCAATGCTTCAAAATTCACTATCTCAGTGCCAAATTAAATGGCAATCTGTGTTCATCATGATAATTCTAAAAATATGAAATTCCGTGCATTAGTTCTCGAGGTTTGACTGTTTCTGAAATCGTATAAATCCAGCAAAATGCAGCATAGCAGCGCCACCTATTGGGTTATTTACACCAGAACGTAAATATCACTAACTTATGTCTAACTGAATATGAAGTTTGAGGAAAATTCGTGCATTAGTTCTTGAGATCGAGGTATTGCGCAAATTATGACAAATGCAGCATAGAAGCGCCACCTGTTGAGCGATTTGCAACAACACATAATCAGCAGCAATATTAATCAAGTTATACTTAAATCTGAAGTTTGATGAAAATTCGTGCGTTAGTTCTTGCGATAGAGATATTGAGGAAATAGTTCAAAATGCAGCACAGCAGCGCCACCTATTGAGCGATTTACACCAACACGTTGTCAGCATCATTTTATATGAAGGACTAACTAAATCCGAAGTTTGATGAAAATGGGTGCATTAGTTCTTGAGATAGAGCTACTGCAAAAATAGTGTAGATCCTGCAAAATGCAGCATAGCAGCGCCACCTGTTGGGCGATTTACACCAAAACGTAAACAGCATCTATTCGTGTCAAGGACTAACGGAATCTAAAGTTTTATAAAAATCCGTGCATTAGCTCTTGAGATAGAGCTTTTGCGGAAATCCTGCAAAATGCTACATAGTAGCGCCACCTGCAGGGCGATTTACACCCAAAACTAATCAGCACCAATCAATATCAAAGACTACCTGAATATAGATATTTATTAAATTCCGTGCATTAGTTCTTGAGATAGAGCGCCCACAAAATTTGTGTCACATACAGACAGACAGACTCACAGACAGTCATTTTGTAAAAACATGGTTTTGGGAATCTCTGACCCATAAAACGTGTATACCCATCGAAAACTGGAATTCGAAAATTTTCGTGAAACCAATACTTTCTTCTTGTAAAGATAGAAGAAAGTAAAAATAATGGTGGCCGTAAACGAGACAGCTCCGAAACCTGCGTTTTAAAAGTCAGATTTATTAACCCCAGTTTATGCGAATAACCAAGCAGTAGAAAAAAGTGTTTGAAGATAGTTGTTAAATAAAAATACAGTCTGAGAAATAAAAGAAATAACATTTATGAAGCATGTGAAACATTCGTAATGGAATAAATAAAAAAAATATCCCAAATCATTTATCAATGTATATTACAGTAAATAAAATATTCCTGCATCTTCAAAAAGACATTTTTTCTGTATTGTGTTAATATTTCAAATTTTTATTTGTTAAACGCAGCTTAGTTCAAATAAAAATAAGGTAAACATTTTGTGATTTTTTGAATAAGATATCACGGTGCCCATTGGTTATTAAAAATTAGCCATTTTTAAAGAAATTGGTCACAAGTTATCGCATTGAAATTTAGTTGTAAAATTGCATATTCTTTTAAGTTAACATGTATTTTATAATAAAGTTGGTACTGATGTTTAGTACTTTTTAAAACGAAAGCATAGCAGCAAAAGCAAGGGATACTATCATATCATTTTCGGCGTAGCATTAATATGGTCAGGGTTCCCACTGCAGGATTCGCACCCATGAAAAGATACAAGGGATTTTAAGAGTTTTAGTACAATAAATTTCGTAAAGTACTGGTCGCTACTCTGAAAATAGAATTCGTTTTCATTAAAAAGGGAAAATGTTACTTTACGAAAATTCTAGTACAGTGTGCTTGAAATTTCTTGAACCGTATGAACCATGTACTCCATTCATTTTTTAATTCTTTTTTTAAGTAATATATTCTTTTAAGAATTTTCTTAAAATTTTGTTGAATTTTAGCCGTACCGGTACATGAAATTTAGCTTATTTAAAAAAAAAAAAATACTAAAAAAATAGGAGTTATGTTTAATTAAAAATACCAATTGTAAATAAAAAGACTGATAGTTATAGTACGCAAAAAATATACTTAAAAGGACAAAAAATTCATCATTTGTTTTACCACGGATACTACAACAAATAAAATTTTTTAACTTCTTTACCCGACTACCAAGAAGGGTTATGTGTTTCACGCGTATCTGTGTATGTGGATTTTTTAATACCCACGGAACATCCCAACGGCTGGATGGATTTTAATGAATGGGGTCTCTATCTATTCGTCTTAACCGCCCGATGGTTATAGGCAAGGTTTTGTTTTTATAAATTCAAAATGGCGGCCGTGAAATACAAAATGGCGGTAGAGACGAAAAACAAATTACGCACCTTATTGAGTGGCATATCATTGGATAGGTCTTTCAAAATGAAGACAATGTTTCATTGACTATTTTACAGTCAGTAGCTCCGTTAAAATATTATACAACCTGGAAGTTGTGTAGGTAGGATCTCTAGCTTTACTGCAACTCTAACCTTCATAGACATCTATAGACCTCATCAAAACAGTGTTTATAGATATGAACTAACAATTAAACTCAACTTAAAAGTCATCAATACAAGTAAATAAAAAAAATGGTAAGTAATATAAAAAATAGTTTCACATTGATGAGAAATAATTAATTAGTTCGCGTTTTACGTAGACGGGTTTTTCGGCTTTTTAAATTTAATATTTATTAATAATATTTTTCTGTGATTTATTTTATTTTTGTATTTTGTTATGAAGATTATCATTTAAAAAATCTAAATTTATTTTTCTCGTACAAAATATCACACATGCTTTTAGTTAAAACAATTATCAACTACATTAGAACCAAGTGAGAACAAAAATTTTTTCACACTGATATTTAAATTGTAAATTGACGTTTGGTTAATATTTTTTAGCCTATATCCAATAATAATCCTTGATATCGATAGTACTTCTTCCTGTTTGCGCATGCCCGATCTTCTGCAACATTCAGGTCTACGTTGGCAATATTTTATTTACAACAGTCGTACTTTAAGTAATTGCGAAAGGGTGCGTCATTAAATAAAGAAAAAAAAATCACTACTTAGAATTTCTGTTAAAATTCAGAACTTCTGGTTAAAAAAAGGAGGCAAACTGACAACGCTCAAATACTGGTATTACAAAGTGGGACCGGAGGATTCCAGCGTACATGTGGGTATGTCATTTCAGAATTTATATATTCTAAAGTAAATATTATACAATATAAAGAAAATATTTATATATAATATATTTAAAGTAAGCTTTAAATATCAGTAGGGATAAAAACAGGTATTTTAAATTTAGTTTATATAAACTAATACTAAAAAATATTTATAAGTTACGTTTAAATAAAATTACTCTATAAAAAAGCTAATGAGTAATATTTATGAAAAGTATGAAAGAAACATTCTTTGGGGGGGGGTAAAAAGTTTTCACTATTTTTTTTTATGCTGAATACTACAGTATATATATATATATATATATATATATATATATATATATTTACAATTTTTAATAATATTATTCTGTTATTTTATTTTTATTTTAGTAATTTTTATAAGGATTATCATTTAAAAAAAAGTCTAATTTCATTTTCCGATCAAACCGTCAGACATTCCCTTTAGTTAAAAAAGAAGATCAAATTTATTACAACCAATTGAGTACAAAATTCCTTTCCACACTGAAATGTAAATTGAAAAATGCCTTTTGGGTTTTCTTTTTCATCATACATCCAATAATATTCATGGATATCGGTAGTACTTCCTTAAGGAAAGGCTTAAAGTTGTGAAAATAATTTTCGTAGAAGTTCTCACATATGAATAACTTGCTCGTGGCTATATCATACGCGAAAAATAAAAATAAAATACAATTTTTGAAGTGCATGTAAAATAGTTTCTGAAGGCAGGTACACTGTAAATTGAAATGTCTGAAATTCAGACACATAAGTGTCTGAAACGGAGTGTTCAATTTTCAGACATTTTAAAGTGTCTAAATTTTTAAGACGCTTGTATGTGTCTAAATTTAAGACACTTCAAATGTCTGAAATGCATCCATGTTTGACCACCTTTAATTTCTCTGCAAAAGCAGCCATTTTTTCGGAAAGCCTTATACACAGAAAAAAAAATCCTTCAAAATATAAAAATTGTACCGCCAATCAAGACGCCAGTACAATTTACGTATTTTAATGAAAATTTTCTTCAATTTCTGGAAAAATTTATTTATTGGAAAATTTCTGTATTTAAAAAAAAAAAAAAAAAAAAAAAGAGAGAAGGGTACACATGTATTTCAATACAGTCTCGCACATTTTACATGATTAACTACTTTTACTCAATTTACAACAACATTGTATTTAACATATACCTTAACAGCATTGCACCTATCCGTCGCGGGATACGAACTCGCAACCTTATGGTCTGTAGACTATGCGATAATCCCTCTCGGCCACGATTTCACAGCTAGGAAGCTCAAATATTGTTAGTTACTTGTGACTCACAATTTATTTTACAGAAACGGTAAATATTTTGTCTATCTGCTTATAATTTTGAAAGATTTCACACATCTTCTCTCTAGAATTTTGAATATTTTGCTTTTCCTGCAATGTAAGATTAGCAGAAGGTTTATCTACTTCTACCGAAGAAATTTTCAGCAGACGTTATTTTTGAAATATTAAAATATTTAAAATGTTTTAACAGTGCATATGTATATATATTACATATATATTTAATTAATATCTATATATATTTAATTCGGGCTTGTCCCGTTTCAGTTGTGTGTTTGGGGGGGGGGGGAGGGCGGAGGGGCGTAATTCAACGCCCATTAAAAATAAAATCAATTTTTCATAAAAAAAAATGCATATATTTTTGCCCAAAGCCTGTGTTTAATGTTAATGCGAAGGTATGTGTATATAAAAGTGTGTGAAGAAATATAGTGTTCTATTTTTTGATTTTTCTTTCTTTCTTTCTTTTTTCAGATCGGTTGAATATATGGCAATTTTTTTTTAATTGGACTCATTAATCCCTATATATTCCATATTCCATATGCCATATATTCTGAACAAAATTTCTCAGTTATAAATATAGTATATAATTTTTCTTCAAAAATAATAAAAACCAGTGTTTTATAGTTGCGCAAATAATTTTTATCTTCCTTTTTTTCGATCGAAATACAGGTTAAAAGTTTTCGATGAGACTAATTTTCTTACGGTGAAATGAGATCATTCCTGAATTAAATCAATACTCAATGATTAGCTAAAATGTTATGTAGTAAAAAATTTCAGAAATATTCTATATAATTCCAAAATAATAGTTATAACGAACTTAAATAACTTCTCAAAACACCATCAAACACTTAAATGCGCAAGAAATGTATAGATGGCGCCACAGTTTTGAGATATATTCCAGTTATTTTTCTTTTGCGAAAATTTAGTAATTAAACTTGATATTTTCTTTAAATTTCAGAGGGAAATAGAATCAGCATACACTTTGGATACCACACAGATTCAGTGGTGCATCCAGAATTGCGATTTGGAGGGGACTAGCATATTTTAGAGGCAGTGTTATAGTTGTAAAAAAAAATGCAAGCGTCGTAAACTGGAAAGTTTTGGTTGGTGTAATTCTGAATGCTTTTAAAATGTTAAATAATGAAATACTGTACTGTACTAATATATACTTTTGTTTTTGCGATTTTTTTTGTGTGTTTCCGTATTTGGATAATTTTAAAGTGTGTTTGCAATCAAACAATTTAAAGTTTTATTATTAAATTATCAAAATATTATAAAGGTTAAAGTGTGCAAAAAGTTGCACTGGATCTTAAATTTATAATTAAGTAAATAGTTTTTTTTTCTAAAGTAAATCTTAAAAACATCAATTAATTAGTTTACTTAAGTATAATTAAGTAATTAATGTTTATAATTAAGTAAATTTTAAACATGCTATAATTTCGAATTTCATAATAAAATTTAAAAAAGAGAAAAAAAAAATGTGCGACAAAATTAATATCTTTTTAAAAATTCCGATTTTTTAAGGATCTATTAAAAAATAATTATATTCTTTCATAATTAAAAAAAAATAATATCTAGTCTAATCTGGGAGAGGCTTCAGCCCCCTTAACTCCCCCAGTAGGTGTGCCAATGCACTAGTTTCAATATAAATAAATAAATCATGTTTAATATATGTGAGTTTAGAAAATTCTGATTGCGAAATATGTGGATTTGTCCTTGAAAGATTATATTATACCTTTTAAATGGAGAAATATGCAAAAAATGGAAAATTTTCTGGAATTTACGGAAGTAAATTTATATTAAAATACGTAAATTGGCGTCCCAATTGGCAATATAATTTCCATATTGTAATGGTTATTTTTTACAGTGTATAAAGCTTACAAAAAACAGTGAACAATTGATTGCCTATAGCAAAACTTGCAGGGTGATCAAAAATGGATGCGATTCAGATGTTTTAAACGTCTTAAATTCAGACATATACACGTGTCTTAAAAATTAAGACACTTTAAAATGTCTGAAAATTGAACACTCCAGTTTCAGACACTTATGTGTCTGAATTTCAGACATTTCAGTTTACAGTGTTTATACCATGATCATATAGTTAGACACTTAAGTGTCTTAATTTCAGGCACCTATGATGTCTGAAATTCCATATTCAGACACTTAAGTGTCTGAATTACTCTTTCAGTCACATATGTGTCTGAATTTAAGACGCCCTTATTTGCAGTGTATGAATAAGTATATGTGTGTGAAATTTTGTATTTATAAACATATTCAATGAACAAATTGTAAAAATTTATTCATATGGTTAACTATAGATGATCAGCACCATGATGTATGAGACACCATAAAAATTTTATGGTGTTTCATAGAAAGTTTTACTATTTAAGTATATAGTTAACAAACTGTTAGCACTTTATGTCCCAAATTATGAATTCATGAAAATTTCATCTTCTAAAGCATTTTTCGTTAATTCCTGAAACTACATTAGAATGTTCACACAATAAATTTAGTTATGTGGTTAACTATAGATTATCAGCACCGCAAAACTGGAGATAAATTACAATCTATTATATATATAAAATCCAAACGGAAATTTCGTTCCGAACGCCCAGATTTCGGGTTCTACAAAATGGATTTTTACGGAACATATACCGTTAGATAGGTATCGTTTCAGGAAAGGCTTTAAGCTATAACACATCATTCTATCCAGATTAGTTATAGAATTATGATGGAAAGTTCTGTTATTTTGGACGATAAGTTTTACAATTTATTTCTTGGCGAAATTTATCGTTGATAAAAAAATTGAAACAGCTATTACACCTCGAAACATAAAAGAAAAAACTGTTACTAATTTTAATTAAAAAAAAAAAAAGAAGGAAGGAAAAAAGAAGAAAAAATTCCTTTTAATGAGTGATAATATTAAAAAACGAAAATATTTAATTTAAACATGAAAGGGAATGTTCGTAATGCTTAAACGATTACTCAGTTAAAATATTGCAATTGAAATAAGATTTGCCTCTTTATCTTTTGCGTCAGGTTAAGAAAAATGCATCTGAAAAATTGATAGGATGATATCAAGGAAGTTTCGATAAGTGCATGCTCAGAAATATTTGAAAAAATTATATAATATTCTTCTCATGAGGAATATATAGAAGGTTTTCCCGTGACATATAATATGTTTATTAAAAAAAAATCCGCAGAACCTCGATTTAGCGTTTGTAAATAAATAATGAAAATTAAATTTTTTTAGCGATTTAATACTGGTTGAAGGCACGATAAAATTTTGAATTTTTTTATGATAAATAATTTTTAAGTAAAACCTTTTTCTACTCTTCATACGAAGATAGTTAGATTAAGTTTAACGTAATAAATACATTTTTATTACTACAGTTTTGTCATACACCTTTATATGTGTATATATTAAAATTTTATTATCGTAACTATACGGTTTAAAACAAAATTTCAGTTTATTAATTTTTTTCCAAATTCAAAATTAATGTCCAATTCGGAACATTGGCAATTTGACTTTGATATTGTTAGTGTCAGAAACAAGAAATGAACGTTATTGTTGCCTTGGAAACAAGTATTTAATATAAAATGTTTAATGGTAGCATTTTTAATTAGCCAGCTGCTTTTAAAACAAATTTAAAACTGGACTACTTGATTATCCCGTCGACAAAATAACTATCGCCAAACTATAAGATAAATACCAATAGTAGATCGTAAATTTTACATTCACTTGACATTAAACACGGGACACGTGTTTGTTGCGTCATCAAGTGATTTTTAATTTCACTTCTGTTTGTAATTTTACTAATGTTTACAAATTCCTTGGTTCATCATTCCTTGGTTCACCCCTTACATATTCCTTGGTTGTTTAAAATTAAAATTTTGTCAATTTGTATAATTTGGCGAAAATGGTTGAATGAATAATCAAATAGTACCCTTAAAACATTTTCAGCCGGTGAAGCCATGTAAAATTAAATAACTACTGCAACACGCAATTTGTATATACAGTTGAGTCTCTCTATAACGAAACTCCATGCATCAAATTTCTCTATATAACGAGTTTTTAGTAGGAACGGTCCAGTTTCCCATGATCTCATTACAAACAGCCATATCCTCCATATAACGACTACATCTCCATATAACGAATTTTTTTATAAAATGTTCTTTATTTATTCAGTTTCAAAAAATCTTCCAAATCACATGGAATCAATTTTCGATCACTGATTCCTGATTTATCGTTCACAGCTGAATTTTTTATCTTACAGACCATGGACTTGGGAATAATAAAAAATACAAAGGTGCATTATAAGAAAATAATTCTTAAAGAACTGATCATAGCTTCTGAAAAAAATGATTTCACCGAAGACATTATTAGTCTTAGAAAGTGTTTTGCGGAACTTTATAAAGCCTAGAGATTTGTTGTGACTGAAAAACAATTTACAATTGCTTCAAAAAGGCCGACTTTTCTAAACTGGATAATAATGCAGATTCTGATGACGAAGAAGATGTGACTTTAGCAAATTTAAAAGATAAATGGACATTAATTAAGGAACGCGGAAATGTCGAAGAAAATGTTACTCTCTCTCTGATTTTTTGGAAGTGGATGATCCTACTACCGCAGTATCCTACTGATAGTGATATTTTAAGCAGCGTTATGAACAATGATGGTGAGAGTAACAATGAGCATGAAAACGAAAACGTACAACAAGAGAAAATACCATCAAGCAGAGAAATGATGACTTCTTTTGATCTTATAAGGACATGACTTCAAATGGAGGAAAATGTTCCCGAAAGAATTTTTCATTCCTTGCTAAAGTGTGAACATTTTTTCGAGAGTGTAACAATTTTGAAATCAAAACAGCGAAAAATTACAGATTTCTTCGTATAAAATTTATGTAAGATTTCCTTGTGTGATTTTTATTATGCTTTCAAAATAAATGTCTGTTTTCTTTTTTGAAACTGTTTAATTACGAAATACAATATTAGGTTAATATTTATAACTAAACATTCCAAATTCTTAATTAAAAACCTCAAAAATATTTTTTGTTCAAAATTTACACATTAAATAGGAATTTTTACTTATTCTCTATATAACGAATTTCCCTATATAACGAATTTTTTACTGGAACAATGGATTTCGTTATATAGAGACTCGACTGTATTATAAACGCTTAAAGATAAAGAATAATACGCTAATCCTTCGTTTAAGCTTAAATTCATTGAGTTTTAGGCATTTAAACACTTATTTAACAAGCAATTTTCAAATGCATTTAAATATCTTGCATTTGGGATGGAAATGTGTTGCCTAGCCAAATAGCGTGGAACGTTCGTTTTTTTGCACCAAATACTCGAATATATATAGATATTTTTCAGGTTTTTACTGAGATTCCGCCGCCAAACTTGACTGATGTTTTACTACACACATGAATAGTTTTAAAAGCATTTTTCTTTTCAAAATAATTTGAGTATGCTCTTTAAGGAGACCTTCCTTTTGATTTGTTCTTTTTTATTTCTAACTCTTCCACCATGTGACTTACAGACGAAACTAGCAGATGTAATTGTAAAAATGATGGTACTTATGATTTACATGTTATATGTTTATTTGTGATTTTTGAGTTCACTTTTGTCGCCAAACAATTTGATTTTAAGCCAAAAAGATGTAAGCGTGAATTGGATTCAAGCGATGTTTACAATAAAGGTGATTTTGCAAGTGTATGAAAGCATTTTTTGAGTATTTTTAAAAATTCAAATGTACAATACATAAATAGCAATTAATATTTTAAAATTGGGGTCAGATATTTTAATTTTAGTATAAATGTCTCCCACACACGCACATACATACAGTAAAATAATTTAATTTTAGACATTTAAAAATTTTCTCATCATACTTTACTGCGAAAGCATGTCGGTTTGTTTTCCCCAAATTTGTGACTTTTATAACCTCGAAGCCAGATTAGCTAATACTGTCCCTTCTTTTTTTAATAAAAAAACATATCGCCAATTTCCCTTATACAAACGTTCAATGTTTGCAATGTTAGGTAGTAAAGATTTTCTTAAGAAAATGTAAGCAAATATGCGTTATTTCTATCACGAAAAAGACTTTTTGCAATAAAAATTGCTTTCTGAAATCACCTTTCGATATTCCATTCTATTCGTCATTTACTTTTTTTTTCATATATTCCCTTCTTTTAGAAATGTTATAAAAAGATATTGGATGAATCTTCCATAATCAGCCACCTTACAATTGGCAAATTTACTGTATAGTTTTGGAAGACTCGTTTATATTTGAAAGGAATCGTGGACGGTATATCCGATTTCAGAAGATTACGCGAAATTTGTACTTTTAGTAATTAGCGATTAGTAAATTTATGTTTTTTTAGTATGGAGCAAACGGACAAAAGAAGATTTAATAATAGATATTTTTCATGTGCAGTTATTTTACTATCATTAAAAAAGCATTAATTTGAATGTACAAAAAAAGTATTTCAAATGACAAAGGTGGCCAATGGAACAATATTTGTTCATTTAGCTTAGTTTTTTTTAAAAAAAGAACCTCAAATTCAATTAAAATTTGAATCATTATAAAATTTTGGCTGATGCACAGCCCGAGCAGCTGATCGTAGTGACAAATTTTAGGTTTATTTTACTATCACTAAAAAAGCATTACTTTAAATGTACAAAAAAAAAAAAAAAAAAAAAAATCTTTCAAATGCCAAAGGTGGCCAATGGAACAATATTTGTTCATATACTCTAGGTTTTAAAAAAAAGTACCTCAGATTCAAATAAAATTTCAATCAATATAAGGAAATTTTGCCTGATGCACAGCCCGAGCAGCTGATCATAGTCACAAATTAACGTTTTTAGTTTTATTTAGGCAACAAACTGATGAATAATGACGTCTTGAAAATAAAAGCATGTTTATTTCTCCGTCTTATTGCGCTCATTAGAGAAATGCGAAAAAAATCTTCGGTTTGCCAAAAAGATCACTACTAAAATTTTTGCATAACTAACTTTACTTATCATTTGCAAAGAGTTTTGATAGTGAAAGATCTAAAAATCAATCAACAGCAATTTGACATTATTTAATGGAATGTAGTTTGGAGCGTAATTAACATTGTTTTGTAGCTAATTCAGGTACTTTTTTAGCCATACCGTTACGAACATTTCTAACGTTTCACATCAAACTTGGTTGTGGATCCGATCATAGATAATTGGGAAGATTTTATTGAATGAAAACTAGTTTAGTTTTCTATTTGAATTAGTTATCGAGGTTATTTTCCTAGGTTAATAGTTGCATGATTAAAACTGGTATGTAAAAAGAAACGGCAGTTAAAATGACATTATTTTAATTTTATTCACACAATTCCGCTTTAAATATCCACTTTTACATGATTCACATATTTTAAAATATAAAAGTTAAATACTGTTTTGGTTGTATTTACTCTACTGGAAATCGAATATAAGAAAATGTTGAGAAAACTTGCCAAAAGAAGACTTATATTACCAAATATAATGTAACTTAGAGAGAGATTGTATTTATGTTATCAGATCAGCACAAAGTACCAAGCTGCGAAGCCCGGAGTAAAAGACCTAACAAACGAAAGTGAATAACCCGAACATTCTTTAAGCTAAATGGTCAATCACTGCAGTCAGAAAATGCGAACAAAATTTATTGCATAAACATGTAAAAATATTTTTATGTTTATATAGACCTAATCAATATAAAAAATTATTCCCGATAAAAAAAAAAAAAACCTTGCATTGAGATAGTAATCCATTATAAAATATTAAAAAAATTAAGAAAAAATAGTGTACAAAGCGTAAATTCATTACTTACTTTTCAAATTTATAATCGCATAACTGGTCCAATTTAAGCAACTTAAACTGGCCCAATTTCGGCAACTGCGCCATTTTTTTAAAAACAGGTAATCTAAAGACCAAGAACAAAAACGAAATCAAACAAATCCACGTGAAAATATGCGCAATAAACAGATGAATTCATATATGTATATGAAAATATAACAACTTACCTCAGTTTTAAAATATTCCCTTACGTTTAGTAGGAAAAAAAATGGATGAAAACAGTTAACTTTAGGTTTTTAAAATTGTCGGAAAACAGCACGTGATAGACGTTTGCTTCTTCTAATCATCAGTGACGTCATTCTGATGAGTGGGATTTCAGGGGTAGATGGCGTCTCTTCCTGTAATTAACAGCAAAATGGCAACGGTCCAATTAAAGCGGCGGTCCAAATATGGCTACTCTCCCCTAACTGCTGTTTTTCAACTATTTTCTCTTTACTTTCTACAGAAATGTTATACCTGAATTGACAAAATTAAACAAATGATGCTAAAAACTAAAAAAAAAAAAAAAAAAAAAAAAAAAAAAAAAAAAAAAAATCAATATCTCAAAAATAAATGGAGATGCAGTTTTCAAACAAATTGCATTTAAAAGTACTTTTCATTCCAATACGACGGTGTAAAAATTGAAAATGTGCGATGCTTAGACATTTTCAAAAATTCTACCGTACAATGATAGATCTGCTTTGTTTTACATCTGGCTTATACAACGTATTGCTATTTTTTGGAGATGACACATTGATAGGTGGGAGAAAGAAATGGCATACCGGAGGCTAATAAATAAATAAAATAGATAAAATAAATAAATAAATAAATAAATCCGTATACGACAGCAGCCACTTTTGTGTCAGTGCGTAAGTAAACACTTAATAGTCAGTGGGCGCTGCATTTTGTGTTTAGCTATATAGATATCGTAACACACTCTTCATTTAATCCTTTGAAAAGATTTTGCTGCACATTATATTTCCAAGAGGGTAACAGTGATGATTATTTATGAAAGAAATTTACTGAGAACTTGAATAGAATTTTGGAATACACTAACCACATAAAAAGTTTTCCTGTGACATTAATAAATGATTAGATTGCACACACAGATGACCAGGAACTAGCTATATAAAAATATTTCCTTTTTTTCTAGATAAAGAGATATTTCACTGATACTAAATACATCATATATTTATTTATTTATTTATTTATTGAAGACAACATAGGAATAAGTGTAATGGATAAAATTACTATACTAATGTTCCTTTGACGACAATTTAACAATACAAGAATGTAGAATAAAGTTAGTTAATGGTCTAAACCACGATCATAACGACGATGATGCAAAAAAAGAATTTTGTTTGAACTGAAAGAAAAATACTTAATAGTGTAAAGAAAACTCTTTGAGGCTTATAAAAACACAATATAATAGCATTTTAGGCATTGAACTACAGAAAAGCAACTTGTACTTGGATTTTTCGTTTCAGTTTTCTTTTATTATATTTAATATATACTTATTTGAAAAGAAATGTAAAATCTATTCGAAAACACATAAAGTCGAGTAAAAATGTTTATATATAACACTCTGAAACTTTGGAAAATATTCATGTTCTAAGAATTTACTGAATTTTATAACTATTTTCAGTTTTGTATTTATTTTTATCTGAATTGATTTTTCAACGTTAGTTATTCAAATATATTATACTGAATATTAAATACGCTAATTACCACTTTGCTAAATAAGCGTAAATCGACAGAGTGTAAATTGGCCGAGCCGGGAATCGAACCCGGGTCCCTCGAATAGAGCTGCAGTGTTCCACCACTAAGTCACGAGGACGGTGCCCTGCTTGGCATCTCTCTCTCACGTAAGTCGGTAAGACCGCTATCGCAGCTACTAGATGGAAAATCTTCATGATCCTGAGGCACAACATGAGACGCAAATGAACCCAGCGTCGGTGTATATACAATTTAATTAATTTCTTCAACTACTACATGTAGTTGAAGTATATTCACCGACGCTGGGTTCATTTGCGTCTCATTTTGTGCCGCAGGTTTGTGAGAGCACTGGAGCGCTAATCTAGGGGCAAGGTTCGATTCCCGGCTTGAACAATTTTCACTCTGTCGGTTTACGCTTATGTAGCAAAGTGATAATTCGCTTAATTAATATTCAATAATTTCAAGCGTCATTTCACTGCTGATAAGTAGTTGGAGAAATCACTTAAATGGAACAGATGTCATAAATTCCCAGGGCCGCCATCTTGGAATTTTTCTTGGCGTGAAAACCCCTTTTCCGCCAAGTAGTAAATGTCGCCAAGCACCGATTTATATGCATGTTAGGCTTAACGAAAATAAAATGTAAATAATAAACAAAACTCGCTAAGGTGGCAATCAGTAATCGTTGTATGATCGCTCCGCGCTCATTAACCGAAAAAAAAAAATCACTGGATTCAGCAGTTCTCATTGTGTAGCAATTTCAAAATTCAGCAGTTCTCGCTGTGTAGCCATCTCAAAATGTACAAAACTCGTAACGCAACAACATATACATAAAATTATCAATATACCTTAATAGACATCTGCTTTCTTGAAAGCTCAAGCATGAAATACCTGCTAGCATAACCGTCATTTTCCAAAATAGGCTTACGAATACGGACTGACGCACTGTAAACAAACCTCCTTTATTCGTCAAAATTTCCTCATATTTCTTAATTACTTCAGCATGAGCGTTTAAACGGACTAGAGAACCCATATTCAATCAAATACATCCAATAAATTTAGCATAAAAATAACTGACAGAAACACAACACGATATCACAAGCCGTATTTAATCAACTGAATACGTATCAAAACATGATCTCCCAAAAAAAACGGGGTTACCAGAACATGGTTGCCATATCCACAAACACCGCCAACAAGAAATCGCCAAGAAATCCAAAATAGTGGCCAGGTAACATACAACATCTAAGCCAATTAAATGCTATATTATACTGTTTAACATTATTTATTGCTTCAGTGTATGGTAAGTTGTAAACGATGCATCTTTAGGTGTGTTCTTAAATATATAAATACGTAGCACCTATAGTCGCCGTCTGATCCGTCTGACTTTCTGCCTGTCCGTCAGTCCGCATACAATAGTGCAAAAACTACCCAACCGACTGGTTTGAAATTTAATCTACATAATCGTTTCAGAATTTTGACGTGCATTTTCAAATTTTATGATTCTCGAATGAAAGCTTAAAAAAACATTAATAAAAGTTTTGTTAATTCTATTAATTCCTATCATACGTAATTAGTTCAATAATATCCCATGATAGAAAATGATTCTATGTTGCCATGGTGATTACGTCCTACTTAAGATGGTGTCATATTATTTCCGTATCACTGAATTTAATGCATATAATCGTAATAAGTATTGTATTCATAAAAAAGTGAATCTTTTCATAAGACCGTAACAGCTATTGCACCAATATCTGAATATTTATAAAACAAGTTATATTACATTTGCCCCGTTTGACGTACACTTTTCGACTTGTTTGAAAATTCTAAGTGTTATTTTATTATCAGAATAAACCCATTATATTTTATAGGAAATGGATATTTTAAAATAATTTTTCTTATTATATAAAGAAATAAGAACTGATTGTGTAAGTACAAGTAGTAAATACGGTTTTAATAAATAGTTTATGACGCAAAGATTAAACATTTTTGATTTGTGTAAAAAAAATTATGCTACCCGGAAATTTATTTTTTTCTTTTATTTTTGACTATAAAGTATTATAAAGTATTAATCGTTAATTCATCCGACAATAAAGCCATATTTGCATCCATATTTATTTTTATTAGCCCCGGTACGGTAAGCTATTTCTTTCTCCCAGCTTATTTTGTGTCCAAAAAATAACGTTAGCTTACAGACGCTAGCAATAAACAAAGTAGATGTATCATTGTACAATTAAATGCTCTATAGCATTTTTTTAAATTTCTAAACATCGCACATTTTCAGTTTTTATACCATCGTATTCGGGCAAAAAAGTACTTTTTAGTGCTATTTGTTTGAAAACTGCATCTCTATTTGTTTTTTAAATATGGATTTTTTTGTAGTTTTTAGCGACATTTGTTTCATTTTGGCAACTCAAGTACGCCATTTCTGTAGAAAGTAAAGAAAAAATTGCTGAAAAATAGCAAATATATCTTTTTGTTGCCATTTTCTCATAAAATGAAAAAAAAATAATTAAAAAAATTAAATTGAAAAAAAAAATTAAAATACGTGCTACTTTGAGGAAAATATAAATGAAGGATTTATGATAAAACAGGGAGCTATTATAAACTATATTTAATTTTAAGTTTCTATATTAATGCAAATGACGTCATTTTACATAAAATAAAAGCGTGTGCTATAAGTCTTAAAACTGAAATATGTTTTGCAGTAGAGTCCCGATTATCCGAGTCACGCTTAACTGAGTTATTTTCTTCTGATGGACTGGTGGCTTCTATTATTATGAAACAGCCGTTATAAATGAAGCGTTAGGTGAAGATGAAAGAGCTGCCGTAAAAAGTTAGAACTCTGATTTTCTGGTCAGAATGGGAAAAAATGGCCATATTTTTTTTTTTTTTTTTTTTTTTAACGCTTCATTTATAATGGCTGTTTCATAATAGTAGAAGCCACCAGTCCACCAGAAGAAAATGAAGTAATGGAAATGCCGGGGCGACACTAAATTCTGAAAAAGCAGAATTCCTGTTCTCTAGTTTATTATTCCAGTCGGTCAATTAAAAAAAAATGTGTTAACCCATAGAAGGGCGATGATGCCGCTATGGCATCACATAATTTTAATCACTAACTGCCTCGTTGCCACCCGAATCTTTTATTGAATATTGAACAGCTGACAGTTCTAGGGGCTACCCATTTGTAAAACAAATCCAAGCCCTGTCGATGAGTTTGTGTATAGCGCATCATAAGGAAAAAACAGGAAATGTTAGTCTAACTGCAGTGAAAACACTACTGTAATAGAGAGTGTCTATAACTCCCAGCATTACTGCCGAGAATGAAAGACAGAGTGAGAGAAAAAGAGAGAGGAAAGTCTATTTAAGTAAGTTTCCGAACAGGCGGCCAATACGAAAATTGTAGGCGGGGCTTCATTGTTACATGAAGTCCGCAGTAGAAAATCGATCGATAGAATAAGAAAAAGATGTTCAAAGTTCATGAAGCCGAATAATCGCAAGCCAAGACAAAAACCATACCAAAAAAAGGCACTTTTCAGTGACCACACATTTAATTAACAGAGTTAAGAGAAATAAAAAGCTAAATGAGCCATAAGCGAACTTACAATTCGCTACTAGAGAGATTAAAATTACTAGATATCATCTCGCCGAAGGCTCGAAGTTTATGTATTGGATCTTTTTTAGATTGTATCTCTTCTAAGACACTGCTGAGTTTAACGGGTATTTCGTAAAATGAACTTACATTTAGTTCTTCTTTAATTTTAGTTAGGATTTCAGCTATCGAAGTGATAGAACCTGAAAATTCCTCCAGCTCATAAAGCTGCTGAGTGGGAGGCGGGGCCTTGGGCACAGAAGGAATTTTATTGGCGGGTGGTAAGACGACGTCCTCAGACTGTTTCTGCGATTTTTTGGAAGAAATATTTTCTTTTTTACTTTCACCAGCGGCTTTAGCATAGGTTTTTTTGAATTAGGGTTGAAGAGGAAATTGCGAACAACCCTTATAAGATGAAGGGTGTTTTAGGGAGCAATTGGCGCATTTAGCAGGTGATCTTTTAATGAAATTTTCACTTTTATTAAGCACGCGAAAATATACTTTTACTGGTTTACAAATACATTTTCTTGTAAATGTCAGTCAATTATTTCAACATTTTTCGAATGCAAGAATCTTGTCCCTAAAAGTGTTAAACTCGAAAACAGATAACGTTCCATCTAAATATATGTAAAATATACACTTTTGAACTGCAAACATTATAAAAGTAAGCTCTAAAGCTGATTTAGATGACTAGATGTGTGAAAATGCTCAGATCCTGCAACGTTATGCAAAAAACATTTAATACGCCATTTTTATCCAGTAGGGTGTATCGATTTTTAATTTTTTTTTTGTTTCCAAATTCCAAGTTAATAAAAAGTTGCTACTAGACACCACAACTTACTACAAAAAATTTTGGATTTTTAAAAAAATGTTTAGGTGTCCCGCACAAGGCCTAAAGTTTAGAAATTTTACTTAAAAAGTAAATTTTTACAAAATTTTTAAAAAAACCTAAAACACTTCTTTTCTAAATTGCAAGTTAAAATTCCACTAACAATAAGCACAAAAAACGATAGAAAATGTATTTCAAAAACTTAGCACAACATTTAGGTCTCCCGCACAATGCCTAAAGTTTGTTAATTTTGACGAAACTTCCGTAATTTTTAGTACAAATGAACCATTTTTGTTTTCGTTAAAAACACCATACTTAAGTGTATTTTTGTTACAGGAGGCATAAAATGACACAATATAAATAAATAAATAAATAAATATATATATATATATATATACATACTACATAAATAATATATAAATGTGGTATACCTTAAAAAAAAAATAGTTTAACGATGTAAATTGTGTGATAAAGGTGTTGAAATAAACTCTATCGTTATTTGTGATTACTATTGTTTATTACAAACGTAAAAAAAAATTATATAATGTGGAATAAAATGTAGTATATAAGTACAAAATGTTGCTGATGTATTTTCATAGAACATGAGCGCAGTGTTCCTGTTCTATTTCAAATTAACTGACTTGTTTTAAATATTCGTCCTTTCATCTTGTCTTCAAAACCTGAAACGAAAGTTATATACAGTATTTACGTAGGCATACAGATTTCTACAAAATTATAGAAATGATCCCCAATGAATTTAAAATATTATATGGAAGACAGTAAGATAAAGATGTTATTTAAAAACATTAAAAATCAAAGTAGTACAAAAAACACTTACTTACATTTTAATCCTTCACTGAGGTTTTGTACTCGCTGTTGGTCTCGAACGTAGGTAGCTCATTACGGTCTTCCAGTCTGGCACGAATGAAACCATCTCTTTCGATTATCCCATGCACTCGCTTTGAAGCTTCTGTGACTTCTTTCACAATTCGTTCCACAGCTTGAGTGTGAGAAGGAATTGTAAATTCAACCCTTCCACTTTTTCCCGTTTCTGCAATTAACTGTAATTCTTCTAGGCTCATATCGGTAACAAGAGGGGGTTCGGTTACTGAAGAGGTTTACCAGTCAATCATATCTATATAGTCTTTAGCATTAAAATTGATCTGAGGGGGTTTAAATATCCTTACCCCTTTCTTTTCTGTTTCACGAGCTTTCTGGATTCTCTTATAAGCCAAGACTCTAATATGTTTTCGTTCATCAAACAACATCGCTATTAAAACATGCTCTGGGTGAGCTATGAATGCGTTTCTCTGTAACGTTGCATGGACGACATGGTTTAGCTTGTCTTCCAAGTAATTTCTGAAATAAATCGTTTTAAAAAAATTAATGGAACCCTGCGGGATTTTGGGATTGCACTTAATTGAGAACCATGATGGTATGTAGACTTTCATTATGAACTCTGCAAGCATTCTCAGCTCAGGTATCGGATCATCCATGGCTACATACAAACGAAGGATTCGATTTGCCAGGGTAAGCGACCTGGCGTGCGAGATGTTTCCGGGGTTTCGTCTGGCCAACTTTTCTGTACATGTACCTATTGATACGGCTTTGGATATTTCGTACAGATACTTTTCGTCCGTGCTCAACTCTTTAAGATCAATTTCTGGTATATCGCTTTCAATTGTAACAAAATTGACAACATCCAGATTTTGGCAGCTTAGAAGTTTTTTACCAATAGGCGCGCTAAATGTGTTTGGTCCAGAAGTTGGCCCATCAAGAGCAACCATAATTTTTCTAAATGATAATTCATTCAAATGTAGTAGACACACAACTGCCTGCAGTGGCTGTTGTATTTTATTTACAAATACAGTGATAACTCCATTTGAAGTGCCTGTGTTTGCTGCCGTACCATCACAACCAATAGCTTTTAGTTTTTTAAGATCGACAGTTTTTTCTTCACAATACTTTACAAGTGATGTAACTATTTCCTTTCCTGTTCCATTTATGGGAGTTACATGAACGAAATACTTGGATCCAGGTTCTTCAACAATAGATATATGTTCTTCCATTAAAGATTTTCGGACAATTTTACCAGCTACAATTTTTTTTGTTATGGTTTCATCTTTACGACCATCAAATTAAATGGCCATCAGGTCGAACGTTTGAGTTGAGCTTACATCTTTACGAGACTTAAGTCTTTCACGTGCTACTTTTGTTTTGTCGATTACTGCTTCTTGGTTCCCCGCAGTAACGACATTTAAGTCTCGCAAAAGGGCAGTAGCTAACTGAGCTCCAGCTCTACTAGAAATGCCCCTACGGTCACAAGCTCGTGAAAACAAAGACAAGCTTTGTGGCAGTTCTTGTTTTACTTCTACACTTAAAACACTTTTTTGACTCGTATCAAGTACATTTATTTCAAAATCACTATCTTGACATGATGTGTGAGACATTGAATCATCTGTACTATCACCAGAATCAATGTTATCAACAGATTTTAAGTTTTCATCCTCAGTCTTTTTTACAACTACCTGCATTAAAGCTTGTGACCTAGATTTTCTTTCTAATCGCTTTTTAAGCTTTTTAGTCTCATTTTTGTCATACTCTGCAATTGACATCAATCTAGGGCCACGTTGGTTGAGCAAAAACTCGTGTTCTAGTGCCGGACTTTTATGTCAATAGAGCAAATACAGTTGCTGAAGTCACATTTGCAAGTACAATTATCAAACAATGCAGTTTCAGTTTTTGACTGAAAGCTAGTTACTGCATCTTTGTAGGAGTTAGGATACTTCATTTTGTTCCCTGAACACTTTTTAATTTTCTCAAGCTGCTCATGCAGTTTTAAAACCATAAATATTGTGTTTTTGGTGCCACAAACAGGAATTGAAGCTCTTTTCCATGTTTCCTCAAGTTTTAAAGAAACTCTTAACGCAATTACATTCTTTGCAGGCTGATGTATTCCCTCTTGTTTCATTTCAATGCCTACCCACTCAAAATACTTCAAAATATCCATCTTGGTTGGCAGAACCTTAAACTCACTCACATCAATAGGTTGCCCGATAACCGGCCTGTCGGTAGTTTGTCTAGTTAGATGCAGTTTTTTACTCATAATGAACAACAACAACACTCACTCAATTGATTCTTACAACAAGACTATCGCACTACAACACAACCGTAAGGCTCACTCGCGGGCAGACGACTACTGAGAAGTCTACGCGGTGATTCATAGGTGTCGCGTCACCGCGGTGCAGCAGCCTGGCCTTCCCCCACCCCATTACTTCAAGTTGACGCTTGACGTATTGAAATGTGATTTATTATTTCACTTATTTCAACGATTCCAATCAAGCCTAACGAGGCTTTAGTTACATTTAATTTTTAAACCAGCAACAACACAAATATCAAAGCACTGAAAAATGTTCAAAAATTGGCTGAAATTTACGACTTTTAAGCCTTGTGCGGGAGACCTAAATGTTGTGCTAAGTTTTTGAAGTACATTTTCTATCGTTTTTTGTGCTTAATGTTAGTGGAATTTTAACTTGCAATTTAGAAAAAAAGTGTTTTAGGTTTTTTAAAAATTTTTGTAAAAATTTACTTTTAAAGTAAAATTTCTAAACTTTAGGCCTTGTGCGGGAGACCTAAACATTTTTTTAAAAATCCAAAATTTTTTGTGGTAAGTTGTGGTGTCTAGTAGCAACTTTTTATCAACTTGGAATTTGGAAACAAAAAAAAAGTTAAAAATCGATACACCCTATTATCCAGTCGCTTGAAACGTCCCTTAACCGGGTTCGACTGTATTGTACTGTTAAACGTTAGGGGAAACTAGGGATACTTGATCCAATCGTAAGTTTTTGATTGCTAATTATTATTTTACATTACTTATGGGTGTGTAAATTCAGTCTATATATACTTACTGAAGTATTACACAATATTTATTACTATTATTCCGAAGTATTAGTTATAAAAGGTAGAAAAATATGAATATTCAAAACTTTAAATTTGGGTCAAGTATCCCAATGTATAGGGATACTTGACCCACCCATTAGGGATACTTGATCCAAGTCATAGATTTGGGAGTATGATTAAAAATAATAAATAAAACACTTTTACATAAAAAGACAATTAATATTAAGGTTGATGTTTTTTTTTTTTTTTTTTTTTTTTTTTTTTTTTTTTCGTCAAATAAAATATTTGGTTTTACATTTTAATTTTTAGTACATAGGCCTAACATTAATATACCCAATTTTAATTTTTATTGCAGAAAGTTCAAAATATTAGC